>NEWO01000136.1:1344126-1420897 GCA_003013225.1 Phalaenopsis aphrodite
CAGTGATGTTTTGACTTCTAAGTAGTTTGCATTGTCTTGTACTTTGCCTTCTAGAGCTTCTTTTTTTCTTTTTCAACTTTTTCCTACGACATCCTTTCCTTCTAGGTTTCTCCATGCTCCTGAAATACTCCCAAGAGTTGTCTGGTTGCATCCCTGTGACTGAGGTTTCAGTTCTCTCTACAAGGGACTTTGACGAGATCTAGGATTGTTGCACTCTGGATCCTGCCAATCTCCTTCGACCATGCAAAACTCATGAGCAGGCCACGGGCAACTTATCCACTGATCTTGTTTTCTCTAAAGGACATTTCAAGATGGGTTTGGTCACCTTTATATCAAGAGTTATGCTCCATCTTCAATCATTACAGCATTTTTCTTAACCAAGTTCTCCCAAACTCGATCGTTGCAACCATGGCATATGTTCTCTTCTACCAGAGGATGAGACTCCTATGGTTGATTGAGTAGTTCAACCACTTCTCTTTTGGATCGGCCACGACGGCTACATGCAATTCACTGCCAGCTTCAGGATCTAGTTGTTGGGGCTAAAAAAATAAAATAAAGGATTAAAAAACCAAATTCTTGATTGCCTCATGCCCGGAAGGGTGGGGAATCTATACTTTACCCACTAAGTGTGAGGTAAATAAAGCAAACACCCTGCTTGGGAATGTTTGGGACTATATGGCATTGAGGGGTAGTGTCTCTCCCAGTTCCAAGATCGATCCCAATGTGATCGAGCGGATGATTCACTTGGATAGTACAAACATCCCATGATCAAGGATTTGTGGAGTTTGGTGGATAACAAGGAATTCACTCGTGAGAAAGCTTCTTGGGAGCAGCTTGTTTTGAAGATGCCCAATGTGAGAGGCATTTGATTGGCAGAAGCCAGAGGCAAACTAGCTCAGTCAGGTTGGTCGAGGAACACGATGGGGATTTGTATTACCTACTCTCTTATTTGTCTATGCATGAGGTATATTCTCATAATTTTGTGTAATTTTCTAGGTTCTTCGGAAGGTGGTGAACTGGATTCTTCTCATCTACCAAGCCCTCCAGATTTTGGGGGTCCTTCGGTGCATTATCTGGCGACCGGTGGAGCTTCATTCATCCCTCTACGTGAGTGAGGTTAAGCGAGTCATTCCTCCCACTCCATCTCCATCTGCACTGACTTTGAGGATCAACAAGGGGCTACAGATCGAGTAGAGAAGGATGTTCTTAGAAGGGAATGAAAGCCCCCCATCCTTAATGTTGGTCAGCCCCCTCCTCTAGCACAAAAGGGTGTGGTTCCACCCGAATGGTCGTTATTGAATGACCAAGGAACCAATGTCTAGATGAGCGACCACTATGTTCTCATTGACAGAGAGATTGAGTGGTTTCTCGTGAATCCACTGAATGGAGAATATCCTTCCCACTTGATCGACATGTTCTGGTCATGTGCTTTTAAGAGGAACTTGAGGTAGATGGATAGGAGGGATATGTTCCAGACGGCCGACTGCTACCACGTTCTTGCCTAGCAGGCATCATACTTTCAGGCCCTCCTCTTGGACAAGGCTGAGGAGAACGTTGGTCGGTCCACCTCCAAATTCCTTAAGCTGAAGCGGAAGCTGGCTCAGTGACCGAAACCAAATCTGGGGCTTGCACACTGAAGTTGAAGACCCTAACGTCAAGAAAGGCTTCAAGTTGAATGGGTGCCTAAGCATCGATTATTAGATGCAATGGCCCCAAATAGAAGGAGCAAGGCCATGGCACCACAATCATGGCACCTAGGCACCATTTTTGCCTGGGCAATAAATCGCCTAAACCAGCCTAGTTTAGGTCTTTTTTGTTACATTCTCCTCCCTGACTCTCCTTTAGCATTTTAGGGTGACACTTAGGGTTTTTTTTAATTGTGGATTGAATCTTGATTTGTGATGCTTTGGGGTGTATAAATCACTTCTTTGAGGTAAAATCCATCTCCCAAGCTTGTTTTTTTCTTCTTCCACTGAAAATTTTCGAAGGCTTTCAAAAAATTTGGAGATTTTTGGGAAAGATCTGATTTAACCCATAACTTGCATCCTATTTGCACCCATTATCAATTTCTACTTCATTCTTATGTATTTCCATCATCTTTATGTTACCATGGCTCCCAAAACCAAAATCAAGCCAATGTCAAAATTTAACTCCAAAAAATTTGTAAACCCCAAAACTCTGAAGCGCTACAACGATCAGTTAACTTCCAAGAAACTAATTGCTAAGAAGGGGTTGATTAGCCTTGGAGGATATGTGGATAGCATGATAGTGAGCTAGAAGCGGGAGACTTTCTACTACACAACTAGTGTAGCAGTGGTTCCTATTTTTCAGGAGTTTTATGCTAACCTACCTGAAAGAAATTATGATTTGGTTTTTGCGAGGGAAAAGCGAATAGATATCTTTTTTTTCTTTATTTTTCTTTGGAAAATGATCTTAGGAGTTACTAATCCTCTTTTTTTCCTTTTGATTCCCAACTTGATGAGATTATCAATTTCCTGACAAGTGGAAGAGGGACTTGGAAGTGAAGAATGACATAAGGTCATTTTCTCTTCCTCAAAACTCAATGCACCTTCCAAGGCTTGGCCTTACTTTATTTCTGCCAAGATTTTGCCATCTATCAATTTGATTTAAGTGATGAGGGAGAGATACCTTGAATTATTGCATTCAAATGATGAAATCTTTTGATATAGTGGCTATAATTCATCATTCCATCTCCAACACTCACATGGGAGATCCACTTTGGGACTAGGACACCCTTTCACTATTTTTTCCCTGTGTTAGCTTATTGATGTTTATTTTGAGGGATGGGAGGAGTTGCTTCATCCGTTGAAGCCCATTTCCATGCAAATGTATTGTTGTATGATAAACATGCTATTTTTGGGCCTGGAGAAAGTTCTTCCCAACCTTCTTCTTCACAGCCCTCCACTTCCGTTCTTCACCTCGACCTTCCTTTAATGTAGCTTCAATGTTAGCAAGAATGAAAGTAATAAAGAGTATAACTCTTCTATTCAAACTATTGTGTTTGATCTTACTAGCCAGATGACACACCTTGACTGGAAAAATAAAAAGTCAGTAAGATTTTTATTCCAGTGTCTAAAATGCCAAGTTGAAGATGTATCAGAGGAACCAGTGGATCAATGGGGATAACTCTGTGGAATTCTTAGCTTTTCCTCCAGACTAGCCATACGATCAGAGCAAGCCAATGGAGGAGGATGAAAAAGAGAAGGAATCAGAGGAGGAAGAAGAAGAAGAAGATGATGATGATGATGAGTAGTAATAGTTTAATTTTTTTTCTTTGTATTTTGGATGTACTAGACTTATTTGTGGATAATTGTTATTATTCTATTAAACTCTTTATTTCAGTTGATATTTTGTTGTTTTTAGCTTATTTTTGTTTACCTGCTTAAATATTTAGACTTTCTTTGTTGTAGTTTTTATTCACCCTTGTTATTTATTCGTATTTGTTACTGCATACATATGATGTAGGTAGTATTATTGTGAATTCTTCCCCACTTATATTTATGTATTGAATGTTATACATGTTAAAAATTAAGTTTAGGTGGGGGGAACTTTTTAAAGCTTAACTTTATTTGTCCTCAGTAGCCCACATTGAAATTTATATCACTTTAAAATGACTTGTGATATGCGGTGTTGCTTCTAGATTATTACAATTTTGATTTTATAAATGATATAGAAGACTTAGTTGAGATTTTATGTAAATAGTGTTGATCTAGAGTTAAGGTATTTTATAGGAAACAAGTAGGAAAATGATTTTACTATTTATTGTAGAAATGAGTTGGATATTTGAAAAAAAAAACTAGGATTCTTAATTTATACTTTACATAAATTGAGCCTCTATTGAAACCTATTTTAAACTAATATTATAATTTCAAAAGTGAAGGAAAGTGATGGGTTTTAACTTTAGAGGGAGAATAGTGAAATTTAAAACTATTAAAGGTCTATCCAGATATAGTAATCCTCACATTAAAATAGCAAGAATTAAAAATGATCCTAAGAGAAAAAAAAAACATAGAAAAGTAAAAAAGAAAAAAAAAGATTTGAAAAGTGAGAAAAACCTTGAGGAAAAATCTAATAAAAAATTGGTTTCACTTGAACCTTCTTAAAGGAATAAGACTTAGATACAATCCTAAGTTTTTTTTTTTATTTCAAAAAAATATTGGTTATTTTTTTATCAATAGAGTGCTTAAATTCTGCTTTTATACTTTTCTAAAGATCCCAAGTTTTATGATAAGGATTTCTAAATTGAATACAAGATGTTCTTACACCCTAGCACTAGACCGATTCACTAGAATTTCTCCTAAGTTGCACTATGACATTTTTTAGGAAAAATTGTAGGAAAATTTAACAAAACCCACTACCTCAAATCAATAAATTTGGTTTTTAAAGTTGTTGTGTTACTTGAGTACAAGTAACATTTAAGTTAATGGGATTTTGATGTATAAAAAAATTGCATGAATTTCGTTATATCTCGCAGATTTTTTTTTAATGAAATTATACTTTAAAGAAAGGTACTTATATTTTTTCTTGCAGGTATAATAGGAATTAAAAGTGGAACAAAGTGGAAGAAATATGGAGTAAAAAAGATAAAATTTTAAGAAAAAGTAGTTTGTGAAGGCTGGGGCCATGACACCAAGTACTGGGTGCCTAGGCGCCGACCATACCTAGAAACTGAGAGATTAACGCTAGAGCACCAACCACTGAGGGCCAAGGCCCCAGTTCTGAAGACCAAGGCCATGGCACCAAATCAATCTGGCGCATAGGCTCCAATCAAGTAAAACGCAACCCGAGAGATTGACGCTTAGGTGTCATCCACTGGGCGTCAAGGCCTCAGTCCCGACGTTCAAGGCCATGAAGCCAGAATAGAGTGGTGCTTATGAGCCACACCGAGTTCTGAACAATTTTGAGACGGTTCATAGTAGTTTTAGAGTGATTTCATGGCAGTTTTAAGAGCAATTTTAAGAGGATTTTAGGGAAAAAAAGTAAAGTTCTTGAAGAAGGGGGGAATTGAGAAAGAAAAAAGTGTGTGTTCTTAGGTTAGAGAGAGTTTTAGAGGGATTTTTGTCCTATTTTTGTAGGTGTCCTAGGCTTATTCTGAGGAAGTCTAGGGGTGTGAGTTGTGTTGTTTTGTAAGTGTTACTGTATTAAGATTTATAGGAGAAGAGCGAGTGCTTGGGTGGAGCAATCTTGAGGCAAAGTGAGGGACAAAGATATGTATATTTATGATTTAGCGTTGTAATTTTTTTAAACACATTTATATGTTGTATCTCTTTATTTCAATACGTTCTATTGTTGTTTTATTCATGCTTTCTGAGTAAATTTACTTACTTTCCCTTATGGTGATGTAGTGGATGTGTAGGGATGTTGATAGCATGCATGAAATAATTTTTATTCTATAATTGTGCTGATTTTCTTCTGCACTTAGTTTACTTTTCAGTCTAGTTAGTTGATCTGTTAAAATGTGTTGTGAACCCGTAAGGATTCGGAAGAGCTACCACATGAACAACTATGAAAATCACATTGAACTATAGAGTATGAATCAAAGTACATTGTAGGAGATGCAAATAAATAGAGAGATGAGCCTTATTGTGTTCAAAGTGGGACTTAAGGAATTAAGGTCACTTTATCAAAGCCTCTTTATTTGGTTAGAAGAGGATTGGATTTATGCTTCTGTTTGTCACAAAACTTTACCTTATTTTGCATTTCTTCCACATCTGCACTATACTATTATTACTGCAAGGAAAAGTAACCTTGGCACTTGACAAAACCAATTCATATAACACAGTTAGAAATTCTATGGGTGTAACTTTGTATAATTGTAGTAGGTTTGTTAGCAAAACCCATGTATTTCAAAATTCCAAACTAAGAACAAATTGAGTAGATTAGAACGTTTTCCTACTTTGGCTTCCATTGTTTCCTGTGGGTTCGACACTCTGGTCTCTTTAAAGTCTTATACTATTGAGACAATATGTATACTTGCGTGAGAAACATCGGTGTGTAAAAAAATATGATTTCAAATTCAATCAAATTGCTAGGGAACATATTAAGTTTTCTGGCGTCATTACTATGATTTATATTATTGTGATAACAATTGATGTGGACAGGTATCACTACCTACTTTCACTCCTATAAAAGTTTAAACAAATAAATATAAAAAATTAAATGTTAAAAATAAGGGAAATTAAATAGATAACATTTGAAACATTGTTATTTACAAAACTAGTACGCTCATTCATCCATTTTTTTTTTAAATTCTCGCTCAAATATCCAAATTCATGAAAAAAATCTCAACTCATAGTTTTCATGTTTATCAAATTCCCTATAGTTTGATTATTGCACATGTAAATGCATCCTTGTAGTAGGTAAGAAAATCATATTAGTGCTAATTTTATAAATATGAATATTTCAGTTGTTATGTATGTAATTATCCCTAAAATATGCATACATTAGAATTCATTAAAATTAGTGAAAATCTCCCGTCAATAAAAGGAGCGCATTTTCTGTTCGGATTCCTGACGTAGCTCTATGTGCCGCGGAGATTATTACTGAATTATTTTCAGATTATTTCTGGGTTATTTTCAATAATCCCGAAATAACTCAAAAATAAAGACCACGGATTATTTCTGAGTTATTTCGAAATTATTGAAAATAACTCAAAAATAATATGAAAATAACTCAAGATCGAACTCCACGACACATAAAATTAGGTCAGAAGTACGCACAAAAAAATTAATCCAATTAAAGCTTTCTTTTTCTCCTTTCACCTTCCCAGCTATCGCTATCCGGCGGAAGTTCATCATTTCATTGCCAATTGGCATTTCAGCACGGGCCAATCGTAATATTTTATCCTTTCATATCGATACTAGACCGATACGGCAACCTTTCTCATTTCTGTACATTGATCGGATACTAGGCAAGAAAACGAAGACCGCTCCTTTTTGTTTACCTTTTTCTATCGAGTCCCTGCTTTTGATTTAGGTTTTCCCTGCTCAATGTTCTTATCTTTGTATGAACTCTCTGAATCTGTGAAAGTTTCTTAGTTATTTTGCTTCAAGTTCCGATTTTGAATCATAAAAAAACTTTTTCTTCGATTGATTGGACTTTGTTGCGATGCTTCCTGTTTGCAGGTTCATATTTTGTTGCTGGTATTCTTAATTAGCTTCTGGTTTTCCCAATTGGATTTCCTTATCTTCTGGTACGGTTTCTGAATCTGTGGTAATTGTCTTGCTTATTCTGCTTCAAGTTCCAATTTTGAATCATCAATTTTATTTTGTCAACACTGTTTATCTTTGGGATTTTCCGTTTTTGCAGGTTAATATTTTGTTACTAATATTCAACGTCTGGTTTCTCTAAATTTCTTTCTCCTCTGACAAGGTCTCTGGATAAGTCATATTTTCTTGGTGCAAACTTCAATTTTGAATCATAAAACTGTTTTTTGTCCCTTTAATTCACACTTATTAGATGTCTTCAGTGCGCTTTCTTTTTGCAGGTTCATAAGTTATCACTGAAATTCTACATTAGCTTCTGAAATTCTGTGAAAGATTGCTTTTTAAAGTGGTCAAGGATGACAATTGCAAGTGTTCTTCCGGAGAAGAGAAGCAAGGGAAAGGGAAAGCATGTTCTTGAGGAGAACTCTCCCTTGCTGCCAAGCTTGCTGAAAGATGATGCAGATTTTGATAAATTTAATGGTGCTTCATTTTCTGGTGCTGTATTTAATCTGTCGACTACCATTGTGGGGGCTGGAATCATGTCTCTTCCAGCCACCATGAAAGTGTTGGGTTTGGTGCCAGGGATATTCATGATTATATTTTTTGCATTCCTAACTGAGGCTTCAATAGAGTTTTTGATTAGATTCAGTCAGGTTGGGAAGTCAGTTTCTTACGCAGGTGTCATGGGTGATTCTTTTGGAAAGATTGGGAGGATGCTGCTTCAGATTTGTGTGATTGTAAATAATGTTGGTGTGATGATTGTCTATATGATTATAATTGGTATGCCATCTTTTGTTGTTTATGCTTTGATTATGTACTGCAGATATGTTTTTTTTTTATGTTTGTTGGCTTGTTATTATTTTTTTGTATATATATTTTTGTAATCATTCTGGAGAATTAAAAGTTTACTTAGATTTATCACAGTTCATTTGGAAGTTTTGGTATTGTAACGGTTTATTTCATTGAAATTTCTTCTTTGTTGGTTTTTTCTTGTATTGTTTGAAGAGCTTACATTGCACTTGATTGTTTTCCTTCTCATGGAGTTCTACAATATGAAACTTAGTTCTGTTATTGCACTAATGGTGACAGATTGCTAAACAATATTTTTTTTTTCCTCTTAAAGGTATTTATAGCTAGAAGTGGCCTGTTTTCATTAAGGTATTATTGGAAAAGCATCATTTTAGTTATCGGCACTGCAATCTAATCCTTTTTTTGAATCTAGGATTTTGATGATTTTCCCTTGCACATGTGATATCAACCGATCTAAACTGTTATTTGGGCTTATTTTACTGTCATCAAGGTCTTTAAGCTATTATTTTCTATGTAATTCCCTTTTTTGTATTTTTATCCCATTGATGTACTTTATTTATCCTCTCTTTTATGTTGTACTTCTCTTATGAAAAAACCGTTTCACTCATCATATATTTATCTTCTCAGATATCTTTTCCTCTATTGTTTAGCAAGCTACATGAATGCTTTTTTTAATTTTCAAGTCCTCTCACAATTCTTCTGAGTTTATGAGATTTTAGTTCTTTTGTGGGTTGTCTGATTCAAGCTGGAATCTATACTAAGTTTATGATTTGTTTCATATGATGTATTTGATTCTTTTATTTAATGTGTGAATTGTGTTAATATTAATATTTTTTTGTTGGCAAGGTGATGTGCTCTCTGGAACATCTGCTAGTGGACTTCATCACTCAGGTGTATTAGAAGGATGGTTTGGTGAGCATTGGTGGAATGGGCGTTTCTTTGTTCTTCTTGTGACAACTCTTGTAGTTTTCGCTCCTTTAGCAAGCTTCAAGCATGTGGGTAAGTCTTCTCCCACTATTTGCTAAGTTCAATAATTTTTCAAAGGGGATTTTATATACATACCTCTCAATTCTAATATATTTATATATCTATCACTTAAAGTTTGATATTTACACTTATAACATCTTAGTGCCATAAATCTGAGCATGAAAAAGCTGCATTTTACTTTTTAAAAAGATGGTGGTGGTGGTGATATTTTTGATGTGATGTTAAAGATTTGAGTGATATGCATGTAAATATAAATGCTTAGGTGTTAGATGTGTAACTACATAAGAATTATGTGGTATGTGTGTAAATGCCCCATATCTAAATTATGTTCCTGATTATTGACAAAAGTGATTTTCTTAATAAGTGTTGTGCACCTTTCTCTTGCAGATTCATTGAGTTACACGTCGGCCTTGTCTGTTGCTCTCGCTGTAATTTTTGTTGTAATCACTGCTGGGATTGCTGTTATCAAATTACTAAATGGAAGCATTCCAATGCCGAAATTGTTTCCTGTGATACCGGATCTCGCATCTGTTTCGAAGCTCTTCACCACAGTTCCGGTTCTCGTGACGGCTTTTATCTGCCATTATAATGGTATTCATGTCTTCTTTATAAAATTGTATTTGTAAAATTTAATCATAATAATAGTCATGATATAAAGATGCAACTATAGGATGTTGAGCTAAATTTGTTGTATGGCAATATTTTGATTTTCTGCCTATGAGTATCTCTCTTGTATTTCATTCTTATGATGACTTATACACAGTTCATAGCATTGACAATGAACTTGAAGACTCCTCCCAGATAAAGCCTATTGTGAGGACATCACTAGCACTCTGCTCTACTGTTTACATAGCCACGAGCTTCTTCGGTTATCTTCTCTTCGGCGAATCGACTCTTCATGATGTGCTTGCCAACTTCGACGAAAACCTCGGCATACCTTACAGTGCTGTTTTGAATGATGTTGTTCGTGTCAGCTACGCTGTACATCTCATGCTTGTTTTCCCTATGATATTTCATGCTTTGAGGCTCAACTTGGATGGTCTCCTCTTTCCCAATGCGAGGCCTTTATCTACTGATAATTGTAGGTTCACTGTGACTTCAGTAACACTTCTTTCGCTCGTGTTTTTAGCCGCAAACTTTGTTCCGAGCATCTGGGATGCCTTCCAATTCACCGGCGCCACCGCCGCAGTTTGCATCGGGTTCATCTTTCCTGCTGCCATCACACTTAAGTGAGTTTTAATTGCTTTTTTTTTTGCATTTATGAGCAATAGAAAGGAAGATTTACATAAATATCACTCAATTCCTATGTATTTAAATATCTAACAGCTAAATTTCACTTTGTATGTATATGCCACTTTACCAGTACATGAAAAGGTGTATTTCTCTTTTGAAAAGTTAAAATGGTGGTATTTTTTACGTAATATGATAGATTTAGGTGGTATAAATCTAATAAGTAAAGCCTAGGTGTTAGATATCTAAATACATAGGAATTGGGTAGTATGTATGTAAATGGCAGGCCATAGAAAATGGTCGCCAGATCTATCAAGCATTAACTTTAATGTTGTTAAATTAATTCTATAAATTATTATTATTCTTTATTGTGGTCTTTAAATTTATTTATTTATTTTATTTTATTTTCATTTTCAGGGATCCCCATGGTATTGCGACTTTGCAGGACAAACTTCTATCTGTTCTAATGATTGTGCTTGCTGTGCTATCAAACGGAGTAGCTATTTATAGTGATGCCTCCTCTCTCTTCAATGCTACCAAGGCTTAAGATCAACATTGAGCTATTTGGTTCTCCTCTGGTTGAAAAAAAAGGCATTCATTATGGGTATTATGAGGAACAAAGAGGAGTCCAGTGTTAGGCTTCCTTTGTTCAATGTTCTGTGCAATAATAATAATAATAAACTATTAAGCCTCAATATGTTAGTTGAGATATTTTGTATGGGTTATTTTGTGTTTTAATATAGCAGGATTCAATTGTTTATGTAGATAGTTAATCAGTGTTCTGTTCTGGTATGAATAATGTTGAGAAGCTGAAGAATGTTGTAATGTATTTTTAGTTACAAGTTGTCTCTGTGTTTGTTTGCTGATTTTACTATAAGGGATGCTTGAGAAAGGATTACTAAGAGATTTATTTTGCATGCTCATAATATGGCTTCTAAAGATGTCTTGAGAAGGCTAATATTGATCATAATAGCAAGAAGAAGAGAAATTAATTGTACTAAATGAACAATATTGTATGGAATAGATTTATCTTATATTGGTTAGTGAGGATTGACAAAAGTACTAAGAAGTGGCTTCTTCCAAGGGCCTCATTATGAAAGAAGGGGCTATCACAAAATATTTGAGCTTAATTCTATTTGTTGCACAAAAGCATTATATAGTTTTTTTTTTTTGTACATTCAGCTTTGAGTTATTTTAAATTTGAAAATATCAGAGTAAATGGTTTATAATAATTACTATTGAACTTATTATTAATTATAAGTTAGTTTAGATGAGCATGAACGAAAACTAAGCTCTTCAAAAGGATTCAATAAAAAAAGAAAGAACAATTACAGTAAAGTTTGTTCATATGTTATTGTTTTGTACAAAATTCAATTTCTTTGTTAATTTGAAATAAGCAACAATACACACACACGCGCGCACACACACACACAAGTTGCAACTGGCTCTATAGCAAAAAAAGGTTGATCGCACATTGGTCATTATGACCAATTGAGTGGCAGATGGGGAGGTCACAAGTGCCTACTCTCTTGTATTTTGTGTATATGTGATGTAAGTCTATTGTCACCTCCCAAAAGAGCTCTTAAGAGAGGTGGGCAGCCTAGGACTTAAATATTGTTTTTGGTCTTACACCTAGCCGATGTGTGACTATTTGTCTGTGACATTCTCATCCATCAAATCACGTGACGCCCTCATCACGGATCGACTCCACCGAGGGTCCCACTGGACCATGGAGAGTCCACACACCTGACAGGCAGTAATCTACTCTGATACCACTTGTCACCTCCCAAAAGAGCCCTTAAGAGAGGTGGGCAGCCTAGGACTTAAATACTGTTTTTCGGCCCTACACCTAGCCGATGTGTGACTATTTGTCCGTGACACTATGATGTGGTAGCGGGAAAGATATTTGGTGCCTTCACATAGATGTCATATAATTCTTCTATATTTATATAATAACACTTATATTTCCATATGAGTAATATAGATGTCATCATTAAAAACCATCGTATGTTTACAGCCTGTGATAAGCGCACATGCCTTTGAATTCTAGCTTAAAATATTTCTCAGTACCCCAATCCTAGCAATGATATCGCAAGTCAATCAAATATTGAAAGAATGAAGAAGTAAAAATACTATTGCCCACAAAAGGCAATTTAAGGAAAGGTTTTTATGTTATAGATTGGAGAATTTAGAGGCTATGTTTCCAAATCCACCATTCGAAGTTTTCTAGCTTCAACAACTCTATTTATTCAAAACAATGTCCCATATTTCATCATAAGTCAATTTTTTTTCAACAAACACTCAATACTCTTATAGCTATTTTGAGATTTGTGAACAATATGGATTTTATTATCTGAATCAATTGTGTAAATGAATCAATTATACATGAACAAATTATAATGTTTGATTATAGTTCATTAGTTTTTTTTATTCTAAATGTTTATTATATTTAACATTTTTACGTCTATTACTGATTCATTATTTGATTTTCTTAAGAACATAAACATGCCATATAGATGCATCAATCAAAAGATAAGATTTTTATTAGTTTGAATAAAATAGTGAAATAAGAAAGCTATGATTACTTTTTGCAATTGTTATACCATTTGATATATATACTAATGAGCTTTTATCAGGTCAAATGTAAGAAAATCACTATTTTTAATTATGTTTGCTCATAAGATAATAGAGCCTAAATATCATGTTCATATTTGACTTGTTAATTAATTAATGAGAAAAATACAAGTTATTTAGCTAACTGAATTTGAATTGTTCATGACAATAAACTTTATTAACACTGTTAATTCCAATAATTTTCATGCATAAATATCGTAAATTGAAATAATATTTATATTAGTTTAGTACAACATATTTTTTTCATCATTTTTGTGCATAATATTATCAAACTCAGCTCAAGTGATATTTTACTTTCAAAATAAATTTGCACAAAAAAAGATTTTCTTATTTCAAGTGACCTTTGTTTATGTGAATCAATCAAACATACTGTAAGAAAATGTCAAATGGTATTGTTCTAATTTGTCTATATAAATGATTACCAATAGAAGTTTTAATATATCAATAAGATTAGAACTGATTCAATTTTTGCTCATCTCAACCTCTCTTTCAATGAAAGAAAAAGAGCTTTACATGGAGTTTAAGACACAACTCAACGATTTCACCTTTATTATACAAAGACTTTAAGATATTGTGTTCAAGATTTCTCATAGGCACAAGTCTCTATAGTTAATTATCATTCTAAAAAATAAGAGAGCAATTTCAGCTAAGCTTAGTCATAGGTTGTTGATCCCTCAACATATGGTAGCAACAAACTTAAATTTTGGATTATAAAATTTTCACCATAAGCTTAGAGGGGTTGATTAGATGAATGATGATGAACTCAATCAAGATCCAATGGTTTCATTGACTCAGGTTTTCATGGATTGTGGTTTACTTAGTTAAAGAAGGTAGTGTCATGATCCTACTTGATATAACATATATACAAAAAATAGGTCACAACAAGTTGAGTGCTTAATAAATATTTTTCCAAAAACTATTTGAAAGGAAATTTTCTTATCATCTAAATTTTCATCAAATAGAGTCACTAGTATCATTAATTTTAGTATAAAAAAATTTGAGATTCATCATTGCACATATATACATTTTGAAGTGTTCATTAACAAAACATTTATTTTTTTATCACTATATAAATTATTTATACATCTGAGAGCATGTGGTTGATTCCTAAATATGTTGTACTTATTACAATCTCACTTAATTATAATATCATCCTCAACATTCAAGTGCTTACATAGTAGCCAATAAACAACTCCAGATATAATTATCTCATCTAGGACTCTTTCTCCCATGTTTGTTCTCTTTCTATTTTATATTTCTATTAGATTTTTACTATTAGAATTTCTTAATTGTTTCAATTCATAAGGTAATTTACAATCATCTTCTTCTCTATAAGTAAAGCCTGACCGTAATTTCACTTTAGCAACTAATACTCTATTATATGCATCTGTTACTCATTTCATAATGAAAAAATATGAAATACAAAATGAATATCAAACAAATGATTGGGCAACAACAATTTATAAGCTGATTTTTTTTATCAATCTATCACTTCATAAGGACTAATATATATAAAATTGAGTTTCTCTGTTATGCCAATTTTATACACTACTTTCAAAGTGCTAATATTTATAAACACAAATCACTAAGATTCAAATTCTATTATATAATATTATGGATTATTATATTTATTTTAGTTTTCTTGTGTTGTGTTGCATTCAATTTATCACTGATAAGTTTTACTCCTTTAGTGGTATCATCAATTAATTTTGGCCCCAAACGTTTTATTCTCCTACATCTATCTATGTTAAAAGCATTCCACTATTTTTACCATATAAAACTGAATAAGGTGTCATCACGTTACTAAAATGAAAGTTGTAATTATATGTGAATACAATTAAAATAATATGACTCTCTCATTTTTCACCAAAATTTACATAACATAATCTAAAAAAATTCTCTAATGTTTGTATAGTTCTCTCAAACTTTCCATTTATATGTTGGTGAAATGTTTCAATATGATACCCAAATCTTCTTGTAATCCTTTACATAACTTAAAACTAAGAATTTCAACCTGATTAGATACAATTATTTTGAGTGTATTATTTAGTATGAATATCTCTTTCACATATATTTGAGAAACGTTATCTAATAAATTAAATAGACATAAAGCATAATGTTGTTAACAAATCAATAATAACCCTACACTGCATCATAACCTTGTTTTTATCTAAGATGACCCATCACAAAATCTAAGAAAATTACTTTCCCACTTTCTTTCTAAATATGCAAGGGTTGTAGTAAACCACTGTGTCTTTGAAGCTCTATTTTTATCATCTAACATTTTTCATACTTTGGCACACTATGATTTGTTGATATCTACCACATGATTAATGGTAAGTGTAGTATAAGGTTTGATTCCAAGTGTCGATCCTACGAAGAACTTTAATAATTTTTATATTATATTATATACTAGCTTATTGAACTTTTAGTTTTATCAAACTATTGCAAAATCCAAAAATAACATAAAAGTTCTCAAGGAAAAATTGATTTTGTTTGGTTTTTAGATTTTATAAAAATTTTCTTTGAATTAGTAAGTCACTTAAGATTCAAATGATCAAAAGTGTTCTGAATTAGGTTGAGAATCAAGGACTAAGCAACTCCTTAATCTTTGTTAAGATTTAAGGATTATTGGTATCTCATATTATGCTTTAGTTGCCTAAAACTTGCAAGAAATTCTAGAAATATGTTTTTATCTATCAATTGCAATTTCTTAAAAGCAATATGTCTATTTTACTAAAACATTGAGCATTAATTTAATCATTCCACTAGTTTTCTATTACAAAATCTTGACCACAGTAAAAATTAACATATAATTGGTCAAATTGTAAGTAAATAAAGTTCAAATATTAGCACATCAACTTAAAATCTATTAAAATTTTGAGAACACAAACTCAGATTTATTGAAAATCACAAGCAAATAACTAACTCAAAGATATTTGAGCTTATTTACACAACATCCTTACAAACACGAATTATAGAACAACAAAATATAAGGAAGTTTTAAGAGAAACACCTGAAGTTTCCCTTTATTTTATTTTTTCCAATGATATTCTCTCTCCATTGATAGTTCCTTTCCAAATGTTCTCCTTATTCTCATATTTGCCCACTAAGCCATCACTAAGACACACTTCACACTTATAAACCCACTCCTCCTTTTTATATATTCCCTTATACATTGTGCAGTCCCCTATCTATCCACATTAAGAGATAGAGCTTCTTCTTCTATGACGGCCTAGTGCATGACTTGCATGAGTGCATCTCCAAGCTCAAGAGTTGATAGGAAGAGATGGGGAGCCAATTTGATCATTACATAGATCAACATCATCAGTAGTATTCTTATATGGTTGAGTTTAACTCTTAAAACTTTTCAACTTGTTTTCCACCAAATGAATATAGGACTATAGGCTACATTATTTCCTATAGGTCTTGATTTCCAACATTATGTTACATCGTACATCCCACGGTGGAAGGCGATGATGAGTCACCATTTTGTTGTCCTATTTATTTTCCTTTATTTTATTTTTTATGTATTTTATTTTATGTTTCATATATATTCCTTATTTCTACAAATTAATGTACTTATTTTTTTAATTTTCTATTATTATGTTATTTTATTTATTGTAGTTAATGAAAGGTAAGTTTGGAGGAGTATTTATTTGTTTTATGAGCGCCTTTATGGAGTATTTTGTTATATTTTTTATTTTAATTTCTTTTAAAATGCAGTCTTATAACTTAGTATTATGCCAAACTTAGAATTATTACTTAAAAACTTTGATTGGCTAAAATAATCATTGAAATTTTAAAGACTCAAAACAATAATTTAATTTTTTTTCTATGATTCATAAAAAAAATAATTTAATAGATAAATAACTAAATAAAACTAAATTTATTAATAAACAATTTATTTGATTTGATGGATCCTTCAAATCTAATTTTCTCATAAAACACCAAGAACTTTATTAGGTTGGGTTTAATTCATTTGAAAAATATATAATTTAAGGAAAAAAAACAGTTCAGGTGATATAGAAAAAGAGTTATTATAAACTGAACTTTAATGTAGATAATGAAACATGTGTTAATAATGATATATTCTTTTGAGCAAGATCACTAGATGAGATCTTAAGTTAAAAATGGAAAACACTTAACCAATAAAGTTAATCCTCTAAAGTTTAAAAATTTAAGAAAAAAATTACATTAAAAAAAGCAAGAAAGAGAAATGAACTCAGCACAAATATCCTCGAGAATCTCCTGAACAAATTAAGCAGCAAATGTAGGAGTTCTATGAGAAACAAATGAAAGCAGAAGATATGTCAGTCTCCAATAATGGGTCGGACGAAGAAAATTGGGAATGAATGATGATCCACTTCGCCTCAAATTAACAATATAAAAATTGAAAGCTGCTTAAAGTGTACCCCCAATAGAGTCACTTTTGATAGACATTATGACCAATAATTCTGGTGTTTGAAATAGTATCGGTTGTTGGAATAGTGATTGCAATAATATTGATTGTATAATAGTATTTATAATTATTTTCTGACTTTATGTCACATCAAATTGATGTGTTATCTTTTATTAAGTTGTAATGCATAAGTTTAAAGTCCGTCTTCAACTATAAATAAGGGTTTTGTATTCTATTAGTGTGCAATTTTTTAGAGTCTTATCATTGTAAAATAAAAGTGTTCATTTATCTCTCTTTCTCTCTCTCTTCATAAGTTTAATTCATTGGCGTGTAATTTGTGGACCAATCATGATTCGATAAATATGATATTCAAGATATGAGTATTATGTATGTAAATATGAAAGTATGGGTGTTAAATATGTAGATACATTTGTTTGTATGTAAATGCACCAAATAAAGCTGATACAAATGGTATGTGTTAAATTTTTAAGCTAGTTTGGATCATATTAAACTAAAATACAACTAAAATATCTTGGCACAATGATTTCAACATTATTGTACTCCAAAAATTCTGATTTTGTAAAGAAAATATGAGCGCACAAATTTGTGGTTAAGTCAGCACCGTACAAAATTAAAATGGTTTCGAACTCCAAAAAAATCATTTCATGGATGGGTGATTCGGTCATTTCATACAACTGTTCTTGGTCTTATTGGAACGTTCGTACGGATAAAAGCAGTGGAGGATATTACTTGCTCTTCTCGTATAAATGTACGCGATACTTATTTGGACTTATTTTTCAGATATTTTTAGTAAGCCATCTGACAAATATTATTGTACAGTATTGTGCTGTGTGAGTAGCATTTCTATGATCTGAGCAAGCCCAAATGTCTTCATCTCTCTCTACAGGGATTGAGATTAAAAAATCCGCTCCTTTTCGTCGTTTTCCCTTACAAGAAATCGAAACCCACCTAAAGTTCTCATCTTTCGTTGCCATCAGCACGAGCCTATCCAAATGCGTGTCCTGCATTTCTCCGCAGTTCCGTGTTCATTCTGAGAGAGACTTCAACATACGGAAACGCTTATATACATTCATCGATCAAAGACCGCTTCTCTTTATTTTTCTTTGTTTCCTTGGTTTTTGTTTCCCGTTTAGGTTTTCCCAAAATTTCTTTATCTTCTGCCGAGGTCTCTGAATCTGTGAAAGTTTCTTGTTTTTTGCTGCTTTAAGTTTCAATTTTGAATCATAAAAATTGTTTTTTGTTTCTTTTTTTTCTGCACTGATTGGATTTTGCTGTGTTGCGTCATGGTTTCATGGTTTCAGGTTCAGATATACTTATTGGTATCCAATTTTATGTATTCAGGTTTTCCCTTCTCAAATCCTTAGTCTTTTTGGTAAGGCTGTGATGCTGTGATAATTTATCATATATCCTGCTTCAAGTTTCAATTTTGAATCATAAAACACTGTTTTCCACTGTGTTGTTGGGATGCTTCTTGTTTGCAGGTGCAGGTTTTGACACTGGTGGTAGCATCTAGTTTTCCCTCCTGAATTTATTGATATTCTGCCAAGGTATCCGAAGCTGTGATAGTTTATTGTTTATACCGCTTCAAATTCTCATTTTGAATCATAAAAAACTTTTTTTAAAATGATTATGTGTTGTTGGTATGCTTCATGATTGCAGGTTCATTTTCTGTTACTGGTATTACATACTAGTACCTGAATTTTAGTGAAAGATTGCTTTTTGAAACAGTTAATAATGACAATTGCAAGTGTATTTTCGGACGTGAGGAGCAAGGGAAAGGGCAAGGACGTTGTTGAAGAGAACTCGCCCTTGCTGCCAAGCTTGAAGAATGAGAATGGAGAGTTTAATGAATTTAATGGCGCTTCATTTCCCGGTGCTGTGTTCAATCTCTCAACCACGATTGTGGGAGCTGGAATCATGTCTCTTCCAGCCACCATGAAAGTGTTGGGTTTGGTGCCTGGAATAGTTATGATTGTGTTTTTTGCATTCCTAGCTGAGGCTTCAATAGAGTTGTTGATCAGGTTTAGTAGAGTTGGGAAGTCAGTTTCTTATGGCGGGATTATGGGTGATTCTTTTGGAAAGTTTGGGAGGATGCTGCTTCAGATTTGTGTGGTTGTAAATAATGTTGGAGTGATGATTGTCTATATGATTATAATTGGTATGGAACCTTATTTTGGCTGCTTTACTTTGATTGTGCACCTAAAATATGACTATTTATGATTACTTGGGCTTTTCTATTCATGAGAAGTACTCAATCA
Source organism: Phalaenopsis aphrodite (assembly GCA_003013225.1). NCBI lineage: Eukaryota > Viridiplantae > Streptophyta > Magnoliopsida > Asparagales > Orchidaceae > Phalaenopsis > Phalaenopsis aphrodite. The sequence continues at coordinate 1,363,695 of NEWO01000136.1, forward strand.
TCTTGAAGAATTGCAAGCTAGAAATAGATTTATAGCCATGCTCTTCGAATTTTTGTGATTCAAACAAATGATTTCATTGAATTTCCTCTTTGTTGGCTATTTTATGAATTGCTTGTGAAGCTATCACATCACAAAAAACTTCTTTGCACCTTTATATTGTAGATAAGCTGGCTTTGGATATGTACAACAAAGGATAAAAAATATGTTGTTGGACGAGTTATAAAATTATTTTCCTAGGACTATGAAGGAAATGTGTTCGACCCGAAGCTTAATTGAAACTTGTTCTCCAAATCATTTTGTAAAGAATAGTTTCAGTTGAGTTCAACATAAATGAAAGAAAAATGATTATTCTTTGTGCTGACCTTAAATTTTTGGCATAAGGCTCATGCTGATTGTAAACTTGTTTGCTTAAGGTGATTACTTAGATGAGTTAATTTTTTGTCAATTATACTTAGTTCTGCAAATAAGACTGCACTGGTCCAAATTTAACTGTTTAAACAAACCATTTCTAATCTTAAATTTATTCATAGCTAGAAGAAGTTACCGGCCATCTGTCACTTAATATTTGATAATAGATTTTTATCCAGATTTATTATTTGTGCCGATTCTACCAACCTAATAATGCTCAAAAGATTTTCTACCACGTTATTTCATGATAACACCCTTTTAGCATTTTTCTTATAATTAATGACATTAATTTATCATTTTTGTTTTTCATACAATACTAATGATAAAAATCCTGATTCCATTGTTTTTCCCTTTTCTACAATAAGTTTACTTCTATCATTCAGCAAGGGACATGTGCTTATTTCTTGATTGATATATCCTGTCATTGTCTTGCTAGCATTCTTATTTTCCTCAAATTCCACTACTTTTGTCAGATTATTGTGTATGTATGTATTGTACACATTGTTTTAACAATTCTATTGCTTTTAATGGCAAGGTGATGTGCTTTCTGGTACTTCTTTCGGCGGTGTTCATCACTCGGGTGTTTTTGAAGGGTGGTTTGGTGAGCATTGGTGGACCGGGCGTTTCTTTGTTCTTCTTGTAACAACTCTTGCAGTATTTGCTCCTTTAGCAAGCTTCAAGCGTGTAGGCAAGTCTCCTCCTTTTTGTTGAGTGTAATATTTTGTTTGGTTAAATTTGAATACTTGGCACCACTGTCATTGTTTTAAAATGTTTTGTTAATGCTAATAAAGAGAGTTATGCTCCTTTTTGCTGCAGATTCTTTGAGCTACACGTCTGCCTTGTCTGTTGCTCTTGCTGTAGTTTTTGTTGTGATTACAGCTGGGATTGCTATTGTAAAGTTGCTGAATGGAAGCATACCAATGCCAAAATTGTTTCCTGTGATACCGAATCTCGCATCTGTCTGGAACCTCTTCACCGCAGTTCCAGTTCTCGTAACAGCTTTTATCTGCCATTTTAATGGTATGCTTTATGTTGTGAACTTGGTAAAGAGAAATAATTTTGAGCTAAATTATGTTCATGAAAATTAGTTAGTCTTGCATCATTATGCATTGCTTGAGCCAGTACTTAAATCCCGTGGAAGAGGAATGAGTGAGTTGGTGTGTAATGAAAGTGTTTGAGGATTTTATTACAGTGAATAAGTAGAGATCACCTGTTAAATGAGCTGATATGTTTCATCAAATTAATTCGTATCTGTTCAAATTTAAAGAAAACGTGATTGTATACAAATTATATGGTGTATATAGGGCTGTCAAAAATGTTTGTCATTCGCAAACAGCTAGTGTTTGGCTTGTTAGGTTTCTCGTATTTGATTCGTTCGTTAAGCTAACAAGCCAGACACGAACAATTTTTTTGAGCTTATTTTGGCTCAAAATAATTAAATGAATTATGATTATGATTATTATTATTATTATTATAAATTTTTATGCTGTGTTTATTTAAAAAATGTTAGTTTTTATTATTTTTAAATAATTTGAGCAAATTTTGAGCCAAACACAATTTGAAACAAACAAATGAATTTAAATCGAGTTGAACATGAATATTTTATTCACTAGCCATTTCGAACACGAGCCTATTTTGAGCCAAAAAAATTTCGAGCGAGCAGAACACGAACCTAACATTGGGCTCGCTCAAGCTCAGCTCGTCTGCACCCACAGGTGTTTATTCAGTAATTTTTCTTTTCATTATTTTCTTTTCTCCTTATTTTCTTCATTTTCTTTAACATTCTCCTTACTTTCTTCATTTTCTTTAACATTCTCCTTATCTCATGCTTGATTCGGAACTGTGAACGTACAATGACTCTCTGAAAATTAATGGTAAAATGCAGTTCACAGCATAGACAATGAACTCGAAGACTCTTCCCAGATAAAACCAGTTGTGAGGACATCACTAGCACTCTGCTCTACTGTTTACATAGCCACAAGCTTCTTCGGTTACCTTCTCTTTGGCGAATCAACCCTTCATGATGTGCTCGCCAATTTCGACGAAAACCTCGGCATACCATACAGCGCTGTTCTTAATGATGTTGTTCGCGTCAGCTATGCTGTACACCTTATGCTTGTATTCCCCATGATATTCCATGCTTTGAGGCTCAACTTGGATGGTCTTCTCTTTCCCAATGCAAGGCCTTTATCTACTGATAGTTTCAGGTTCACAGTGATTTCTGTTACGCTTCTTTCGCTCGTGTTCTTAGCTGCAAACTTTGTTCCGAGCATCTGGGATGCCTTCCAATTCACCGGCGCCACTGCTGCGGTTTGCATTGGATTCATCTTTCCTGCTGCGATGACAATTAGGTGAGTCATAATTGCACATTTTTAACCATCTGAAATTTATTTTGCATGCCATATTAGTTGAGAGTTAGAGCTTTCATGAATTTAGTTGAATTTAGTGTTAGATTAAGGTTTGTTTGATAGTACCATATTAATAAGATTTATCGTTTGGATTTTGGATTTAGTAAATCCAACTAAACCTTAAAAAACACAAGTTCTATGTATTTATGAAATTTCAAATTTAGGATCCGAATTTTGCCTTCAATTGATGTTAAATCCGGATTTAATAAATCCAACAAGGAGGTGGATTTAATAAATTCAGATTTATTAAATCTTACTAACCTTAAATCCTTCCTATAGCCAAACAACCCCGTAAGATTCATTTATGAAAGGCAGTGTTTGATTCAATATCATCAAGCATGCTATGTTGTTTAAAATGATGAAATAGTAAACGATAGTTATGACATTACTAAGCCATCAAAAACATTGGCAAGCTAGATGGTTGTAAGAATTGTGCTGCCAAATTTCTTCTTATTAAAATCTTCACAAGATGAAGTTGAATATTTTTCTTAATAAATATATAATTCTTATGTTTATTTCTGTTTTTCTAGGGATCCACATGGCATTGCAACTTTGAGGGACAAACTTCTATCTGTTCTAATGATTGTGCTTGCTGTGTTATCAAATGGAATTGCCATTTACAGTGATGCCTCTTCTCTCTTCAACACGGCCAATGCTTGAGCTCAACGGTAAGCTCTTCAAGTTTAAAGAGAGTTCTTATGAACAAAATAGGAAACCTGCGTTTGGTTTCCTTTTGCTCAATTATGTGCTATAATAAACTAATTAGTCTCAACACTGTTTGTTGAGATTTATTGTATGGTTATGTATTTCTATGTGATGTTGTAGATTTTCAATTCTGCTTGCCTTTTTATAAATAATACTGAGATGTTGGACAATGCTGTATTATATTTTTTTTCTTAGATGTTATCTGTGTCTGCTTTTGTTTTGTTTTTCAATGCCTTTGAGAAAATTTTTATTTATTTATTTATTTTTTTTGTTGGAAGATTTACATTCATATCACTCAATATCTATGTATTTACTTATATAACACCTGAACTTCAATTTTTTCATACATACAGCCTGATCTATTACGAAAAGTTGCATCACTTTTTAAAAGTTAAAATCATGGTATTTTTGATTATATGAAAGCTTTGTGCTGTAGATGTAAAAAATAAATTTTTAGGTTTTAGATGTACAAATACATAAGAATTGGGTGGTTTCTATTTAAATGCCCTCTTTTTTGGGTAGCCACTAGGATATTTGTTTGATTTCATCCAAGTTATTTGTTTGTACGTTTACTAAGGATGTGTTTGAGGCCACAATGCGGTGGCAGTGTGGTGTCGCATTGTAGTTTTTTTTTTGTTTGGAAAAAATATGTTTTGCTTACTTTCTCAAAAAGCAACAGCTAAAAGCTATGTTCTCCCTCCAAATCTGATTTCCTGCGGTGATTGCTAGAAAGCTACGGTATGATTTTTTCCAGGAAAAAAAAAAATTTGTAATAACCACTGCAACCTTTTTAACAATAGTTTTACAACTGCTTCTTCAAACAGTTGTAGTTGCTCCAAAGAGACCCTAAGAGTGATTAGTGAATTACTATTCTTTACTAAATTAGATTTTTTTTTATACTCTAATTTTTTAGTGTAAGATGAAATTGTTTTTACTTTAATATTATAAAAATTATGGCATGTAAAATTTCACCAACTCTTAAATTTTTCATATAGAATAATTCCCACTGAATTATGCGAAGTGTATACATAAAAAATATCAGCATGAATCTGAAAGCTACTTGACGGTCTAAGTAACGATCGCACGATCGAAGCATCTGACCAATCAATGACTGGCCGCCCTATTTGAATTAGCTGGCACGCTATTACAAAGTGTTTGACCAGCAGTTCATGATTGCAACCCCGACAGCTTGAAGTGCGTATAGGAGCAACCGACCACAGTTGGCCGACTGATTTGTGACGAGTGAGATCGCCATAAGTTTGAGAGCCTTGACCAATCGACACGCACTTTGGAAGGCATAGTCTCCACTCGACCGGTCGCCTCAATCAACCAAACTCGGACAAGTCAGCCAAGCCATTTATTGTCATGTTAAAAATTCAAAATGTAATACAAATATGATATGAAATTCATATAATTTATAAGAGCATTAATCATATTAATAATGATTTTCATAAATGTTCTATTCTTTTTGTAATTGTAATGTGCTCCTATAAATAAGAGACAAAAATACGAATAAAGGAGAAGGGCTCGCTCTCCCCTCTGAATTCTCTACAGCAAATTCTTGACCCGCTCACTCGGCTCTAACTCTCGATGCGTGTTCACAAAAGAAAATATAGGAACTAACATCCTGAAAAGTTGTGTGGTGAGCATGGACATGCCCCAAAATGAGAGCAGAGCTAACTACGATAGAGAAACTTCCCAAAGAGAGATAACATGCATGGAACCCAACAAAGACGCTACGCCACCAAACGTCCATGCGTAGGTCCATGGCTTACAAGCCCAAATGACTTTCATGATGGAGCAATTCGAGATCCTTCTGGCAGCAATCACCCAATGGAACAACCATCACCACATTTAGAGATAGAACCTCAGGGGAACCGTCCTCAAAGGCCCCCTCCGGCGAACCCGCCTACTTTGAACAACCAGGTCAGCAATCAACGGGCAGAGGGACAAGGCAACTCCCAACACTCCAACACAGTTGTGTTTGCGCGGGCAAACAGGCGATGGGAAAAACTAATGTGAGTGTCTATCCGGCCACTCGCAGAAGGGGCTTTTACTCGCCACATCAAAGAGGTAGTGCCACCGCCCAAGCTAAGGATCCCTTGTTTGGATTCTTATAAAGGGAGGCACACCCCATTCAACCACGTAGCATCGTTCGAGTCGTCAATTGGTCTACTCCAGATCTACGACCCCATAATATGTCGTCTCTTCTTGATCACCTTGAATGAATCAACTCTTTAACGGTATGCCAACCAAGACCATCCCAAATTTCTGAGAATTTAAAAGACTCTTCATATCACACTTCTCAAAGGTACAAAAATCGAGGAACTCGGATACCTTACTCGACATCGAACAGCAAGAGGGCGAGAGACTACGAGCCTACATCACACGCTTCCATAATGAGATACTGAAAGTTAAAAATCTGAAGTCTGAAATAGCCTGAACAGCTTTGAAGCAAGGTTTCTGAAGCAAACGGTTCAGGTGTAAAGGAGTTCTAATGATATAAAAAGTCTTTCCCCTTGTAAAAAGATCATAATCAGAGTAGGAATCAGATGTTTAAAGGTTAAAATGTAGTTTTGTGACAAATATGAGCATATATATTTCTTACCCTCTTCCGAGCGCATAAAGAACATTGACTAATCTAAAGTTAAGTTCTTAATTCTTCAGGTTATGCTTGGTAGGTTCTAGTCTCTCATTTCCAGATTACCCACTGTGTTCTCTCTATAGGACTAGTTGTTCCTTAGGTTCCAAACTAAAGAACGAATTAGTTAAGGTTCTAGCCTGTCACCATAGAATCACCAATCCTACGTCCATCAAAATTTGTCTCTCTATCTATTTGCATAAACTCATGGATTATCTTCTCACTCATAGAATTGATATGATTGTTACTAGTTAAACAACATATAACCCTCCTGGTTAATTATGGATTCACAACATATTTTAATATTTCAATTTGCGAGATCGAAAATGTAGATTAAGAATGAAGCAATGAATCATCACAAGTATAGAATAAGAGAAATCTTAAACATTTTTAATCCTACACATGATTACTACTTAATGCAAGGAGAAAGATAAAGGAAACTACTCAGAATTCATGGGGATAACACAACAAAACATGATTCATATTAAACTTCAAGTATTCACACTAAAACACAATTTAAACAAAAATACAAATACTTATCTTTAGACTTCTCTCCAAGCAAATCCTTTGAAGTTCATTTGTTGTATTTTTCCTCCAAAGAACACACAAGAACAGACAATACTCTCACACACACACCCAAGTGGGCCTCACAACACTCTCTAAAACTCGCAAAAGACTCAACACCAATAACACATTTTTTCATCCAGCCAATTGCTTATTAAATAAAGCTCTCATAATAACCAACAGTCATTTCAGGCACTTTTTCAAAATTCGTTCAAATTCAATGTCAAAATTTCATGACTGATTTTGGTGCCTAGGCGCCCAACCGTGGTGCCTAGGTACCAGCCTTTTAGAAACTCGTTTTAACTACCTAGCAACTAGGCGCCAAGCCAATTTTTTTCCATCTTGCTCAATTTGGCTTCTTTTGGCTTCGATTTTGTTTCTTTTTGCTCTTTAAGTCCATCTTTTGTACCTATAACCAATAACACATAAAATTCCTTCCATTAAAGTACACTATTCTCAAAAAATGAGTATAAATGCATATGTAAAAAATATCATATTTTAAGGTGCTTTAGTGTTATAGTTTGTACTTTATGTGGAAAGAGCATTGCAGTCGTTGTTATTTATTTTATGGGCAGTGTTTCAAGTGTGGCCAATTTGGCCATAAGATGGCACGGTCAAATGCTCGAGTAGATCAACGAGGATTATAAATAAAAAAATAACAAATAACAGTCCCACTAAGAAGTTTTAATGGAAGATCATCTAATACAGGCCGTGTAAGATTTACCAAAATGCAAGCTAGAGAGAGTTGGAGAGTTTATTGTTATGGTTGCTACGGTTCAACTCAACCTATGTTTATTGTTTTACTCAGTAAAAAGCTAAGCATGCATTAGAAGTTATGACATGTACAATATTCATTTCTGAATAGCCATGTAGAATTTTATTTGATTCTGAAGCTAGTTATAGATTTATATCTTTCTACTTTTTTAAATATACTTCATGTTGTTTTAGCTTCTAATTTATTTAACATTTTAACCAAAGATATTATTGAATTCCTAACAAGCTTATAGCTGTGATACTAAGATTTGGGATAAAAAAATTAGAGTTTGAGCTAATTGTGCTACATTCAACTGAGTTTGATGTTATCTTAAGTATGGATTGTTTGAGTGAATATGAATCTTACATTGACTGAAGTCAAATGAGAGTGGTTTTATATATTAGTGATGAAATATTTTATTTTTAGAGTGTCTGAGTTGTCCAATCTTCTTTGACATTAGGTCTACAAATTGATCTATTATTGGTGAAGGAAAATGAAATAGTTCTTGGTTATGTGAAAGATGGGGGTAAAGCCACTATGGTTATTAAGGAGGTTCATATGTTGAGGGAGTTTCTAGATATTTTTCCTGAAAAGTTGATGAGTTTATCACTAGAGAGAGAAGTGGAGTTTTGTATTGAGATTATGTTTGATACATCTTTTATTGCAAACGCTCCTTATAAAATGGAAAAAAAAAAAGATTGCAATAGTTGAAGGTGTAATTGAGGGATTTATTTGATAGGTGTTTTATTAGGCCAAATGAATCTCCATGGGGCTCACATGTCTTGTTTGTGAGGAAAAAGTATTTGTATCAATTATAGAGAGTTGAATAAAGTGATCATCAAGAACAAGAATTTTTTTTGCTCAAGATTAATTATTTTGTTACCGGCTTAAAGGCTCATCTATCTCTGAAATTGAGATAGAGGAGATCATTAGAGCTGGTCAAGGACTATAAGCTTAGCATTCTATATCAACCTGGTAAGGCTAATATGTTAATTGTTGCTTTGAGTGGTAATACCATTAGTGTGGTAGCTTATATGATTAAATCTGATAAGATACTAATTCAAGAGATAGAGAAATTTGAGTTAGAAATTATTCATTTTGCTAATATGGATGCAATAATTTCACAGATAACTGTTCAAGCTTTTTTTGTAAGGGAGAATTAAGGAAGCTAGGAAGTTAGAAGATGAGTATGTCAAATTAGATGATCAGATTCATTCAAGAATGAGACTTAAGCTACATGTGGATTGTTATGATGTCAACTTTGGGTTCCTGTTAATGGTGATCTAAGAAGAGAGATATTATGCTAACTATTGTAATGATGATTTGAGAGGAGAGAAACTATGAGAATCGTTATTCAGGATATATAATTCACCCAGGTAGTAGTAAGATGTAACGTGATTTGAACTTGATATTTTAATTACTTGGGTTTAAGCGTGAGATGATAGAGTTTATTTCAAAATGTGACTTGTCAGATGGTGAAAGGAGAGCATTAGAGACATAGTTATTTATAACAACCTTTGACTATTCCTAAGCAAAAGTGAGAGGATATCATTATGATTTTGTTATGGGCTTTCTAAGGTTTAGGCAGAGTCATGATGCAAAATGAGTGGTGGTTGATTGGTTGATGAAGTCTGCATATTCCTTTCCTATAATATAAAATTGATAAAATTATGTCCACAAAAAACATACAAAGTTATTTCTTGAAATAATTATATAATTATTCAATTATTAATATTATGATTATTTCATTACATATTATAACATGATTTTTTTAAAATATTTTTATACCAAGTATAGTTATATTTATGATTTTCTTTAAATGCATATGCGACACACATTTTTATTTATATTGTTATTTAATAATCATGTATTTTAAAATATAAACATAAACTAGTTTTTTTATTAATATTATAAAACACTAAATAAGGGTGAGTTAAAAACTCGCAATAAATTATAACTAAAAATAGAATTTAATTTAAATAAAATGTGATTAATCTTTAATTTAAAATTAAATTAGTTTTGAATCAAATATTTGAGTAAAAAAAGAGCTTAGGTGTTAAATATGTAAAACATATGAATTAAGGGGTATGTATGCAAATGCCCTTATTAAATGAAAGGAAGCTTTTACGTTTCATTAGAACCAACTACTTTAGTCTTAGTCGCACTCCATGAAATTACAAAGTATTGCTAATCTTTAAATTGAAAAACAAAGATATGCCTAATGTGTGTTGAGTATCAGGATACGGTCTTGAGAGATGTATAGTTATATAAAATATTTGATAGATTTTTATTATATAATTTTTTAATATTAAAAATATAATCAAGATATAATTTTAAAATTCATGGGGATATTAAAATCAATTTGTTGGGTTGGGTTAGTATAGGCACATGCCCCCAATGTGGCTTTGCCAATGGGTCTTCTAGCATGAAGAGAGAACCTTGATGAGAGAGAGGTTGTAGGCGACAAATGAAAATTTGCTCATTTCTATAAATAAAATACCTAAAGTCTAGCTTGACAACTCCCCACCCTTTTTTAACTTACTTTTGCTCCTAACAAGTTACATCTAGTTTAATTTTGACAATTACTTTAGTTGTATCAGAGCATTTCACTAGCCTAAAGATGAGAACTAAGTGTCATACGTAACGAAGTGTTATGTCATGGGAGTCACCTCTTGAATCTATAGGGTATATCTCTAGAATCTTATCTACTTGGCGAGTGAGTTTGTGTTACAAAAACTGATGAAGATGTCAATTATCTAAATTTGAGAGATTGTGAAATCCCTTAATTAGAACGAAGCTACTTTTAAACATAGAGGTGTCTTTTGGTGTAACAATTGGAATTTTGATAGAAACTCTAAAGTTAAGCATACTTATATGGGAGCACTCTTGGGTTGGGGTGCAAATGAAAAAATTGCTTGCTTCTATAAACAAAATACCTAAATTTAGGTGGGCAATTGTCCACTCTAAGTTAAAGGCAGTTTTTCTCCTAACAGGATACATCGGATTTGGTTACAATTATTTTAGTGGTATCAGTGCATTACACCATCCTAAAGATGAGAGCTAGGTGTTATACATAACAAAGGTTATGCCATGGGTGCTACCTTTTGAATCTATAGGGGTCGCCTCTAGAATCTTATCTTCTTGGTGAATGAGTTTAGGTTATGAAAATAGAAGAGGATGTCAGTTACCTAAGTGTGGGGAGACTTTGAAACTCCTTAAGTAGAATGAAGCTAAACTCCTAAACATAAAGACATCTTTTGGTGTAACGATTGGAATTTTGATAAAATCTCCAAAGTTAAGCATGCTCATATGAGAGCACTCTTGAGGGTGGCACAATTGAAAAAAATTGCTCACTCTTATAAACAAAATACCTAAATTCAGGATGGGTAATTGCTCACCCTGGGATAAAGGTAGTTTTGTTCCTAATAGGTTATATCACATTTTGTTGTGAAAATCACTTTAGCGGTATCAAAGCATTACACAAGCCCAAAGATTGGTACTAAGTGTCATAGAAAACAAAGACGAGAAATTTGCTATGCAGTCTGCATTCCCTAGTATTGTTGCTACTGAGAACCTCTTGGTGGCAGCATTGAGAAGGGGGGTGATTGGAATATCGAGAAACTAAAAGAATGATTTGGACAAAATGTTACAAGCAGGTCTTCCTGGTTAAAATTATGTCGGAGGCTCGAGCAGATGAACTGGAGCTTTTTCACCATTTTTCAAGTAAAATCATTACTTCCTTAGCCTACAATGCTCTATTTCTTAAAGGTGGAGACAAATTTCATTAGCTTGGCCACCTAAGGTTACACCTAAGGGAGAGGTTTTTTTAGTGGTGTATCTTGCATGATGACACACCGAACAATTTCTGGTTGATCAATAGAGGAATCCACAAAATTCAAACTTGTCGATGAGGATGTAATGATAAAGAAAAGAGGGATCATATTTCCACTACTTGCCTTGTTGTAAATAAGGTTCTTTATATTTTTTTGGAAGTGGGGGTTCACATCCTCTATTCTTGGCTCTTTTCAAGAAACAATCCAGCAACTTATAACTACCCTAAAACCTTAAATCTCGCTTGCTCACATCTAATGGCTTGCTGTCCACTAGAGTTGGAGATCTCTGAATGCGAAGAATATTAGCAAACATATGCTACACCATTTATCATGGTTGCAACTGTACTTGAGGCGCTTACACAGGCACTCTCATTTCCCATTTCAAGGCACTAAAAGACACTAACCAATTATATAGAATATTTTCTACCCTCTACTGATGCCCCTCCTCCAGGTTAGGTGAAAGTGAATGTGGATGATGCTCTTCTCCTCAACCATTATGCCAGTATCGGGGTGATTTGTAAGGATGAAACTGGATGATTACTTTCTACTCTAAGGCATAAAGTTTAACATTGGGACAGTGGCTTTGTGGAGCTCCAAGCCATTCTTTCTATTTCGCACATCCTCTAACCTTGGACTATTGAAGCTAAAGGGAACATACTGGAAGGCAACAATGTTAACACATTAACTGTATGAGGAAGGCTATGGTTCAAATTGACTTACATGGACAATCCTAATCAGTGTCATATTTTTGTTTTTCTTACTTGCTTTAAATGTGTTCTTTTTCCATTTGTTCCTTGGGAGCTCAATAGAGATTTACATCCTAAAGGGCCCTTTTATATAGTTTTTCTTTTACTTCGGTACTGACATCTTCGGAGCATTTTATCTTTCTCTGGGATAACATGGTCGCTTTTGACCATGCATAAGGGCATGCTTTTATTTATTTTGTAATTTTTTTTTTGTTTTTTTTTAATACAATATGCACACCATAAAAAAAACCAAGTATTATGACATGGGAGCCATCTCTTGAATCTAGAGGGACAAAATTCTAGAATGCTATCTCCCTGGTGAATGAATTAGGGTTACAAAAAATGACGAGTATGACAGTTACCTGAATGGGGGACATTGTGTAACTCTTTAAGTAGAATGAAGCTAAACTCTCAAACATAGAGGTGTCTTTTGGTGTAACAGTTGGAATTTTTATAGACACTCCAAATTTATGCACTCTTACCAAATCACTCTAGTGTGGGGTAATAAATGAAAAAATTTCTTAGTTTATAATCAAAATACCTAAATTTTAAGGTGTGAATTGTCCACCTTGAGTTAAAGGAAGTTTTTCTCCTAACAGGTTACATCGGGTTTAGTGATAATTACTTTAATGTTATCAGAGCATTACATCAGCCTAAAGATGAGAAAAGAAATGATTGAAAAATAAGCTTCTTTAATATATGAGAATCCTCCCATTGTACTACAGTGATCATTCCTATTTATAGAAGGGTTGGATTGTGCATTATAAATTAACTATTCATTGCTCTTAAAGCCCAAGAGATCCTTAATCAATCTTTCTTATCTTCTTCTGGTAATGGTGTAATATTAGCTTGGTTCGCCTACTTGGATAACCATTCCTTATAATTGTTTTTCCTTAATCTTATCTTTTTAGTAAAACCTACATTATTCAACTCAGATGTGGTGTGAGTTAATCTTGTAGGAAGTTTAGTCGACTTAGTCATTAGGCAAATTGAGCTTCCTTGATGAGTTATCAATCTACCTCATTATCGAGCATCTATGTACTAATCACCATAGATGAGCTATCCATTACTCTCTGTTAAGTAGTTCGGTCGACCTGCTCTATCCTGCTCAACAAGCTATCTCATTTCATATCTTTTGCCATCTTTGAACCTGGTCTATTGACTTTTTGTCCATACATTGTTATTACTTATGCAAATGTTGATTTATTCTAGTCAAACATTTAATTACATATTGTATCTTAAGATATAATTATGACATTACTTTATGCAAGAAATTTGTAAAGAAACTTGTAATTGAGTAAAGAATTATTTATGCAAGAACATGGCTACATGAATGAAATAATTTAATTTAATAGTTTTAAATTATACATCAAATAGTGATAACCATCTCATACAAATTTGAAGTAGAAAAAAATATAGAATCTTCACGAAAACTTCGACCAATCATATATCGAAACAAAATAAGCACTACAAACCTCGCCCAATTAATGAAAATTTTAGCCAAAACAAATAAGAGATTTTACACTTGCAAATAGTTTGAACTTATCCTACGCATAAAGGAATTGGTAAAATTCAACCAGGAGACCTTGCAACCACATTTGAAATAGTAACTCATAGCTAATGTGCACGTGGAACTATTTTTAAAATTGGACTTTGGAGAGTGCTTATTTGAAAGTATTATAATTCGGTGAGAGAGTACAGATTTTAAGATTTTAACCAAAGATGAAGAACCATAAAAAGAAAGAGAAAAACACAAGGATAATGCTCAAATCTCAATTTTTTGGAGCAGAACAATTTGGAAACTTATAATTTTGCCCAAAGCATGATGACCAATTCAAATTTTGGCCAATTAAAGAATTTTCAAGACTTTATATGAATTTAAATTTAGGGAATTGTCATTCTAATATAAAAAGTAATTCTTAGATAGGTGTACATTGCAACAAACAAAAAATTACTTCGACTAAAAGAAAATTTTGAAGAATTACTAACCAAGCTCCTAAATACGGATTAAACATTGATTGTCTATCCGATTAGCAAATATGAACATTTTTCATTAAAGTTAATCTTCTTGGTGCTATTGCTATGTGAAAAGTTTAATATGCAGACCTCTCGTACAAACATGTATTGGTTGCAACTCAAGATTGAAATACTAGTTGCTATATCTTATGCTAAAAAATCTATATGTTAGAAGTATAATTGAGTTTATCTATTGAAAAACTATAGTTATGATGTTTCAAATTAAATAAATAATTTTGTGGTGCTACCACCACCATTGAAACCAAATCATAAAAAGAAAAATAGAAATATTTTATAAGGAAATAAAGCGTGATATACATTCAACATATGTTGATTGAAAAATTAAACACAAGCTACTTATAAACCAAGTGTATTCCAGCTTCATGACTATTTTTACTTCAATTCTATTACCATAGTTGTATTAGTATAACTGTATTTGATATAAAAGTATTGCCAATTTATGATGATCGGTATAAAATCTATTCTGATACTGCTGAGTGCATCAATTTGTAATGCTTGGAGTAACATTAATCATTGGTTCTACACATTGCTACAATGCCTGCATATGTGATAATATGTTACTTGTGTTAAACTCCAAAAGATTTAAATTACAAGAATCATCTACATGAAGTTCAAACAAGAATCAAACTATACTAGAACATAGTTTGAACTAGCTTTAATTATGAATCCTAGCCTAGTTTCAATAAGATTTATATGCATCCTACTTAAACCACATTTGAAATATAATTCATGTTTGAATGCTTGATTCAAACCTTATTCAATCCTTGTTGAAATCAGATTCAAAATCTAGCAAGTCAAGACTATAATTCAAATGTGGTAAAATTTCAATATAAACCAATAAAAATTTGTCTACCTCAATAGGTAGTCTACAAATATAAAAAGGGGTATTTGATTGGAAGTAATAATAATATAAGGAGTGTAATTTATAATTTAATATTAAAAAGGGTCATTGACATAAATGCCACACAATTCTCCATGTATACACATTACTTTCATTTTTATATTTATAACACGAAAATTTTTTATATCACAACAAATATTTTTCTATTAATAACTTAAAAGAGTGATTCACCTTTTCTAACCATGGGTGAAATGATATAAATATAAAAGTCAAGATTTAAGTGATAGATATTAGGGTTGTAAACGAGCTAAACACGAGCAAGCCCAAGCTTAGCTTGTGTTCGGTTCGTTAAAAAATATCACGACTGTGCTCAATTCGTTTATATTTCGAACACAAAAAGTGTGTTGGTGTTCGTTTTTTTTTTTTTTGGCTTATTGAGCCGAGCACGAGCTGTTTGCGAACAAAGAGTCGTTTTGGCAATCCTAATCACAGAGTCATAGGATATTAAAGGTCGAGGCAAGACTTAAATATTATTGTTTATATTAAAACATCATTTAAATATAATTAAATATACTATTATTCTATTTTTTTATTTAATAATTTTAATTGATTATAAATATTGGTATCTTATACTCAATTTTTTTTTTAAATACTACTCATCAATATATATATATATATATCTATCAAAGGCTATTATATGAGCCCCGACTGCGCCTAAGAATTCGAGTATCACACCCTGCACTCCGACGGAACTGAACCCCAAACTAGAGTGAACTTACAGCTGACAAGCAAATGCCCGACCAACTGATATGTATGTATATATGTATTTATATATATGTGTGTGTGTGTGTGTGTGTGTGTGTGTGTGTGTGTGTGTGTGTCTTAGTAAGATCACTGTCGTGGGATTATATATATATGTGTGTGTGTGTGTGTGTGTGTGTGTGTCTTAGTAAGATCACTGTCGTGGGATTATATATATATGTGTGTGTGTGTGTGTGTGTGTGTGTGTGTGTGTGTGTGTGTGTCTTAGTAAGATCACTGTCGTGGGATTATATATATATGTGTGTGTGTGTGCGCGCGCGCGTCTTAGTAAGATCACTGTCGTGGGATTATAGAATAAAAGCCAACACAAAAAGGCCATGAAAGAGATGCATAAAAGCGCATCAGGTTAAATCTGAAAATGCAATGCAGACCAGCATTAATTGCTTCAGCTTGAAAATAAAAGAAGAAAGCATATCATTCTCTGATGTTTAAAACACAAGAAATGAAGCAGCGAGTGTGGATACTCCCAATGCTAAATGTTCTATCCACATGAGAACAGCAGGCTATATGTATATATATAATTGATGAGTAATATTTCGAGTCAAAAATAAGTTGAACACGAACAAACAAATTTTTGTTCATGTTCGGCTCGTTAACTTAACGAACGAATCAATAATGAACTTCTAACGAGCTGAAAAGGAGTTGTTCGCGAACAACGAGCCATTTTGACGGCCATAATAGATATGTAAGTACATGAGAATAGTGTGGTACGCGTATCTAAATCTTCCAAAGTTGTAAGAGTTGTAAATAAGAAATGCTATCAATATCAGAGTATTTGGCTGATAAAAGCCATCAGAACTGGGTGGCAAAAAGGAACAAAATTTCACTAAATGAGAGCATCTGTAGCCTGCAAAAAAAACAAAACAAAAAACCATTTCCTTCACTAATTACAAATCCTTTACAGTGCTAATAACAGCTATAACTTACTATAAACTAAGAAGGCAGTAAATCCAATTCTTCATCCTGTTCTCTTGTAAATACATTGGATAAATATCATTAGCATCATGGACCCATGTCAGGCCAACATACTAAAATTTTGGAAGTTTGAATCAGGCCTCGTGAAGGTGATCAAATGCTGTATTTTCGCCTTCAAATTTATAACCCCCGAGCCAGTGGCCAGCCCAAAGCCCAACTTGCACAAAATGCCGAGCGATTCCGCCTTTTTCATCTTTATGTACATGAGTTTTCTGTGCGGGGCGAATGTATATCAGATTGTTGCAAGAAATCTGCATTGTTAATGAGAGCATCGAACGAATCTGTCGAATCATAAAGAATGCAGTTTGAGGTTGCAAGGAAGTCAGTTGAAGAAGTATGTTGAATCCAGAACATCTTTAATGTTGAAATCTCCTCGCTCTGGCAATGGTGGGAAGCTCAGGGAAGGAAATGACCGGTGGAAGCCCTCCAGCAACTGCAACACAACAAAAAAGAAATGAGATTTTTGCTAACATAATTTTTTTCTGCAAGCTGCAGCTTTTGAATGGTTTTGTGCACATGCCAGGCATCAATGTATAATTGGATTCCACCAATGGGAGAATTTTCAAGGTGTTGATAAGTTGAAATGATTGGTTGATGAAATCATTGGTGCTCATCAGATGGAATTATCAGAAGGGAGAGTTCGGAGTTGCGGTTCAGTTGCTTCTAGGGTATTATGAATGTTTCAGGAACCAGTCACCAAAAGTGCTTTCTAAACATGCTTGGTAATAAGTCAAATAAACAAAGAGAAATCAAAGTTGAATGATACTAGTCAGTATTATCAAAGCACAAAGCATAATGCGATGTTCAAGTCTTTATTTTTTCTTCAAAGCACAATGTGCAGAGCGAAGCATCGCTTTTACTAATCAATGTGCTAATAAGTTATAGCTTACATAAATCTATTAATGTATAAATATATTCATTAATAAATGTAAAATATAAAATAGGACTTAAAGGTTGATAAAAAAGTAGAAAAATATCGATACAATTCCTAACCTTTAAGGTAAACATTGAGGATTAACCTAAAAATTCAAATTTCGAACATTTTCTAATAATTTGTTGTAATAATTAAAAAAAAAATTGCAAAATAAGTTTAGTGCTTTGAAGGGCTCTCCAACAAAGCGAAGCGAGTGTCACAGGCTTCGCTTCACTTTACTCAAGAAGCGCGCTTTTAAAAACATTGATAGTAGTGATCAAACTTGCTTTAAACTTACGCATACAGTTGAATGTGCTAGATCATAAACTCAAGATTTCGTGGTTGGAGACAAAGCACCTAAACCATAGATCAGACAAGTAGCACACTAGTGATCAAACTCAATTTCAACTCAAAGGTTTAAAAATGCTTAGGTAAGTTTTGTAAGTGAAAAAAAAAAATCAAAGTTGGTCTAGACTCTAATAATTAAAACTTTTTTAACTCATGCATACACCCGTACGTGGAAGATTTTAAGCTTGATATCTTGTGGTTGGAGACAAAGCACCCAACCATTAGTCAAGTCTGTTGCACAGTAGTAGTTTAAGCCTTTAGATGAGAACCAACTGATTGGTATTTCTACATCAATATATTTTTAAACTGTGTGATGTGAGATTAAACCATAGGCTTCATGTGCCTAAATAATCTACCAATGTAGTGAGAATCTCATCACATCAACCATCATTCATTGTAAGAGTCGCTATTGAACTTTCGCTTGACCATAATAGAATCCATCAAAAGATAAATGAGAGCCACAAACAACAGGAACCACTTGATGAACCATCAAATCTTAAAACATTTGCCAACCAACGGAACTCGAAATTAGACTAGATTCACTAGTCAAACATATTTTCAACCCGAAAGCTTAAATATATGGGTAAGGGCTAATCACCTAGTATTTCTACACCAACAATTTTTCTAACCATTTGATGTGAGATCAAACTCAAAGTTCTAATAGCAAGATTGCCCATAACAATCTCCCTCTAAACTTTGTTTTTTTCGGCTGCTCCATGTGCACTGTATACATCATTAGATGGAATCTTCATACACAAAGAATAGAACAAAGATGAAAAATGCCAAAGTCAGCCTTCATGCCTACTAATATAATACATGTTAATGCAATTCCTCATATGGCTGGATAAAATTACTTGTTTGCAGGTGTACTCGAATGATTTAGATAATGCGACCTGAACTTTCTGCTACAAAAATAGCAATGTGAAGCTACAGAACTTCATAAGTAGTAGTCAGGAATAACAATGGGAGTGTTACCAAGCACTTCGAGCATATTACGCGTGAAGTTAAAAAAATAAGCTCTGAGCTCGGGAAAAGACTACAACCAGCATGCTTATCAACACCACTTCATTGCTAAAAGACGTGGATCAACAAAGCATATCTCTCAGGACACACAATGCTGCTTTCAAAAAAAAAAAAAAAGTGCCAAAAAAGTACAATAACTGTTAAGTAAAATGAAAGAATCAAAAGGTTATGTTCACGCCACTTCTATTATTATTTGGATGATAAATCAAGCAGATAATGTCCGTGAAAAACGCAGAAAATTAGCACAATAGCACACAAATAAGGTGAAAACAATATCTGGTAATGATAACTGCTAACTTCACTAAAAATTATAAAATAGCTCAATCAGTATATCAACTTTTTTTATCAGATAATGATTTTAAGCTGATTCTCAGCAGAGATCGAGTTAAATAAACTCAGTTTGAAGTAATCTGCATTGTATATGCATGCATGCATTCCCACATGCAACATTGACGGGTAGAGAGTAGATGGAACAAGTATGCACTAGTGCTTGTATAAAAATACCCATGCATGCCCGCCCACTTTAAGCTTTGATTGAATTCAACAATGCTTCATTCAAATTGAGCCCTTTACTAGTTAGGCCAAAACTTGAATCACATTAGTCCAAATTAGTTCAAACAGGCCTAAATCTAATATTCAAATCATTTGGCCAAAGCTCGAATCACATTAATCCAAATTAACTCAAGCAGGCCTCCATCTAATATTCAGATCATTTAAGTGCTGGGTAGAAGTCTATCTAATAGTGTCCCAGATAATTGCAAATACTGGCTTTGAAAAAGTCAAATTCCAACAGCGCGAGGAAAACAGAACAATAAGTGTAAACCTTGTTGATTTCTAACAAAGTAGCATTAACATTCTTTTATGATAACTAAACAGTCTCACATGGGGAAACCAAGAATTTTCCTTGCCTACATCCATGACATTAATAAATGAAGGAATATTATTTGATTCAGGGTTAGAGGGACTTTGGCTACTATGGAAATATTATAGCCTCTCTACACGTTACCTAGTGAGGCTCTGCACAACAGGAACACTACTATATAAGATATAAAAAAATGTAGTAAAAATAGATGGAATTTGAAGAGTTCAATCTAGTATGTCCCTTTCATCATCGGGATCATTAAGAAATTGAAAACAATAATTTCACTTCATAAAAGAGAATTAAATAAACTAAGGAAACCCAAGTCAAGCTTGTGTTCAAACCCAAATTAAAAGTCAGACAATTCTAAAACAAGTTAAAAGTCCTACCCAAAGTCAAGTTAGAACGTGGTCAAGCCTAGATCTTTAATTGGGGGTAAGCTATATATAAAGGATACACAATTAGTTACAAAAGTAAGATTATTCGAGAAGATAAAATCAAGGAACGGTTTTAATATTTTAAAACTACAGCCCCAAAAAAAGGGTCCAGCAACACAAAAATAGAAGGAAAGGTAAGCTTGATTGTATCCAAAGGGAGATTGTTTATCAAATAAGAACTATCTATATAATAACTAATCATACAATAAAAAGAATGAACAAGGAAGCATCCTAGAAGTTATCTCTTCATTTTTTAGAATTCATCTTGTTTCCTCCAGCCTATGAATACGGCTCTTATTGTAAGCATTTGAAATCAACATTGATTGAATGAATTTCGTTCTCCAAAAAGCCTAGTCAACCATATCTCCTTCCTCTCTCTCTCTCTCTCTCTCTCTTTCCATCTCCCCACTTAACTCTCTCTCTCTCTCCCCCCAACCTAACTCTCCCTCCCATTCTCTCTCTCTCTCTCTCCTATTCTAAAAAACCAAACTTACAAAAAGAAGATTCATCAAGGATGCTTCAGCAATCAGCAATTGGTAATGCTAAATCCTCAGACCAACCTTTTTTTTTTTTTTTAAGCTCTTCGTTCATGCAAAATTCCTATGCCATCTCTTTCTAACCTCGATGAAATCTCAAGTATCCAATCCCTCTATATTGAAGACATGAAGGCTCCATAGATCCTAATCTGCTAGTTAGCCTTACATCTAGCAAGCAATGATTCTTATTAAATTATCCCCTTGGTGTCCAGTTGCCCCGACCTTAGTGATATCGGAGTTAAATTCAAACCATCATAAGAAAGCAAATATGATTAGGTAAAATCCCATAGTCGATTACAACCACACACAGAAACGGGAAATAACAACATGACACAAACACCACTAGGAACTTATCCCAAAGGGGTGGCGGGCGGCTATGTGGACTAAACGGGTGCTCGGTGTTTTGTGGTAGGTTAGAGAGGTGAAGGCTATGGTGGGCTGCAGAAGAGAAGTTGTGACTAGACAGCTGGTTGACTTATGAATGGAAGGTCTGGAAGGAGATGAGAAGTTGGCGACAAGACTGTGGAGAAGGGAAAAAGGTTGTGGTTGAACTGCTGGTGAAGAAGTGTTAGGGAGACAGGAGGCTTGTGGGTGGGGTAACAGAGGAGGTTAGCTGCTGGAATAGCAACATGGGGCTTGGGACCACAAGAGAAAGCAAGATTGATGTCCTTGGTGAAGAGGTGGTTGCAGCAGTGACGAAGACGGCGACGACAGCGGTTTTTCTTTGGTTTGCTTGGTTTAAAAGGTTATGAACCGCACAAGGCGTGATCCTGCAGCCTTCCCACGTCAGGAGCGGAGACGCTCCCGCATCAGTCACCTGGGATTAGGGGAGCTTCGGCCACATTCGTTAAAGCTTCTGTCGGCATGTTGAAGGCTGCGGACCGGCTTAACCTCTCGGGTTCAAGGGTCTTCAACTGTGTCGCTATGAGCACCTGGATCTCACCGTTGGTTGCATAGCAACTAAAACATCCAAATTTTCCCCACTTGCAAGCAAACATCCACATTGATCCAACTATCTAGGGGCACACTACAGAAATTTCATGCTATTTGTATTATGCTGACTCCTCCAAAAGGAATCCAAGGTCGGTTCAACTTGATCTGAAGCGAGAGCAACTTGTATCTCCCTAAGCGGTGGCAATCATGGTTGTAATCTATCGAACAGCGATGTCATGAAACACTCTTTATATCGGTTGTCGTGTGTATGAACCTGCATCTTCTATCTTGTTGGCCTCTGTCATCACCAAAACTAATTTGACTAGTGCTTCTTTGATGGCAAAGGTACCTGTAATCTCGAACTATGCAAAAGTTAGAACTATGCACCTACCATTTTGATGAAGAAGTAGGTGTTTCTAAATTTGTCATGTTGAGTCTGACGATCAAACTGTCAGCAGGCATCAAAACTAATCATGTTGTTGAATTCCAATCAAAAACTCTATTAGACACCTCCAGTTAATGTTAATTATGTTCTCATTCTTCAACCGCAAAAGGAAATACTTTTGGGAATGTATCAGAGTCATGAGGCTCAATTTGTCCACAATTGTGTGGACGCCATATTATTACTCCTCCCTCCATCAATGATGAGATGGCATACCCTTCCTTTCACAGTACAACGAGTGTAGAATATATTGTGACGAATCCACAGTTGCTCCCTCGTATTTTCAGGTTGTAGAACCATCCGAGCCACCAGCATTTTACCCTCATCTGGTGAGAGCCGATACTCGTCACTCTATTCTTCAAGTGCCTCTGGATCGCTCTCTTCCTCTGCTACTCTCTGCTTGGTGAAGAATACAACTCACCTCGTCGGGCAACTGGAAGCGATATGCACAAAATTATCGCATCTGAAGCATTTTCTAGATGAGACTATAGTGAGCATGCTACTATTCTCAGGCTTCTTCTCACTCAGAGTGGTTTTGTGTTGTTCCTGACCAATCTACTCCACTGTATGAGACGTGCTCCTTTTGAGGTCTCCAAATGTGAGTGGTTGTCTAACTGGTGATGGTTGCTTGCTCTGCTTCTATTATCTCTCCACTTTCGGTGCTAAGATTCACATGTCCCTCAGTATCCAATAGGGTTACAACTGGACCATATTACTGATGGCGAGCTTCATTTTATCCAATTGTCGTATACTCCACTGAAAGCTCCTTCTGTTGCAGGCAATGGAGCCTCAAAAAAATATCTCGGCAGTAGTGTGGGGTTCGGTATTGTCGTTGTATTGCCTTCTTCATTTTATCCCAAGAAGTAATTTTGTCCCATTCTTCTCTGCCTCCCCACTTCAGATTCTCCCACCACAAAAAAGTATTCTTTTTCAGCTTGATGATGGCGAGCTTCACTCGTCTGTCATCAAGCACCTCCTCCAATCAATAGTCTGCATCCACTCGAGGAAATTATCTAGATCCATTCTCCCCTCGAAATATGGTAGGACCACATTTATCCCCAGATCTTTGTACATCCAAACGGCATGTCATCTTTATATCTTTTTACAGACATTTCATCTTTGTATCCTCTAACAGGTGCCTCATCTCTACTCTAACATACATCTCATCTTTGTATCCTCCAACAGACACCTCATCTCTAGGCCACCACTGATATTGTACCATAAAGCAATGTGGCATGTCTTTTGCTCCACTGGAATCATTCACATGGAAAGGATTCAGGTGTTCTTCTTGCTCCTTTCACGGATTTCACTGTTACGGTCGACGGTGATCCAGCCTTGGGTTATTTCCTTAATGAAATCAAGCAAATGTAACATCTGTAGCGTAGTCATTGTGTATTGTTTACAGTAGGTAGATTCCTAATCTGATTCCGAAAATTATCTCCTAGGGGGGTGATTAAGGTTTTGGCACTATGCAATATAGGGGTTGCTAAAAACCCTATGATAGGATTGGGGTTATGCTAGCTCTAATACCAAATGATACCAGAGTAAACCCAAACCACAATAGGAAAAGAAAATATTATTTTTGAAAGCAAATAGGTGGCTACAATCATATCCACCCACTTCCTCCGCGCTCCCACATTACCGCCACCTTCCAAGCCCCCGCCGATCACCACCCTAGTTTAATTATTTGTGTTGTATGTTGCTATTTCAGATTCTCAAGTGTTGTATTGTTGTATTTTTTTCCTTTCAAGTGTGTTGATTGTAATTGTTATCTGTTTTCGGTAATAATAGTTATTTTTTCTATTGTGATTTGGGTTAACTCTGGTAATAATACATATCAGAGCTAGCTTAACTATAATCCTGTCCTAAGGTTTTCTAGCATTCATTATACCCAAACCATCTCCACTCCAAAAAGTTTCTTTCATATCCCCAAATACCCGCTACAAATTTCTAAAACCTAGATATGTTGCCAAGGAGATAATTGTCGGAAGCGGGTCGAGGGGAAAGGACACGTTTTTTATGAGAAGTTCACAAAGAAGTATCCAGGGTATTTCTAGGGAGGATAAGTAATAGGAAATCCGCCAATTACAAAAGAGACTTGCCACCTTCGAGAGGAGGCAATTAGGTTGGGTCACCTGTAGCCACAATGGTGACTTGTTAGAATGACGAAATAAAGTGAATCTCTTCCACCATACGGATATCAAGGATAAAGAACATCTGCCATAAAGACTTGAACTGAATGAACTATTTTAAAGTAATGTAGATTTGTCTTATTTCGATGACCACTTAGATCCGGATAAGGTCATTGAGTGGTTCTAGACCTTGGAATATACTTTTGAGTGTCAGGACATCTCGCAGAACGGAAAGATGAAACCAGCTGCCAGCAAGTTAAAGAAGAGAGCATCTTAGTGGAGGGAGAACTTGAAGGTTCTTCAACAGCGAGAATGAAAGAGTAAAATTACTACCTAGTCCAAGATGAAACAGGAAATACAACGTCAGTTCCTACCAGCTCAATACAAACCGAATGTTCAAACCCTAGCATCAGAACTTGAAGTTCCTACCACATCATCGACTAACCACCATATCTTACAGGCAGGTTTCAACCCAAGGATCTTACAGCGACAACCACGAGGAATATCTAAGCTGGCCCCACCTAAGGAAATATGACATGAGGAAAGTTTACGTGTTTTTCTTATGTTTAATTCAGCACTTCTTTCTTATTTATCACAATTTTATGTTTGTGAAAGCTTGTTTGTGGTGTTTTACAGGTTACAAGTGATTAAACGACCATTAAAGAGCGAGAAAACGACGAAATCATGGTAGTCCAACCAACCATGCCCAAAAGTGGCGTAGTTACGCCAAATCTGAGCATAGCTGCGCCGCAGTCAGCGTGATTATGTGGTATCCTGGCGTGTTCACACCACAACTACGACTTGTTTGCCATGGCTACGTTGAATTCGGTCATGACCACGCCATCGTTGCTTCTTCTCTGCATAGAAAGAGCACTATTGTTGGATTTGGATAAGCTTTATAAAGCAAGATGTGAGGGCACGTTTTTGGACATCTAGAGGCTGTTGGAGGTTGAGGTTTCAGAGGAATTTGAGAGTTCTTTAATGCCTTAAGGGTTTTCTTCCTCCTTCAAGGAAGCAAGCCTTTAGGAGTGTTTTCTCTTGTATTATGTTTGGGTGTGTTTGAGAGAAGTTGTAAGAGAGGTTGCGCTACTTGTGTGAGTCTTTACTGGAGTGAAATTATTGTATGGCAAGGTACGTCAATTGTGTGGAGAGGGAACAAGCTTTGTAAATTGTTCATCTTCAGTTACGCATTGATTTTGTGTGTTTTTTATGATTTGTTTTCTGGATTTACATTGCATGATGAGTAGCTAAATTCTTTTCATGTTGATGTGATGTAAGGCTACTGTTCTTTGTAGTTTCTTATGTGTGTTTTTTCCCATAACGTTTTCTAGGCATATTATTTTTCATGTTGTTAGGTTCACTTTTCGATCTTTGTTTGCTCCTGATTTAGCCAATTAGAATGTTAAAATATTTCATGAACTATAACTTTTGTCTGTTGCATAGTGGAACGAATAAATTAACCACAAAAACCTAGTGAAATAGGCATATTATCATTAGGATTTTGCAACTTAGATCCTGAGAAAAACTATATGGTTCTTAACTGTTTGGGTGTTTAATTCTTCTTATTACCCAGGCATAGGCTAAGGAGAAACTTTTATCCTTGGTTGGCAACTATCACATTAGGGAACACCTAGAAAAACTACAGAAGCACGACGCCTAAATCACGGAAGCACGAGTTTTTCTCCTCTGAAGGACATTTTTGAATTTATATTTCTCGTATTTCTAAATCTTTCTTTTGTTTTCTTTTTTTATTTTCTTTGAATTGTAGGTTTCAAACTTTGCAATTGCGACTGCGTAAAACTAGGTTTAGAAAATTAGTAAACTAAAGATTCACCAGTTAGAATAAGTCTTTCTTTGTGGGATCGACTGGCGGACTCATTAAACCTCGTATTACTTAACATGTATGCATATGTGCTTAGCCACTTGCCTCGTGGCAACATTTCAGCTATCAAATTTTTTGAATCATTGCTGGGAAAAGACATTAAGAAATATTCAGATTTTAGGAGAATTGCAGTTAAACATGTTTTCTTGTTATTTTTGGTATACTTACATATTTGCTTTGCCAATTTTATTGCAGATGATGAAAAAAGAAGTGTGCAGAGCATGATTCAAAAGAAAAATCAACAAGTGGTCAACCTCCTTGAGAAGAAGCTTGAGGTGAGCATACCAATTTTAAAATAGAAATGAATATCTAAGGCTTCTCTAATTAATAAGACTTAATATCTTTATTAATGAAAGCCTTATAACATCACATTCCGAAAAAATGTTGATGTTGAGTTGGTCGAATAGATCCTAATTGATTTACTTTGGAAAATGAAAACATTTCAATCACACTATGTTAATAATTTTGAGGTGTTCTTAGATTTGAGAAGAAGGATTTTAAGGAAAGGGTAGCGCATTAGAAATTAATGATAGACCAACCTGAAAATGAGATATGTATATCCCTTAATTGCATTTAAATAATCTAGTTGAAGAATCAGGAACCTTACATGAGAACTACTAAAATAAATTTAGTCACAGTAGAGTTGTCAGATTATTTAAGGGCAAATAATAGGTATGTTTGGGGGAATTGACACGAGTCAAATTCACTTTTTTTTTTGTGTTTAAATCTGCACTTTCTTCATTAATTATCATGATTTTATGCTTTTAAAAAGTTATTTGTGATGTTTCACAAGTTACAAGTGATGAAATGTGCATTACAGGGCAACAAAATGGAGAAAACATGATAGTTCAATCGGTGTAACCGCGCCTAAATATGGCATAATTACGTCGCCCACTCTGCATGGGCGACGTAGTAACACCAAATCTGGGAGTAGCTACGCCACGGTCAGTGTGATAACGTCATATCCTGGCATGGTCACGTCATGCCTACGCCAGACTCGGGTGTGATCATGCCACCGCTGCTTCTTCTCTACTTGGAAAGAGCCCCCTTGCTGGATTTGGACAAGGGATATAAAGGAAGATGCTATGACACGTTTTGGGACATCTAGAGGTTGCTAAGAGCTACCTTTGAGATTTCTTGAGTGCCTTAAGGGTTTTCTTCCTCTTTCAAGGAGGCAAGCCTTTAGGGGTGCATTCTCTTGTATTTTCTTTGGGTGTGTTTGAGAGGAGCTATAAGAGAGGTTGTGATGCTTTTGGGAACAAACTTTGTAAGTTGGTTATCTTCAGTTATGCATTGGATTTGTGTGTTTTCGATGATTCATTTTATGGTTTTACATCGCATGAGTGTCTAAATTTCTTTCGTGTTCCTGTGATGTAAGGCTGGCGTTCTTTGTGATTTTCTTTTATGTGTTTTTTCCTGTAAAATTTTTTGCACATCATGTTTCATGTTTTAGGTTAACTTTTTAATCTTCATTTTCTATTAATTTGACCAATTAGAATGTTAAAACATTTCATGAACTATAACTTCTACTCGTTGCGTAGTGGAAAAAATAAATGAAATAGGCATATTACTATTATGATTTTGCAACCAAGATATGGGATCTGAAAAATCCTAAGAAATGTGGTATGGTTAAGCAAAACTTAATTGTGGTTGTCCGATTCTTCTTACGACTTAGGCATGGGCTAAGAAGAAACTTTTCTCCCCGGTAGACAACTACATAAAAGAATACCTACGAAAACCACAAAATCACAATGACTAAATCACATAAACATGAGCATTTCTCCTCTGAAGGACATTTTTTAATTCACATTTCTTGTGTTTCTAGATGTTTCTTTCATTCTTTTTTGACTTGCTTAGAATTGTAAGTTTGAGCTTCGCAACAATGATTATGCCAAATTAGGTTTAGAAAGTTAGTAAACTAGAGATTCACATATTGGAAAAAGTTTTAATTATTTCCTCTTAGGATCGAAACGCAGACTCATTGAACCGCATATTACTTGACACGTATACTTGCGTGTTTGACCACTTGCCTCGCGGTAGCTTTTCGGTCATCAAGACACTAGATTAAAGTGGATAATAGAGGGCACCAATCCACATTTCCAAATCCATCTCCGCCATAAAGTGTTTTAAGTGTCATGAATTTGAGCATATTGAAGCAGATTGCAAAACCAGGGGGACATGACGATATAGTTTACTGAGCAGGGGGCTATTGAAGAGAGGGGTAATGACACAGTAGACACTAAAGAAGACGAGGTATAAAGGAGTACCAACTTCCAACTGATGAGGAAAAGATGTACGTAGTTCCAGCTAAGCCCATTATAGAGAGTCCAACCGAATTAACAGTGATTGTCCAAGACAGTCTTGAGTTCGAGTAACCGATACCATAGTCATGGCAGTCCCCGATAAGAAGAATTCATAAATACTACTAAAACTCATAAAAAAGATGATATGGAAACAAAAATTGCAAAAAAGCAAAATACAAAAGTATATTTTGATGATATGGACAGACACCTTTAAGAAAATTAAATGAATTACATATTAGTTGTGATAATAATACACATTTAGAATCAATTAGATAGAGTTTTAAATTTCAAAGTTCACTTGATTTATCATTAACAAATTCTACATAATAATGACAACTTTTTTATAAGATCCTTTTATGAATTGGTGTATCAAGAAACACGAACCTCAAACAAAATTAATATCAAGTTAAACATTCATCATAGCAACAATTTCAACATATAATGTGATGTGGGGTGCCTTCGCGGGGTGCTAAAAGGCACCCCTGTAGTACGAGTGCTAAAACAAAGCTCGAGTGTAGGCGCTGAATGGGCCCCGAAGCGAAGCGCTTTAAACCCGTGAGGCCAGAAACCTCGCAAAGCTTCGTGTTCGCGGAAGCAAGAGCGAAAGCGGAGCGAGATCGCGAACTCTCTCGAAGGCAGGGGCAGGCGCGAACTATCACGGTCCAGGAAGAAGCATCACGAGTTGCCGAACCCGTGAAGTCTTTTTCTAGATTCTTTTGGCCTTCCCACCAATTTCTTTTGTGTGGAAGTTTTCATTCCTACCTCTTTCCTTTTCTCCTCCAATAGGAGTCTATATATTGTTGTTTTTATAGAATCAGGTTTGTCTTTGTTGTGTTTGCTTTCAGATTTCCTGTGTGGAGAGTTTTACCTTTTGTAGGGTTGTATCAAGGAGATGGTAGTGCTCCGACTGTATCATACTCCGAAGTGGTGATGTATCTTTCATTTTCATCTTCCATAACCCTTCATCACTCATCCTAGCCGTCAGCTTGCTGCCAGTTGTTCTGACCGCCGTTTTCCCTCACCAGCCGCACTCCCATGGCTTTTCTGATTGCTACCTGCACTTCCCCGCTCGTTGTCCACCATCCTAAAGTGTGGCGAGTCTTCTCAATTGTTTTACCACCTTCTCAACGTGCTACTCCACCCTCCAACCAATCTCCCAGCCACCCTACAGACCTTCCTGCCACCCTAACTGCTGCCCCCACTTCCAGTTCACCTTCCAACCTCTGTCGACCACTCTCTTGCATTCACCCTTGTTGTCCCAAGCCACCAGATCCACTTCACCAACTCCAACTCCCTTGGAATACTCCTTAGAGGTGTTTTCTTGTGTCGTGTATGTTATGTGTTGTTATTTTCTATCGTGTTGTGTAGTAACCATCTCTCTACAATAATAAAAATTAGTTTTGTATGTTTCCGTTGTTTTTCCTACTCGTTCCGGTATCATAATGACTCAAGAATTCTTCTAACAATTTGCTCAAGTGATTCATTAAATATAGTAGAAAAGCTTTGTTTACTTTTACATTCAAGAATCATTTTATCAGATGTTCAGGTTCATCCTCAGGAGTAGCTTCCATTTCACATATTCAAAAACCTGAAAGGTCGCCTAGTTTTCAATTGGCTCAAGACACTCTACTACAGATTATTTTGTGAACAAAAACTAATAGTGAAAGTCCGTTTCCTTTGTGAAATGAACATATTAACCAAAAATTGGTTGTCATATAACTATTACTTCAAAGCAACACAAGGAAAATAAAATGAATACGAAAGTGAAACAATTTGGTGATTTCTAGAAAAACCCCGGAAAAAAAAGCAGCAGAGATAGTTACATTTTCCAATATGGGAATCTCATAGAGTTCGACAAACTTCTCCCGGAGTAATCTATTCATTTCATCAACATCACAAGCATGCGTCCAATATGAATCATGAACTCCTGCAATCATTAGAGATCAAACCATTACTACATAAATTTCATAACAATATGGGGTTTCTTGGCTATGAGCAATAGTATTTGCAGTATGAAAAACCAGAGTAGGTGATCACGTTAGATGCAGGGGAAACAGGAGGTCTGTAAAATAAATAATTATCAATTTCTATTTTATGAAAAATATTAATCAAAACCAGGCAACCTGCAAAATTCAGCCCTGCCTTCTTGCAAGCAACTGCAGTCATCATCATATGAGATCCATCAAGTGAATGAACAAAATTTGGGGGGAAAGCTGTTCTTTGTCGCTTTACCATGACCTACAAAATAGAAAATACCATGAAAGATAAGAAATATGGAAACATAAAAGTCACTGTAAGCAAGCATTGATCCTAAATGTTAATCCGGGTAGAGGGTGAGCAGATTAAGTAGAAAATTTGCAGTATGACAGTGCTAAATCTAACTTGGAAGAGTACAGGGGCCCACCTTCTCAGTGCCCTGCTGCAAGCTTAAGACCTGAAGTGAAGTTTTGACCTATAAAATTATTTGACAAAAGGGTGTCAGGAACAATTTACCTTTGTTTCTCTTGCATCTGCTTGACTTGTTAATGGATAAGAGATAATAATGAATAGTACTGTAAGGGGTATAGCTTACAATATGCCGGCCTATTTTCTGGTAAGGTTGAACAACTGGCAAACCAAGAGGGGTGATCCATCTCACCGTCTGATTTTCAGAAGCAATCAACTGTTATAATTAAAAGGTTTATTACGTAAGCCATGTTATTGAAAAGTTATAGATATTCTAAATAAGTGAAAATGGAACTGTCAAATAAGCACGGATGCGGATTATCCTTATGTTGAACTTCTTTAGACAGGCATATCTCAAAATTTCCATAACAAGTTTCCTAATTGTTGAAATGGGAACTTGTAGATTGTGTCAATGGATTTGTTAATTTTTAGCTCTAAAATTGAAGTTTGCTCCAAAAATAAAATAGCTTTTGGCTCACCTAGAGCTCTAATAAATTTCAACGAGCCATTTAATGAACCAAGTGTGGCTTGGATAAAACATAAATGGAGCCAAATTCAGATTTAATCAAGTTAGCCGAGATCAGATTGAAATGTGATATGTATGTATAAATGCATATATATACACGCGCGCGCGCATAGACGTATAAAAATAAGACATATACAAAGATATATATACATAGACCTATACCTATGCATACAGATATAGGTATACATATGTATATGTAGACTGCGTATACTATACATATACGTATATGTATGTATGTGCATGTGTGTGTGTGTGTATACATACATAGACTTACACCTATACATAACCTATATATCTTTGTGTGTATACATATACATGCATGTATGTATATATGTATGTATTTGTATATAAAAGTGTTATCAATGCGCAAAGCACAATATAATTTGCCTGTGTGTGTGCGCGCACGTGTCTGTGTGTCTGCGTGTGTGAGTGTCATTGTGTGTGTATGTTTGTTTGTGTTTGTGTGTTTGCGCGGGCGTGAAATCTACACATGCATGACTACATGTATTTGTGTGTGTGCGCGTGAATCTACATATGTTATGTATGAGTATACGTATTTATGTTAACTTAAGAATAGAAGATTGTAAATTGATAACGATCAATTTACTATAGCTCAAAGCAAGTTGAAATCAAAATTCATGAGCAATGATTGGATCAAATCAAATTATGGCAATCTATAACTAGGGCTCAAGAATTGACCTTTAACAGCCTTATACGTCCGCCAAG
This sequence comes from Phalaenopsis aphrodite, assembly GCA_003013225.1. Taxonomy (NCBI): domain Eukaryota; kingdom Viridiplantae; phylum Streptophyta; class Magnoliopsida; order Asparagales; family Orchidaceae; genus Phalaenopsis; species Phalaenopsis aphrodite. The sequence goes on from NEWO01000136.1 coordinate 1,395,934, forward strand.
CAGAAAAATGTTGGTTGAAAGACTACAAAAGCCCATTAACCTCAATGGTGTCTGTTCATGACATGAGGAAGTAATGCAAACTAAAACGGGTATTCTAAAAACATTAATTAAAACCACGTGTGAAAACAATCATGCTCTATCTTGTTAGCTATGATCAAGAGTAAGGATGATATCACCACCTTACATTTGAAATTCGTAGAAATCTCAAATCAATACTATTGCATAATAAAACTAAGAAATAAACTCAGATTATCATAACAATATTTTATTCCTTGAAATCTTCAGACAAATTACAAACAATAATACCAAAAGCAAGTATAGAGAACCTAAAGTATAGCATGGAGATGAGAGGCTACAAAGTTATAGTTTAAATAAACTAAATTTGTAAATTTTGAAATACCAAAGTTTCACCATAGGTGGAATACAAACCTATGCAGAAAGCAATAAGCGGTGCAGGATACAAGGATAGATCTGAAGAACTTTTCTAACACAGTTTCTGTCTGGACCTAGCTAGGAACAGTATAAATAAGCCTAAAAATACTACCCAAATAGTTAGCATAAGGTTGCTACTCTGCCGCTTACGATGACCATGATGAGTAATTAGCAATGGATGCCAGGGTGAACTCCATAAAAAGCCCAACCCCACCCATGCATGTCCACCTGATGCATGGAGAACAGCACACGCCTGCCATAAAAGATGGCTCCTAACATAGTGCCTTTTTAGTAGAGGCACCCATTACTCGCAGAACATTATAATAAAACTCATGCACACATAACTTTACATCTTCGCTTTTCACGAAAATAAAGACTTTGCAGGCAGTCATCTTGGGCTGGGAACATAATACTTGACACTTCATCCATCAAAATCCCGGAAAAATGAAATTATTTTCAATAACCAACATGCTTTTAACACTTTTTTTGCTTATGGCAGAATGTAATATTTTCCCATAAAACTGTTGAAGAAAGCAACAAAGTCACTAAAAACAAAAAACTCGTGCCAAATATCTTGTGTCTCGAAAGCAAACCAAAGCACAGGCAAGTTACATTCTACATTTTGGCCAAATGATGCGAAAAAGATAAATAGAAGCATGCTACTACAATTTACATGACAAGGTAAACCAATTATTGAAGTCCGACCTTAGCACAATCCCCAAGCCAAGTCATGATAGCACGCGCAGCTTCAAACATCTCCCCCAGTGCAGTTAATGTGATCTACCAAAAAAAGGGGCATTTACATACATACCACAAAAGTCCTATAAATTTACATATCTAGCACCAACTTTACTTTTTTTTACACTTATGCCACCCAAATCATTCATAGCACATAAAAAATACCATCATTTTACTTTTAAAAAGTGAAATACACCTTTTCATGCTTAAGTAAGGTGGCGTGTATGTAAAAATTGAAATTTAAGGGTTAGATATGTAAATACATAGGATTTGAGTGGCATTTATGTAAATCTTCCGAAAAAGACCCAACAGTATTAAGAATTTGAGCTTAGGTCAATAATGAAAATCAAATACATAATCACCTTTACTTACTCTAGCTGCATAGCAAGATGCTCGAAATAATTGAGTATCATCTGCGATAAGGCCCCTCTCCTTCAGCCTTCTCTTTATCTGTTCGCGTGCACCAATATAGGTAACACCATATACTGATGTCATAACGGTTTGCTTTACCATTTTTCTGTCCACCTGTTTAAAATCAGGTTAAAAAGTCAACCCAAAAAAAAATTCTGATATTCCTCTACCGTGCTAGCCACTGATGGCCTCACTCCTATGCAAAACAAACTAAACATGTAGAAAGGTATGAATCGTATTATTCACATTTAATAACCATGCTAGCGAAGCTTTTCAATCAGCCCCATGCAACTCCATTTTCTAGTTTTCAGTTCAGTAAAAAAACTCAGGAGGTGGAACTGATTTAAATTTACTCAAGTTTGAGGTCTAGCCAGAAATGGCCGTTTTATGATAGATTTTGTACAGCATTAATTTAGAATATTCATATAAAAGTGCACAATCTGTTGCATTATTTTAGAATACTCATACAAAAGTGCACGTTGATGATATAACTCAAAGGCTAGTGCATTTGAATTTTACAATGAGAGTAACAAGCACAAGTTGGATGCAGGTGAAAGTCTTTTAAAAAATTTTAATATGAGAAATATATTTAGTATTAAATTAATAAAATAACAATTTCCCAATCTACCTAGATAAAACTGTACCAAAACCATACAACATTCCACAACACAGTAAACCTTCACTTCTTATAATGAAGCCTTCATTTCGTTCACATGTGGCAACAAAAATTTTTTCGTGTATGAATTTCCACATCATAAGGACTTAATTGCTAACCACAAAGAGAAATAGCTGGCTTCTAGTACATAACTAGAGAACTGGCTGTTTACCCATTTTAGGTCAAAAGTCTAGAAAAATAGCCTCCTGATAAAAATGCTATGTGCCATCTAGTAATAAAATTCCTGTCCTTATTCACATAAAGCTTCACAAATGTTCAAAAGAATGTTTAATAGTTACACAAAACCCCATACACAGATGCCCACTAACTATCCAAGTACGATTTCAGGTATGTATGTAATCCCCATAAATAAATTAAGCTTAGTCATGCAAAATTTCATAACGTGAACTGAAAAATGGTAACATTGAAACTGGTACATCACAGTCAAAACATTATTATTGTAAATATTTTTTGGGAGAATTACAAACAGAGCACCCATAATGTTAATGCTTACAAATCAGGCACACGTTATTTCTTTTGAACTACCAAAACGATGCATGAACGTGTGCCATGATCAAACCATTGAGAATTTTATAAAAATGAAAAATATGGGTTGGGGTTTTATCATGAATTTTGATATTTGAGTAAGAATTTGAAAGATCAATGAAATATGATGCTTGATTTGTAAATAGCAATGTTTTGGGTGCTCTGTTTGTAATCCACTTTTTCTTATTTATAAAAATAAAGGAAACTTTGAGAGGAAAAACCATACTAACCTGGCCAACTAGGAGTCTTGCATGAAAAGCATTTGGGTCAGCAGCTGGATCTTTGTTTGAATCCCTCAGCATAATTTCGAGCACTCTAATTAAAATAACAACAGCTTTATGAGATCAATTGAATTGATTATGGACAAATAAACTTCCATAACATTCAAAGTACTAGTTGAAACATATGCTGCAATCAATAAAGAGAGCAGACACGCTAGCAAAGAGTATAGTTAAGAAACTTGCTTTTTCCAGCTAACTTATCCATAACAATCTCAATGTTTGGACACATATGCTGCAATCAATGAAGAGAGCAGACACGCTAGCAAAGATTATAGTTAGAAAACTTGCTTTTTTCCAGCTAACTTATCCACAACAATCTCAATGTTTGGACATTTAGTTGAGGCCTTCATGGAAAAATTTTGGAAGAACAGCTCGCTGACGCTCTTTTAATGAAAAGCAGTACTATAACTACATATCAGAATATAATTGTTCTTTGCATACTGCTTTATTAAAAAAGAAAGTTTTGCTTAATTAACGAAGGCCAATTATTTAATAACCTCGAAAAAAAATAAAGCATCAAGTTATACGTGAAAGGAAGCATATTAAGCTATAAATTAGCTGTTGTTTAAAAATGGGAAAAACTTTTACTAGTAAAATTCCATTCATTATCGTTTGACGACAAAATTAAAGTGATAATCAAGAATGTTTTCAGGTGGACGGATAAAATGTCCTTTCATTTAAAACCAAACTACACTTTATCACTTCCCAATTCAATTGCTTCTACTTTTGCTTTTTTTTTGTGGGTAAAGGGAAAATTCCTTCTCCAAGTCAAATCCGCTATCCTTAGCTATTAGCTCTATTGGTGAGTTATAAAGCACTATTTTTCCTTTAATGAATATTGATACTTCAAATATTCATGATTTAGGTTCTAGAGTTAAAGAACGATGAAATGTAAAGGCATTGGTAGGGAGAAGTTGGACTCCATCAAAAAAATGCCATGCGGGTTAAGTTAGCTACAATAAATTTATCCATATAGAGGCAATCATCAAATCAATATGTTATTGATAATCTATACATATATGGCAAGGAAAGTGAACTCATATGGATGTAAAATGGTTCTCATATTAATATGTTATTGATAGTCCATCCAAGTATAATAATAAACGTAAGCTCACATAAAGACAAAAGAGTCCTCAATATGCAATGGGCTTAGTTTTCTACTCTATGATATGTGATAAAGGTATAATACAATCCACTGTTTTATGATTGTCAATGTTTTGAACAAATAGGCTGAATACTGAATAGGCTCGGTTGCCTTTTCCCTTTGTTTTCCTTCTATTAAGTAATAATCTTACAATCTATTTTAGGTACAAAATAAAGTGCATATAATTTATTTTAGGTAACTTAATAATACATATTCCTAATCTAAATATTTAACTAAAAGAGAAATAAATCAGAATAAAGATGTTGGAAATAAGGAAGCTTCTAATTATAGAAAACTTCTAATTTAGTTGCCTAATTTTCGTTCTTCTTGATTGACATCCCCCCTCAAATTGATGTTAACTGATCAGGAAGCATCAATTTGTTAACAAGAAACTGATAATAATGTCGGGACAAAAAATCCTCAAGTTGTGAGTGCCGAAGTCTGAAAATGCCGAAGCCCAAGGGTGCCGAAGCCCGAGAGTGCCGAAGCCTAAAAATGTCGAAGCCTGAAAATGTCGAAGCCCTAAAGGCCAAAGCTGAGAGTGTTGAAGCCCAAGAAGGCCGAAGCCCAAGAGTGTCTAAGCCTAAAAATGTCAAAGCCCAAGAGTGTCGAAGCCTGAAAATGTCGAAGCCTAAAAATGCCAAAGCACAAAAGTGTCGAAGCCCGAGAGGTCGAAGCCTGAGAGTGTCGAAGCCCGAGAGGCCGAAGCCTGAGAGTGTCGAAGCCCAAGAGTGTCAAAGCCCAAGAAGTGTCGTCCATACCTCACCTCGGAGTGTCGCGATCTTGTCGATGTCGACCAATGGCGCAGTGAAATTCTCCGAGAGATTGGTGTCAAGGAAGCTGAGATCCAGACCGAGAGCCTCGATGAGCATCTCCTCCGATACCTCAATGACGAGATCAACAAACTTCTTCGCGAGCGTGTCGACTGGGAGCGTCGTATCGTAGAACTTGGCGGACAAAATTACACGAAGAACACCGCCAAGATGACGGATCTTGATGGTAACATCATCGATGTTCCTAACCCTTCCAGTCGTCTCATTAACACGAAGAAGCCGACGAAGCCGAAGTGGAAGAAGCAACGATGGCTAGCGAACGAGATATGAAGAAATCATGAGGCGATGAGCAGACGAACAAACGAGAATCAACGCATCCTCCCTTCCCGTCTGCAGGCCGGCGAGAAGGGAGTCTTGACGGTCCTCCAACAATTATCGGTGGTTAGGGCAAAAATCTGGCACTGATACCATGTCAAAGTTTTGAACAAATATGCTGAATACTGAATAGGCTCGATTGCCTTTTCCCTTTGTTTTCCTTCTATTAAGTAATAATCTTACAATCTATTTTAGGTACAAAATAAAGTGCATACGATTTACTTTAGGTAACTTAATAATACATATTAGTAATCTAAATATTTAACTAAAAGGGAAATAAATCAGAATAAAGATGTTGGAAATAAGGAAGCTTCTAATTATATAAAACTTCTAATTTAGCTGTTTAATTTTCGTTCTTCTTGATTGACAATGATGGCATAAGTAAATAATTGACATAACTAATTAAAAGTAAACCCAAATAGTAAAAAATAAATGAAATAAGTACAATTATTATGAAAAAAGTTCTCTAAAAATGGCACCTATAAGCTTACTTGTATAGTACATATCATGAATGATATTTAGCATATCATTTCAAGTTTTTTTAGTTAGATTACCTCAAATATTATTATTCAAATTATAATTAAGGAAATGTCACTTTATATGGATTACAAGTAATGCACAAGACTTGTCTGCATTTATTTTAATTTCACATGTCTCGTGATTACTATACAAAAGTTTTAACTCTATGAATATTTGAATTTTGTTCAAGAATTGTTTATCTTACAAAGTTTTTAAACTATTAGATATGACTGACTATTTTGTCAAATAGAGGAAAAATTAAATTTGATCCTGATTGAGGATTTGATTTGCAAAGGGCATTTTATATTTTGATATATAATTTTGTTGTAAGAAAATACCCCCTTTAAAGTATGTTATCATGGAAGTTAGATATTATGCAATTAAACTCCAATGTTTATCAGAAGAACTATAGTAAAACGAATAAAATATTTTGGTAGGTTTCGGTTGTGTGATTATGTGTCTATAATCATTCTAAACCTATATACGAGAAATTATATTATATATTAGATTTGTGTTGTACTTGTCTCTATTAAGCCTTTATGTTCGATGAGGAGTGGCCGTAATGGGTGTCACACAAATAAAAGGAAATCTAAAAGTATTTTATGAATTTCAATAAACTTGTAACCAACAAGGGCATGAACACGAACAAAATTGTAAATAAAAATGTACATAATGGTGGGCTAGGAAGCGCACAATGCATTATAAACCTTGCAATATGGTGCATCAGCATGCATGAAAAACACTTTACACATTGATAAAACCTTTGTCATCAATCAAGCACTTAATTTTTAAATTGAGAGCTCCAAAATAATCTATTTTTTAATAGAATCTTTGGCGCCATAAAAATTGCATCAAATAGCATGTCATGTGATTTTCAATCCAAATGCCCCAAATTCACTAGCTTTCAAAAGATGAGTGAACTCCTTACTGGTCTAAATTTCATTTGCATCGCTCTCCAGTGACTACTACACATGAAACTAAACTAAACAATTTGGAGCATTTGACATCTTTTGGAGCACAAAAATATGAAAAATCAAGAAAATAAAAGGAGATTCTTATCCCAAAAAAAATAAAAAAATTACTATAAAGATAAAATAAACAGAATAAAACCAAAGAAAATAACCAAACTTCTGAGAAGCTTCAAAAAAATTCTAGGGTAGTTATAAGAACCATGCATAGCCCTGCTTGGTACTCTGTAGGACTATATAGAAGAATGCAATCTCATATTCTTACAAAGTACATACCATATGAGTACCAAAAATACTAGAAAATATATATAATTAGATAAAAACACCGAGAAAATATGGGGTCGACCAAGCCCAATCCTGTGCATGCAAAGGCATAGTAGATAGGGCCTTTATTCCAAAAATAATCCAAATAACAGAAAAAATTGCAAATCCCTTGCCTCTATTCAAACAGGCTTTTTTTAAAATTAGTTGAGTATTAGTAATTTGGTCGGGGATTTTCATAAAAGATTTGGCAATTCAATTACTTATTTGCATAAGGTCATCAAAGTATAACGAAGATTCATTTAACAACTAAACATTCCGGGTCATCTAGCCTACAATGAGTGGTCACAAGTAACTAGCTAGTAGTCCACTCGTGAGCCTATTTTTTGCGAGTAAAAAACAAAGTTCGGTAAGGTTCACAATGTAATCTTCATGTAAAATATAAATAAGCGTCCTCAGTTTAAGGTGCATCCACAATTTTAAATGGACTCAATTATCAATGAAGTTATAATCGAAGGGGTTTCATCATCAAAGTTAAACCCTTTACCAATAGGGTTGTCAAAAAAGCTCGTTGTTCGTGAACAGTTCATGCTTGGCTCATTTAGTAGCTTGTGTTCAAATTGTTCATTAAGTGAGTCAAACATGGACAATTTTTTAAGCTCGAATTGTAAACGAGTCGAACATGAACAACCCTTTGTTTGATCGTGTATGACTAGTTTTAGCTCGAAATAAGAAAATTATATATATTATTATATAATAATAAATTACATATATTTGTATCTAAGTTTAAATCATTACAAATCATTTTTTCATGTGGTTCTGTATTTTTTATTGCATGAGAATGGCATTGGTTCGAATCCAACACCCTACATCTATTTTTTTAATTAATTTAAACAAACCAATTTCGAGACAATCACGAACAAAAATATGTAAATCGAGTCGAACACGAACACACTATTTATAAGCAATTTCGAACATGAGCCAATTTCGAACTGAATTAATTTCAAACAAGTCGAACATGAGTCAAGCCTAAGCTCGCTCAAGCTCGGCTTGTTTACAGCCCTATCTACCAAAAATAAAAATACATTTCGAGCAATAGTACTCAATGAAGAGCACTATTATTGTAAATCCTAACAAAAGGAGATCTCATTAATAAAAATGTCCTCTTAAACTTCCAAGATAAGAGCAAATTTCCTACTCCACTCATGATAATGGACATAAATTAAGTAAAATCATAATTGAAGGAAACTAAAACTAAATCTAAGCAAAAAAAAAAACATATATAAAAAAATAAATTCTAATAACAAGATCATAGAATTAATTTTATATTAAAAGAATATATATTATCAAACATAAAAATTTCCTATCAATAAAAATATGATAGGTACCCCTAAACAGAGATTAAACTAATTGCAACAACATCATTATAGTATAATTATAGTCAAAGACTAAATGTTCTCTAATGCTTAATTCTATTAATGTGCCATAAAGCATATGCTTGACCCGGCATAAACCACTATGTTAGCCATTATCGGTCTTCAATCTAGCTATATAGAAAACATCCGACAAGCCTATAAGATCTCCTTGAATGCACATAGTTCATGGTTACAACAAATTTTTATTTGTTCTAATTGGATCAACTAACTCTACTAAGTAAATAAGATCCATGACAACTCGGGGAAAACAAAATCACATAAGTTTAATCGGGTTTATCAGCATTCCCCCATCATCTACAACAAGACATTGTAGATATTTATTTCCACCAATCCAAATTGCTAATAGTCAAGAAAAAAATTATAAAATCTGCAGACTAGCTTTAATCATGAGTGTTTCTCACTCTCAAGAAGAGTAATAAATAGCAAGTGCTTATGCCTATAAAAAGCTTGAACCATATCATAAAAATTATCATAAGATAGTGAAATCTCTATCTAGCATCTTATCTATTATCCAATCATCCTTTTGAAAGTTAAAAGATAACCATTTGACAAAGCCGGGTGTGGGTTATCTAAGCTTGCAGCTGTATTACTTTTTTGGCAGAATACTCTTATTAAAATTTTGAATTCAGTCTTTTCATCTAGAGACATGTGCATATGAAGGACTTGAAAGATCTCTAGGATATCTTTTCTTCCATTTTTTATCATTTGGAATGAAAGGAATGCTAGTTCTTAAACGAAATAAATAATCATATGGTTCAACATTATCAAGTATCAACCTTGCTTATATATGGATTCACAATACTAAACAGAAAAAATCATCTGCCATCAATCGTATTATGAAAGTGAAGCGTTTTCCTTTGGAACCTGTAAAGTAATTAATTTTATTAATGAAGTCTTAGTTACTCATTTATTTATCCTATTATTATTCTCATTTCCTTTGCAATCGCAATTTACTTTCATGCAATGAGAAGGATACACTCAACATTTGATTAAGAAAGAAACATGCCCACAATGTTTTGGTCGTGCTTGAAAAAGAGAGAAAGTTAATAATATTCACAAATAGATTGGTTATGAAGCTAAGCTACAAATTAGCTGGACTTCAACTAATGTGATTAAAAAATGGAAAAGAATTATGAACTTTGAAAAAGGTCTTTTAATCATGTACAAGAAGATTTGGTGACCATGCAAGGAGCTACATTTTATGTATCTAAATAAATTAACTTCTAATTAAAGCTTTGTTTCGGAGGGTTTCTCCTTTTATAAAAGTTCCTTTAAAAACAACTTTAGAAGAAGCAGTGATATAAAATTGTGGTTCCTAAAGTTGATACTAGTGTTTGAATAAAAAAAAATGTGTTTTTTAACAATATTACTTATAGCTTTTTTAATATAAAATACTACAATAATCTTAATATTTTAAAATTATAACCAACATATCTAATACTAACAAATTATTTATAAAAAATAAAATTTAAATATGAGTAAATTCAATAAATTCGGAATTACCAAATCTAGAATAGTGTTTGGTTCAGTTAAGATTAAATATAGTCAAATTGGTTGGACATGTTTGGAATGTTATTTTAGGATGTAACAATTAATTTTCAAATTTAATATGAAATGTGAGGCTCACACCACAATAATTTTTAAAATACTATAAAATTTGATGTAAAGTCCTAAAGTAAAAAAAAAATAACTCCATTTTTTCCCTATAATCCATCACATGGCGCTAAGGAACTTTTTGCCTACTGTATAATCATTTTCTTCCTCAAAACTCCATTTTTAACCCTGATTGACTTCATCTTCAATGCCTTTCTTCTCCATTAGAAACTCGCCATGCAGAGCCCTCGTACGGATTGCTTTCATCTCATTGGCTTCTCCTGCTTTTTCTTCTCATAGTGTGACAGGTATAACTGACCTCAGAAAGCTTTCTCCCATGGCGAAAGAAAAATAATTGATTTTTAGGATTTGTGTAGAAAAAGTGAAATGGTGTAGGTTGTAAGAGATGATGTCAGATTCAGAAGAACCATAACAATCAATTTGAAGCTGACAAAGGATAGTGAAGAGATCAGAAGACCTCTCAATGTCGATTATGATTATTGATTACTCGTACTTTTCTTTTTCCACGCCAAAAACCAATTTTTGATGACAAATAAGGGTAATATTGACCTTTCCAGTTATGAAATATGAAACAAAAACATAGAAGCTATGCCGAGATCGTGATTCGAAATGCGGGAGAAATGTCATTACGGTGGGAGAAAATTTCAGAGAGGTTGAATGGAAACGATGCTACAGCATTTTATAAGTGTTTAGTAGAATGGTAAGGAGCCGAAAAGCGTCTCCAAACAAAACCTAAATCCCAATAACAGAAATACAAAATCAAAGAAAGTAAATATGTAGATCTCTAATTTAAGCATCAGACATGATCTCCATAATTCTCCCTACATCTCTATCATGTAATGCAAACCCAAAGAAAGTACATACAGATTTACATATGCTGGTTTCATCACAGTACTTTTCTTTTTCAGGCATGCAAATTAAATCCAAACTACCAGAAAAAAAAGGATTACAAGATTCATCATCTACAACACATACTTTTAAAATAGGGCATGAGCTTCAAAAATAGTATCACCAAAAGATAACGCCATTTGATAAGAGCTTGGAAGATTTCAAAAAAAGTCACAAAAAGCACTTGTTTGGATTATGAAAGGAAGTAATATGACATCATCTCAGCACCTTGAACAGAAACATTTAAACATGAAAGAAAGAGCCACTAGCATAACATCATTTAACAGATTGATGTAAGTTTCCTCAAAATATAGGTTTTCCAAATATATTTAACAGAAGTCTCCAAGCTGTTAGTGGCCAGGGTAATTTTTTTAAAAAATCATAAAGGCAAACTTAGAACAGGAGTAAAAATTACCAAAGCTTCATACCTAGCAGCTATTTCAGAGTAGACATCTGCAGGTTTCTCTCCATTGACCAAGTTCACCGAGGTAGCCCCTAACTGAAAATTCAGGTACCAGAAAAGAAAGTACAAGATTAGTAAGCAAAAGCAAGTGCTCAGCAGGGAGAAAAAAAATCAAGAACAATTTTAAGGGTTGAAAGGATTTAATTTCAACTATGCAATGAGACTAGCAACATTTATCCAGAAAGAAAGGAGGGAGAGGGTGTAGGGGAGTTTATTGATAATCAAGAAAAGATAGTTAGCACTCCCTGAAGCCTAAACCTACAGGCCCCGTTTGGAAGAGAGATATCTGAGTCAAAAGAAAAGAAAAAAAAAAGAGCGAAAATCTAAAATCAATGTTTATTGATTGAAATTCAACCCAAAAACTAGTATTTCATTTCATTTCCTTCAGTGCCCTTCAATCCAATCAAAGCCAAAATGAATTGGAAGTCATGATATTATAATTACAGCATGAAGAGTCTTTTTATGTGTGCATGGCAAATAAGGAGTCTCTAGTAGGGCTTGCTATCTTAGCATTAGCTTTACTTAGAAAATAGACTCCAATACCTTCAAGGACTCCAGGTAGAAACCATGGCTGAGAATGAAAAAGCCAATAAGAATGCAATTTTAACCTAGTAAGTTGAATCCTAAAGAAATTTGCAAAGCTGCTGCTGAGAAAGTTTTATCCTTAGCAAAATAATAAACAGGAAATAAAGAGAAATATGTTTGCGTGTGTCTAACACATTTCATTTATTTAATAAATGAAACAAACAGTGAAAGAAGCCATGCAGAAGAACCACAAAAATTTATCTAATAAACGTACATTCCTCCATAATTTAAGAATAAAAATGAATGTTTAAAGTTTATAAATCAAGTTTCAAACACCAAATTTAAAAAACTTACACTCTTTCATAATTTTATAGAGGAATCAAAAACTTAACTTTTTTCCTTTTCTAATGATCTACAGTGTGGTGTACTATGTTCATATGAATAAGCATTTCTCCGTAACTATTATCTCCTTCATATTGACTAACTCATTAAAGTTTAGGCATATCTAGCAATACCCAAAGAATTAACAATAGAATGATATATATACAATTCACGAATATATATACCTTGTCTCTACCAAGGGCTGCATAATGTTGAAGACCATTGCAGGAACCATCCTGAATAAAATAGACAACAAATAATCAAGGCGGAACAAATAAGTAAATATTATATGGTATATTGGAGATTGGATTAAGCGTTATGAACTAAAATGGAAATAACAATAGCATTAATTAAGCAGACAACCTGACAATTTTGTCATTCACTCATCCCGCTAAAACAAAATGATATTTAAAACAAGTCAATTAAAACTTTTCATTCTAGAATCCTCACTACATCTCAGCAGATTCTTCGAATTTATTTGCATTATTCTTAAGAAAACTATCATAGAAACCTTGGAATGCAGCGCCCCAAGGTAGGTTGGACTACCACTAGCATATTCCTAGGGAGAAGCACGACCAATGTTGTGATAATGAGTTCAGTTCGGTGAACCAACATAAACTTGAAAATGAATATTTAGATTGTGACTCAAACCAAGTTCAAGTCAAGTCAAAAGTGGTGGATTTCAAGTTGATGAAGTCTAAGACTATGAGATATAAAACAATTTTAGCTCCTAGTCATTATGATCCTTATTATTATAAATATTACTATTACAATTACAATTACTAAAATTACACTACACGCATTCATGCTCATGCACACACATACATATCTTTATATATTTACAACATGTGTTCTTATACCATATTGAGTTGATTTTGAGTTCAATGGAACAAATTTTGAGTGAGTGAGAATTCAAATTTGATTTGACTGAAATTTGAGAAATGATTGAGCAAATTTAAAGCAAATCAGATTGGATTCGACTAAAATTTAAGCAACGATTGAGTGAATTTTGAGTTCCATACATAATTATCAGCTCTATACAAGAATCTGGTATTTTGGAATAAGAAAATTTATGGGGAATGAACAAACACAAAAATACTCTGCCCAAAAAATGCAGATGTTATTGCTAGTCATTAACAAAGTAAATAAAAACTTCAAATCACCTGATGAATGGGTAAGTGTGAAATTGTCGACTCTGGTGCTCCACTCCTTAATGCTTGAGCAAGATGCTTACAAACAGCCAGACACTGAAAGGGATCTTCAGCTCCTAACCACCATCTTCTACCTTCAAGTGGCCTGTCGGCAGAATCAAAAACATCCTCCAAGTGATTTTCAGTAAATGATATGCGCCCATCAAGTGACAATTTGTCCACACCACCAGCATATAAATTTGCCAGATGTATCTTTAACCAACGCAGCCCTGAATTTCCAAGAGGGCGTCCCTCCGCAAACTCAAGAATTCCTCGACACAAATCCGAGCCAAGATGATTTAAATATGGGTGCATTGGATATGCACGGCCTCTAAAATCAAGGTTATGGGGGTAGTAGAAGCCCTCCTCCTCTTTCATCCTTCTAGCAACCTGCTCCCAAGTTCAAAATAGCATCAGATATCCGTTACACCTAAACCTCATTCAGCAGGAATGTAAAGAAGTAACCTCTTACAGAAAGTTTAAGTTCCACATCACACCGTTGAGAATGCATTTCGGTATTCTTCTTTTTTGCTGAGTGAAGTAACCACTTCCACCTTTTAATTTCAGCATCATCTTCTGTCTCGGGCTTGTCTGGAAGTGGGATCTGTTCAGAAAAAAAGAGGATTGCAGAAAAATCGGATGACTCAAAAACTACAAGATGTTCAAACAGAATGTTTAATTTTCATGATAGTTCAATTATCACTAGATAGTATCATGTACAGCTCAAGAATCTGTCCCAATTGGAGAGCAGAACTTACATTTTCACGATCAACCAAATCAGCAAGGCGGCCTCCGCTAGACCATATTCTGTCAATAACATTAAGGACTTCTTTGTTGATCCTCCATTTGGTATTGCCAAGTGTATTCAAGGCCTGATGCATATGAAAGCTTCTAAATGAAAAATGAAGAACTAGTTCCTTTTTTTTTAAATCACAAGAAATTTCGGACAGTGATTCTATACAAATTTATAGTGTATTTCAAAAATAAAGAGCTGGCCATAGAAACAAAATTTATCACTGTTTAGTTAGAGAAATAATAGATAATTTGGATAAAAACAAAAAAAAGTGTAATAGCCACATTACAATGAATGAGAAGGCACAAAAAAGGGAAGGGCAAAGAGGAGAGAGAATGCCAAAACAACAGAATACAGTTTAGCCCCCTAATCTATGTGAAACAAAGTCTCGAAGTGGACAGGTGCAGTGTTTCAGATGGCATTGGAAGTTTAGTAATGAACCAACAGGAAAATGGTTCATTGATCCAACAACATAACCAAACTGCAGCACATTCCACAGAGAGATAGAGGCTGAAAGAGTTGCAAACAAAATAACATGTTTACCAAGTAAATTTGTATGAATATTTTCATTATTTAAGATATGGAAAAATATTTACACAAACATTTTTCATCAGTAGCATTGCATCTTTATCTGAGCAACATGGGATCATTTTTTAAACTATTTCTTTCCATGCAATTAATGTAAGTTGTGGTTTCATTTTTGCTTTGAAATATCCCTTCTTCTTTACTGCAATTTCATAGTTAGTCAAAAAAAACTAGCTTCATAGTTTTACCACTTAAAACCCATCGTACAAATATATGCCATCTTAATCTATGTTTTGATATAACACTTATAATTAAATATCATAAATCTATTGAGGTAGACAAAATGCTGAGAATGTTTCTGAGGAAACATTGTCAAATTTATTTGCTTCAAGTTTTATTTATAAATTTTCAGTTAAGAAAAAAATTTGATGAACCTGAAAAATTGGTTGCAGCTGATCTCTTGGAGTCCTTTTAAATGCTTCACGTTGTTGTTTGCATCCATGAGTTCTCATGATGTATGATGGCAAAAACAAATGTGCGCCTTTATCATAACTGTCAAGGATTTGACAAAAGCGTCAGATGTGTAAAAGAAAGAATAAATCAGCATGCTTTCCTTTGGAAAAAAGGTAAAATATCAAAACAAAAAAAAAACTGTGCACATAGGTTCATTTAATAGCCCCCAGCTTGCAAGTAACACTGCATTCATCATGCAAAGCATTATAGCACAGAAAACTAAACAATCAAATTAAAACATGAAAAGTATACAATCATCTACTAATGAAAGCACTGCAACTGTAAGTTCTGAGAATTTACATTTTATAGTAAAAAAAAATTTATCATTGAATTCAGAAGGGCTTAAATAAGTTGTGAGGACTAAAATGCATACCCTGACCAAATTACTGGAGGAACCAGCATTGGCAAATAAGGGATCACCATGTGTCTTGCCTGTAAAAAAAACACACTAAAAAAGCATCCCAACATAAAGGGTACTATATGATTCTTACTAAAGAAAACAAAGTGGGAGATTGAGATGGCAGTAGTGCAATCAATGATGAAAATGCACTTACAGTTCTGTCAAGTCCTTGATGAATTAACGGATCACATTCAATAACCCCGTATCTTCTACATAACTTCCTAAAATTCCATAAGGAATGAATAATGAATCATAGAAAATCAAGAGCAAAAAAATATTACACGGAACGCAGCATGCTAAAAATACTTACTTTTGCTCCCTTCTGAAATTTTTAAGCGAGTGTCTAAATGCAGGACGAACATCTGTATGTCCATCAGGTGATTGAGTAGCAGGAGGTTGTATGTAAGCTGTCTCTATAAGCAATTGGACCAATCTACTTCCCACCTAAATTAGATCAAGTATAAAACCCAAAGCTAAGATAATGTTTAAAAACAATAAAGAAGCCTCGTAGAAAAAGGGCCGACAAAATTGCAAAGTTGAAGGTCGGATCTGGAAGTAGACCTTGGCCTGAAGATCCAGGCCCCAAGGCCTAGAGCTGTCCTGTTCCTTAGCTATCTTCCTTACTAAGGGCAGTTTTTGCCTTTTAATCAAATTTGTAACCTTTTTCCTCAGATATTCTTGCTCTTTAGTTAAGTTATCATCTTCTATGCCTTCCTTTGCCTTCTCCTTTCTACTCTTTTTTCTAGTTTTCTCCAAAAGTTTCTGGATCTTGGCCTGATTCATGCCAGTAGTAAAAGCAAAAATATGGCTAAAATAAATTACTACCCAATTCAACAACAAAATTGTAAATTTATAACAAAGAACTAAAAATGCTATATGAATAAACTATAAGCTAGAATACAAGATATGTTCGATGATATAGTCATACAGAACAGGAGTAGCTTGCATACTAAAATACAATAGTCAAGCTATGGAACTACCAGATTTCAAGTTTCATTAATATTCAACAGAAATCACTACACAAAACATGAAAACGGAAACCACATGCATCTTTGAATACATCAAAACATACTTGAAACGTGATACTTAAATACTAAACAAAGTTGGATGGTCCTTCCAGGAACTAAAGGATATGCAGCATGCAAACTTGTACTTTCTTTCAAGTGTTGGGCTTAAAAATCTAGTTAAGTTTCTGAACTGCTGAAATCATTGAGTAGCAACAATCACCTATTATGAAATCACTTTACAATGAAACAAAACTATTAAACTTAAGGCGCCTCCTCAGAAGTTATACTAAGAAGACAGGTTCATTAAATTTTTTAAACTAAAGTGAAGAATATCTTGTGGAGGAGAGTTCGGGGTGAAAAGTAGAATTAGAGCAATACATCAACCAGAACATAGAGGCAGGTGTCAAGAAAGACAAAGTTCTATGCTATAAAAGTTAGTTCTTGAAACCTTTGGCACAATGTGTTATACGTTGGAAGCTATATCTTGAACCTATTGGGGTCATCTTTAGAATCTAATTTTTCGGATAGATAATTCAAGGTTATGTGTAATTCTGCTAATGTGGAAATCAATTGAATAAAATAGGAGAGATAGTAAAATATCTTTAAAATATTAAAGCAAAAATCTTTAACATCAAGGTGTCTTCTGGTGTAACCGTTGGAGTTTCACCATAAACTCTAAAATTTAAGCATGTCCATACTTTAGTATTACATTCATAATTGATCAAGATTTTTAGTTCAATCATGGTCAACAAATGATCTAGCCGATTGCAATTTGTATTTTCTTTTCTTTTTTTTGAACGTAGACTATGATGGGATTCTCATGTGCTCGTTTGAGGATCACAACTTGTATTAATGAGGACTAACTCCGAACGAACCCATTTATCTATGGGTTGACGGTCACTAGGAACTAAAAGATCTCTAAAATAACATTAAAAACCAAGCCAAAAATTTCTTTTCTATTTGTTATTTTTCTTCAATCACATCGGCCATCAATCCCTATAAAATGGAAGCTTTTTGGCACCATAACAAGTCATCAACAATAGCTCCCTCAAAATAACCAAATCAACCATGGCGATTGTACGAGAGTCAAGCACTCTTAAACTTAGCACAACCATGGAAAAAGTTATTAAGACCTACGAGATTCACAAGCCACATGAAACATTTTAGCATAGCCAAATAATCGGATCTAAATTGTAATGTGATAAGAATACAAGGGCCCAATATATTCATGAATTGGCACCCATCGTAGAGCTTAATCCTGATAACTAAGGTCACTACTTGTATATCAAGAACTAGATATTCTTCACGCTTGTATGGACCTCAAAAGCCACCAATATAGAAAATATAACCAACCATCAAAAGATTAAGAAATGGAGAAGATGAAAGTAACAAATGAAGTTCTTACTCACTTCCTGCTCAAGTGCCTCCCCAATCTTACACGCAGCAGTAACAACCATAATACTCCCACTTCCATCTCCAGTCATCATTAAACCCATCATCTTATGCATTGTGATGACAGCCATCATATCAGCAGGAAGAAGATTAAAACAAGGAGCATAGGGGGTGCGACAATGTACATCCTTGCACACCTCTTGCTCTTCGGCAATCTTATCCCTCAAAGGTTCAAACCATCCCAAGAACAATGACTTCACATACGGCAAATTTGGGGCAAGCTTCTTCTTGCACATCTCCTCCAACAGCTCCCTGTACTCCTTCGCAGCTTGCTCCCAAGCCTCCGTTTCCAGCTTAATCTGTCTGCGACGAAGCCTATGGAACTTACGCGCACTCAATAAAGCAGCCTGCTTTTTCCGTGCAATTTCTTCCGAACTCTCAATTGTTTTCAATTCTACACAGGCTTCGGCTTCTTCGTCGACGTCCGTGGAAACAACTTCCTCGGCGACACTAGCAAACCGCCTAATGAAGCAAGGAAGTTTTGAAGTTGGACACTTCAGATCATCAAATGTAAAAGACAAAGAATTAACTCTTTGACAAGGGATAGAGGATTTGAGGTCCAATATCGATTTTTTATTGTAAGGGGCTGAGTCTCGGGTGACACCAAGAAAGCTTGAGATGCAGCGGGAGGAAGAACTTAATAGGTTTCGGGAGGAGTGTGAAGCTCGAGCAGCAAAGATCAACCACATGTCTTTGGTGGGAACAGGAGTTGGGATAGAGGGGATTCGCGGATATTGGAACGGAAATTGAAAGGGAAATTTGGATTCTGAAGAAAGAGTTAGCGGGAAGAATTGGATCTGTGGATTAGCGATTTATGGAGAGGTACGGGCTGCGATATGCAGCAAATGTAGTGGGCGGCATTCATGCGAGATACTACAAACCGAACAACTGCGGGCTATGATTAAGATGTCAAAACCCTCCTAAAACCCCTTCCGACGTGGACGTAAGCCCGGCCTAGGGATTTCTTCCCTCATATTTTTGGAAATTTAGGCCCCATTAAAAAAGAAAAAAATGTCCGACCCGAACCAGCTTTATTCGACAATATATATATATATATATATATATATATATATATATATATATATATATATATATATATATATATATATTAAGGACTTCCCTACTTTTTTCATCCTTTTCCAGGATTCGTATGAACCTTCTGCTCTAGGGTGGCGCATTTTTCAGTTGCTATCATACACGACCTGTTGAGATGATGGACTCATCTCTCGACTAAGATATATTGATGATGAATTTCTAAGCCAAAAGCAATGAGTTTGAGACCGAGGTGAGTTTAGTTTCGCTTAAAATGTGTCCATTATCATAAAGTCATTGTTTATGTTAAATGTTCATGGTTCGTGCGGTTATATTTGTGGTTTAGGATTATTTAATCATGAAATACTTATGGATTTATTAGTGTTTTCTCAGTTTGAATTGAGTATTTTTGATGTTATTATGGGGTTATTATGATATTGTTGTAGTGTTATTTGTCTTTTAAACGTTTAGGGATGGTTCTATTATTATGGTATTATTGTGGGTTTATTTTGTTCTTTCTATGTTCATTCCCATTAATAGTTTTATTCATGTGTTATTTTGTTATTTTGGTGTGGTTATTGTGATGTTTTTGTAGTATTATTTGTTTGTTATATATTTCTAGAAAGTTCTCAAGGGCAATAATATTGATGTGTTATTCTAGTATTATTATGGTATTATTATAGTTTTATATGTCATTTCTATGTTTCTAGTAGAAAGTTCTCAATGACAGTGTTATTGATGGTATTATTGTATTATTTTGTGTCATTTCTTAATTTATAGACAGAAGTTCTTAAGGACTATGTTATTCCCGTTTTATTGCGATATGATTATGTTGTTTCTTTCTCTGCTTTTTTAGTATTCAAAAGAAGTTGTAAAACATAGTGTACTTGATATGTTATTCAAATTTATTGGAGAATTTTCTTCACACCATTGTCCACAATGAACAAGAAGCATATGATAACTATTGTGTCTATGCATACTATATTGGTTTCACTGTCCGAAAGGACCATAGCAGTTTTTGGTCAAACTCAAAGAAAATTAAGTCAAAGGACTAGTTATGTGGAAAAGCTGGCCACAAGAGAGAGTTAAAGATAACCAATACAGCGAAGTACATAAAAGCAAACACAAGGACTTGTTGTCAAGTCATGGTTCGATATGCTATTGAAGTTGAGGGCAACTGGACATTTAAGAAATGTGTTGAAAGTCATAACCACCCTTTGGCGGAAACTAGGGATAAACTTCTTTTGCGTTCCAGTAGAAAGATAAACGAGATAAATGCATATGTGTTGAGGTCTATGACAGGATTATGGATTTGAGCAACAGATGAATTTAACTTCATTTCCACAGAGGTTGGGGGAGTAGAGAATGTAGAATGTATGAAGAGTGGTGCATATAATTTTATTCAAAGAGATAGAAGAGATAGAATTGAACATGGAGATGCTAATTCTTTATTATAAATGTTCATGAAAGGGTAAATTGAGGATAGCATGTTTGCTTGGGACTTCCAAACAGACGATGATGGTAGGGTAACGAGTTTTTTTTTAGTGATGGTTTATTCAGGCTTGATTATGACAGTTTTGGTAATGTCATAATTTTTTATTCAAGCTATAGACTAAATAAGTATAATATATATTGTGCTCATTT
Source organism: Phalaenopsis aphrodite (assembly GCA_003013225.1). Taxonomy (NCBI): domain Eukaryota; kingdom Viridiplantae; phylum Streptophyta; class Magnoliopsida; order Asparagales; family Orchidaceae; genus Phalaenopsis; species Phalaenopsis aphrodite. The sequence continues at coordinate 1,416,900 of NEWO01000136.1, forward strand.
TATGGGGGTTAACCACCATTGGCAAAATGTCTCTTTGGAATTGGGTTTTTGTCTGACAAGACGATTGATTCTTTTAAGTGGTTATTTAAAGCATTCTTTCGTGTAATGGATGACAAGCATCCAATTATAATTTTTACTGATCAGGATCAAGTGATGGCAAGAGCTATCCAAGATTATCTCCCACATACATGACATAGATTATGTCAGTGGCATATTTACAAGAAACTTCCATCAAAGGTGCATTGTGGTATTGACATCAGGAGTGTTAGGAATCTCTTTTATAAATGCATGAGCAGGTGTGACTCCGAGGATGAGTTCGAAGAGACTTGGTCCTTAATGATTCAACAAGGAAACATACACTGCAACGTGTGGTTAGATGATTTGTAAAATATAAGGCATAGCTTGTCCACAACATTCAATAAAGACATATTTCGAATGGGGATCATATCTACACAAAGAAGCATGTACACAAATAATATATGTCATGGTGTATGCAAGCCCACAAGCTCCCTCACTAAATGTTTTATAGGCCTTGAAAATTTTATGAAATCATGGAGAAGAAATGAGAAGGATGAAGACTTCAAAAGTGTTCAGTCTGTTATTACGCATGTGGTTAAAAGCAGTCTAGTGTTGAGGCAAGGTTACTAGGAAGCTCTACTCAATGTTTGAGGGATAGTTATTGCATGGGTCATATGGACTAGTGGTCGAAATCTCCGTAGAAAGTGATTCTGAATATTACGTAAAGAATTTAGATAAGCAGGGGAGAAACAAACCATAAATTGTTAATTTTGACAAGATTAGTTGTGATATCACATGCAGCTGCAAAAAAAATGAGATGAAGGGATTATTGTGTGCACACTGTCTACGTGTTCTTAATTTCATAAATAGAGCAAAGATTTCTGATAAATATTTCTTATTGTAATGGTTTGTGCATGCAAAGAGGGACATCTATAATAGTGTTGGATACAAATATCTTAAGGAGTCTCAACTGTCTGATGGATCTTCAAGTGACTTTTTATTTTGCACACACGCTCAGAAGTTTGCCTACCAACTTATTAATATAACACAAGGAATTAAAATAATTGAGCATCAACGTATGTTGGAATCATTTAAACATTTATTGATAGATTTTGATGTCATATTAGTTGGGAAAGAACCTCAGGCAAAGAATAAGAATAAAAAGAAGAAATCTTCAAATATAGAGTACAATTTAAATGACCTAGGGAAGATAAGGCCAAAAGGAATCTCCACTACTAGGTTAAAAGGGTACTGAGAGAAAAATAAGAGAGTAAAAAAGTATGTATGTCTACATTAATGAATTATTAAACAATTTGAACGTGTATCTACATTACTCTAACTTAAACCATTTGAATACTGGAAAGGTGCAAGAATCTCCAACAAGTCAAAAATCACTGATCCCATGTGAGACAAATTTGTCTGCAATATCAGACAACCTCAGCCAAGTATGTTTTTGAAATTCCATGCATTTACACATTATTTTAAATAAAATATGTTCTTGAGTGTTAATATGATGGTTCTCTTAAAAAATTGAAATATTTTACACCCCAATCGTCACGAAACTTACACCGACATGTTCATACAATCCATTGTTGAACTCTGAGTGTAGCATAACAAATAGTCGTCTACTAGAATTAATTGTGTTATGTTTTGGTGCAGACAAATTTATCAATCGTAGTAATATATGAGATATCAATCTTTAAACTCCTTTAAATTGATGTATTGGATAATCAAATTGTATTAATAATCTTAAAATTTTTAAAATTTTGTAAATTTGTTCCCGCAGTGTTTGATTTTATTCTGACAGTATTGTGGCAATATTCTGGTATTATTGTGGTATTAATTCTGGTGGAATTGTGGTTGTTTTCTGATATTGTTAGTCTATTCGGCAGCGCTATGGGAATATTCCCCAGTGTGATTGCGGTAATATCTTGGTGCGCGGTTGGATTGGAAAATTTTGTGGTTTCATTCCAGCTTTATTACAGGAGAAAGTAGATAATGTCGTGGTCAGATTGGAATATTTTGTCGTCTTATTGAAGCATTATTGGAATATTACAGAAAATGTTTGTTTTAAATAAATACAAATCTTATGAAATATCTACATAAGTTTGAATCAAAAAAAGTTTTCATAAAATACAAATCAATTTGGATCAGTTCTCAAAGTTACAGGTCAAGTCTTGCTAAACTAAAATGTAAAGGTTAATGAAAATAGTATTTATATAAATTAATACTTAATGAAAATGACTTAAAATATGAAAGTTTTCAGTTGAGTAGTGCCACATAATTTTGTTTAAGTAAATTTACTTGCTACAAAATTCAATTATTATTGCTGAAAACATAAATAAAAGTATAAGCATTCTTACTTAACGGGAAGCAAATCAAATTAGAATAATGCCAAACTCATGAAATCTATAGACTTTAAGAATCATAAGTGTCGTTCGAGCCAACTAACATTGGAACTTCACTGAATCAGTTAGTGTACCAATTTCGATTAGAAATGCTCCAACCTGATCAAAATTCCAGCACTAATGTTTAGGTTACAGCAACTGTGGTCTCCAATCCAAGGGTACACCCTCAAAATAAATAATATATACACATAGACACACACATATACATAAAAATTTTGTTCACTTAAGAGACATAGTCAATGAACAGAGATCATGGGCAAGCTCTGCCCTAAATTTCGACATATATGCCTGCCAATCTCCTTCTTTGCTCCAGTCACTTTGGTGGAATTTAACAAACTTGTCTATATACTTGCATACAAACATGTCACAATCAATATTATTATTTTATACAGGGACTCCACTTACGACTGATAGTGACCATTTGACTAGCTTGGCCCTGAACTCCTTTCTGCAATCTCTTACGAACAATTTGATCTGACAAATTTTCATGTGGCTGTGATTAGTGCATTGAGATAGCTGAATAAGAATCAGATATTCTATCAAGAATACTTACAACGTCTTAGCACACAAATTTATGCATCTTATTGGGTAATGAATTGTATAATTTCCATTTTTTATTTCTCAACTCCACAACCAACATTATCCATTGGTCATTGTGAATAATAGGAAATAATATGATGTCAACCTTTTTACTTCAGCTTTTGTGACATGTCTAACCAACGAAGAGGATTGGCCATGTCTATTGATGTGCCCCTAGCGTGTGTTGTTTTTTGTGTGTGTTTTATGTCAATTCAATTCCCCTGAGACGGTGCCAAAAACTTGACTTGACCCGTAATTACCCTGTAATTTAGCTTTCAAAAGATGACTAAAAACTTGACCCAATTTATATTTAGCGGCTAAAATGCAAAATTGAAATGTTATAAAATATAGAAAATAGTTCATACACTATAGGTTCTACGCAAGTGCACGTATCGCTTCAAGTAATATATGACTTTCTGATTAATCCCCGATTATCAATCCCATGAGGAAATGAGGAAAGATGTCCTTAGTCAAATTCTAGTTTACTACTATTAGTCCTTAGTTTGGAATGTCGATTAAAATGATGTTTTATCTAGCAACTACTCATAAATGAGAATGTTAAATGTAAGAATAGTAATTATTCCTAAATGTAAATATTAATTCTAAAGATAACCATTTCTGGATGAGTTGGTTTGAAGAATTTTAATATGTTAAAAACTACTATTCTTACGTAGCGAATTGGATAATGTAAAGGAATGAGATACATTAAATATTGTATGTGTCAAATAGGAGCAATTTTAATTCTCTACTCGGATTCAGCGTTATAGAAAATCATTAGCTAATCTTAGGTTAGTTCCTAAAATCTGTTCCTAGGCTAGGAGGATACTGGCTCCTACTATTCTTACGTAGCGAATTGGATAATGTAAAGGAATGAGATACATTAAATATTGTATGTGTCAACTAGGAGCAATTTTAATTCTCTACCCTGATTAAGTGTTATAGAAAATCATTAGCTAATCTTAGGTTTTATCCCTAAATCTGTTGCTAGGCTAG
>NEWO01000137.1:0-36590 GCA_003013225.1 Phalaenopsis aphrodite
AATATCCCAACTCCAAATTTAAAGCGGAAGAAATCTCCATTTGAGTTTAAAAAGAAAAACAATTCCCTAGAATCAAGGTAACTAGCACAAAATGGAAGACAAATTCAAACTCCATAAATAAAGTAATTTATAAGAAAGCTTTAAATTGAAGTAAAAATTCAGCCATGGGCCCAACCCTTGTCCAATGTGCCAGCCCCAAGGTCTCTTATCTTGAAGCTCGCTAGTAGTTACCACTAATAAGGATTTACCTGGATCATTTTATCATACCTTGACTATACTGATATAATAATGTGCATTGTAAGAGGAGAAATCCATCAGAAAAATGCGAAGGTCAAAAGATAATAATAAAAAACAAGGATTATCATAAAGGCTTGAATTTCCCTTTACCTGTAGTTTGAGATGGATGGATTGATGGATGGATGGATGCATGTGTGTGTGTGTGTGTGTGTTAATCAAAGATAGACGGCAACATGTGACTGTCCACCTCATATGTGCTAATTCGACCCAAATGGATTTGAAACGGAGACCGAGGGGACTTACGTCGAAGTAGTCAACCACAGGTTGCACACACACACATGTGTGTGTGTGTGATATTTACTTGGTATAAAAGTGAGATTATTTCCTCCTAAAATTCACACTTATCAACAGTAATATTTTAGGAAGCTACACAACGTTTTATGCACAAGTTGTCCAGATACATCTAAAAAAACTCCAAACAAAACTATCTCTCTCATTTTTAGACTACAAAGCATTCATCAGTGCCCATAAAAACCGATGTTACAAGAAAAAACTGTCCTTCAGCTACAACAATGAAACGAACGAATCTCATTTTCTATATCTTACCAATAGTGATTTTATAGGAAGCTACATAATGTTTTATGCACAAGTTGCCCAAAGACATCTAAAACAAACTCCAAACAAAACTATAACTATAATTTTTAGAGTATAAAGCTTCCATCAGTGTCCATGAAAAGCAAAAACTAACCTTTAGCTACAACAATAAACAAAACTATAACTATAATTTTTAGAGTATAAAGCTTCCATCAGTGTCCATGAAAAGCAAAAACTGACATTTAGCTACAACAATGAAACGAATGAATCCCATTTCAATATCTACCAGCCAAACAAAGAACACATTTATTTTAGATCATTTACAGAATGCCCATGGATGAATGAAAATGACTCGTGATATTGTTGGAAAATAAAGTTGTTCTGGAAGTTTCAAGAAGATCTCATCGGAAAGATTTGGAGCTAGAAATTCAAAAGTATTATTCGAAGTAAAATAAATGGTTAATTGAATTTTGAATAACGAAAATACATCAGTAAATATTTGTACTATAATTATTTAAATCACTCAATATAAACAATATAGTGGCTTTCAAGTATTAAGAAATTCAGAATACAAATTGCCTTCGTTTTTTTTTTTTCATCTTCTATAACTTCTTCTATTTTCCATGTTTGACCGCCACTATGTTCATTTTATTCACCGCGACATTATTATCAGCAAACAAAATGTAGTATCAGGGTAGAACCAACCTCACAAACTGTCCTTTTGCTACACCATAACGCATTAGCTCCCTTTATCACTATTTCTGCATCTACCTTACTAAGCATAAAATTTTCCATCCAAGCATAAAATTTTCCATCCAAGGAAAAAATCATTCAATATGTCTTGTATTCCTTTCTTTCTCTGTAAGCAGATACTACCCCATGACACAACTAAGAAATTGGAACCTTTTTTGTGTAGTAGTACTTCCACAACAGGTGGATATAACAAATACATCTCACCTTCACTATTGTCCAATTCAAATTCCTTTCTAAGAGATCCAAAAACATTATATTCATCTGCATAAACAATGGCCCCAACCGGCACCTTTCAATTACAATTTCCTAAACTAAGGGCCCATTTGGGGCAGCTTATTCGTGTGTTTGGTGTTTTGAAACCGCACGTGGCATTTTGAAACCGCACATACAGCGTTTATTTCGTGGGTTTGATCTGTGTATCCGGCCGCAAATCTAATTCGTCTATTAGACGCAGCCTGCAGGATCAACCCTGCGACCCGCATCTTCGATCAGATTATTATTGGCTTACCCCTCTGTTCAACCTTCTCCCACTCGAGCTCTCGGTTGCTACTATCTCGCTCCTCCACTGTCGTCGAAGTGGCGGCAATAGTCGGCGGCGCTTCCTTTCCTTCGGGCTCTTTCGTGCTTGCAAACAAAAGGGAGCCGGCCGAATACAGAGAGTTAACCCGCAAGAGAGCCGACTAAACAAGAGATCAGTTCCGCAATAACCTTTGCTTTAATGCTAACCATCAAAAGCACTTCCGCCAGATTCTTTGTTATAATCCTCTTCATCATCTTCTCCGACGAGTCGCCATCGTCAAAAGCTCTCGAGCACCTGCGCTTACAATTTCTCAAGTTTGTTTTCAAATGAAGTGCTTGACGAAAATCATAATAGAGCAATAGAGTCGATGCAGAGGAGCATAACAAAAATGAAGGCATAGGGCGGTCCAATCTTTGGCCAGAGACTACTAGAAAGCAGGAGAAGACTCCAAGTTTATTGTCTGTTTTCAATTTATGACCCTTATAATATGAATGTCATACCAAAAAAATTATACGGAAAATAATTTACATGACATAAAAAAGAATTATACATATCTTTAATGACTTTAATAGAAGTCATATCAACACCTTTCTTTACAAAAACTCTCCAAAAACTTCTCTTGGAACATTATCTAAAGTTTTTTTTATAAATCAACAGGGGTAGAATGGTCATTTATCCAAAAACAGCTGCAAATCAGCTATTTTCAAACAGCCGCCCCAAACAGTCAGTCAGCTTATCAGGATAAATTGTTTATCTGAATAAGTTAGATAAGCTGCAGCTACCCCAAACAGACACTAAGACAATTACGAGATATGGTGTATCCAAGTGGAGGCCATATTCAATTCTTTAGGTCTTGGGGAGCTTGTGGAAACTTGTACCTGGTAATTATGAACAAAAATCTATATAAGCAATAGCTCAGATAATTGCGGAAAACAGAGAAGGAAGCTTTTACATTATTTATCAAGGAATAGATAAAACTACATTTGAGTTAATTGCTCCACTAAAGATCAAAGAAAGTATGGGAAGCTCTTCAAAAAGCTTTCAAGGAAACTTAGATAATTTGCATGCAAGCTCTACAAGGTTAGTCTGAACTTCGTAGCAATACATAAAGATAGTTATGAAAGAATGAACTGCGGTAAGAATAATAATCTAATCACTCGTGGGAAAATGACCAATAATAAGATGCTTCTCTTGAGATTGGGTGCTAATATTACAATTTTTTTTAAAGATGTTGTGGTAATTAGCTCCACGCCACTTTGTTAAAAGAATCTTAATTTTCAAGCAATGCAGCTTTCTGAAGTACAATGCAGTGGTGACCTAACTGGAGATTGATCACTACAATACTGGAGATTGATCACTGCAGTGGTGACTGGCAAAGGAGGCACTTAAATTAATATAAATAAATAAAAGCACAACAATAGCTTGAGGGTTTATGCAGATGATTGTGAACCATCAAACATGAATCCATCAGCAGCAATAGATTTATTTTTAACATTGATAGATGAGTGCGGTGGAAAGACAAGGGGAATATATGTTGAATGACAATAAAGACCGCATTTAAGAAATTAGTAGATGTTGTTGGTACTATTTTGCTTAAAAAAATTCCAGATAAAAGAATTGAAAACAAAACAACAAAGGAAGCTTGGAGTTAGCATCAGCCAAAAGTGGACCACTTAAGACTTATAGGAGCAATAAATGCATTTAATTGTTTAATGAAAATTCCGATAGGTACCAGCTATACAATCTTACCACAAAATAAATAGTAGTGCCAATCAACGTTGAGTTTGGTGATGATCGAATATGTGAACAGATGCAATTTTTATTAAAGAAATGGAGAATATAAATGCAGGGAAAAAAATTTGAAGACATGACAACAGCAGCTTAAGCTCAGCTCAATCAAACAGAAATCTCTTTAGTAGCTTGGTTGTCAAGATGATTCGAAAAATCCAAAACACATTCATTATTCTATCCAGACAATTGACAGAAACAAAATTAAGCAATTGCATCTTTTTGTAAGTTGTGATCTACTCACAAAAAGGAGGCACAAACAAAATAGAAGAAAGAAATGCGCTAAAGAAGGGAAAATAATATAAAGAAAAATAATAAATAACAGTTTACTTCTCTTCCAAAAGGGTGAGGAGTTGATTGGAGTCAGTACAAGACCAAATAAAATGTAAAAGAAGGGGGGAGAGAACATGATGAGGCAGGTCGATACAGTAAAAGCAATAAGGCCTCTCACTAATAACTAATTATGTTTTTATTTTATTTTTTATTTTAGAAAAGGGCTAACATATATTATTGGGAAATAATAATTTAAATAGAAAAACCTATTTTCAAACCATAAAAATCAACCAAACTAAAAGTAAGAGATTTTAGGTAGAGGCTGCCATTATCAACTTTGAATAAATTCTCAAAGACAAATTTGGTGTATTTCCTACTAAGAGTCTCTACTTATCTATAAACCCGTTTGTGTTATACATATCCTCACTGATTCAATCAAAAACAACTTTAATGTCTTGAAAAACCATGTATCTATGAGGAGTTGATGTTGCTAGCTTTTGGATTTGTTTACAAATCAACCATAATTAAGGTTTGAGAATCCTAAAATCTCCTTGTTTTTCTACTTCCTCTGTCCTACATCCCCAGGACATTCCTAAGGCCTCAAAAATATCCTCTCTCACGAAAACTAGGTCACATTCCTTCCACAAAAGCTTAACTCATGTTATATACCTGTTGTGATCCATCCACAAAAAAAAAAATCAGAACTTCCTAGTTACATATCCAATTACCCTAAAAGCAACATCATTAATTAGCTAGCATTCCAATGATTTGACCTGATAGTCATCATCCTTTTCTGTGAAAGAAAATTTAGCTTTATAATGACATAAAGTTTTAACCAAAAAGCTATTCAGAAATCCTAAACTAGTCAACCTCATCATTAACCCTCTACCAATCTCTAATATCTGCCATCACTCATACAACTCTTGAAACCTGTTAGAAACATTTCCATTAGAGGTGTAAGCAAATCAAGTTAAGCTTGAGTCTAAAAAGCTAGAGCTCGGCTGGTCAGTCCAAAACTCGGCTCGAACTCAAGCTCAAAAATAGTTCACCCATTTATTCCCGAGGACGAGCTCCACTTGAGAGGAAGTCACAGAGGTAGGAGCAAAAACCGAAAAAGAAGAGGGTTCATGAGCCTAGTTGTGATTTGTGAAATATACTTTTTTTTTCAAAAACATAAAGAATAAGAAGAAGAAGAAGAAGAGGTTAAGAACATAAACAAAAGGAAGAATAGGAGCTTGCTAGAGAAGTCATCGATGAGATTAGTGGACAATGTGGGAGCATGCCAAAACAATGTTTTAAGCTCGTCGAAGAAGCCCAAGAGGAAGTTACAAAGGTCAGCAGTAGAAAGAATGAAGACGGGGGATTTGATAGACATAAGGCAACTCAGAACATAAAGATGACAAAAGCAAAATAAAAGAAGTTTTTAAGTTAAATAAATATAGTCAATCCAACGAGTTAAACTGGCAAGCTCAAGGTCAAGCTTGTATGATATATGAGCCTCGATTTTGGCTTGAACTTTAGCTCACAACTTGATAAGTTGAACTCACATTAGTTAGGCCAGTTTAAGCCAACTCACGAGCCAACTTGGCTCAATTACACCCTTAATCCCCATCATCGGTAGTAAATGAATATAGGGAAAAAATCAATGAATACAAGGAAAAATCCAATATGTACTATAAAGAAGCCTTTGCAAACATTGCTTGGCTTGAAGTAACAATGATACTTATCTTCTAAGAAAATAAAATGTCAAAGATATTTCAAATTAACAAAAAAAGTACCATTTCAAACAATAATCTCATGGACATCTATGTGAAACAACAGCCGGGGAATTATTTGAGGACCAAAAAAAGTTCTAAAAACTCAAAAAAAAGGCTCGCTGCAAGCTCACAACGCCAAGAAATTGTAATTCCATAATTAGAGAGTACTTTGCTCAACAGGTTTCACAAGATGCCCTCACAAGCATTCTACCTGAAGACCAATTCAAAGGGAGATATTTTGTTTGTATGTCTATGCATGGACACTTTAATTTTTACAGTAAAAAATCCTATGATAATTGAAGAATTCAAATGATTGATGAATGATGAGCATGATATGACTGACTTGGACTAATGGGTCATTTTTGGATATTGAAATAAAGCAACATGAAGGCTTTTTTGCACATAGGGAAATTGTATAGGGAGAATTGTAAGATAGTTTTCATTGGAACATTATTTACTTATTGATACTTAAATATTATAGCATTGAAATAACTAAAAGTGAAAGAGGAAAACTAAAAAATTCGAATCATTTCAGTAGGATGTCCAAGATACTTGATTGACATGTACATAACATGTGTTTGTCGTTATAGTGGTTAACAAAGATATATGAAAACCCACAACAATTCTCGTCCTAAATTAGCTAAAAGGATTCTCAAATACAAAAAGGGGACCATGAATTATGATTTTATTTTATTCACAAAAAAAAAGATGGAACTTGTCGGACTCGATTATAGTCATTAGAAAATAAGCAATAATAATTGTTGCTATCAAATTGGTATTCTAATTTGATGATGTAGCACATACATGATAATCAAAATCTATTGTTGCTTTATCAACCTGTAAGACAATATGTATAGATATAACTTCTAGTGTTTGGCATGCTATGCGGTAAAGAGGATCACTTCAAGGTTTTAAAATGCAATAGAAGGGCTTAACAAAGATGCATGTTGATAATAAACATATTGATATTTGTTTTCACTTTATCAATGAGCATGTTAAAATTGAACAATTTGATCTTCTCCATGTAAAGCCAAATGATCGAGTTGCTCATATGCTTAAAAATCACTTAAACCTGCAGTTTTTAGTGTCTAAGAAATATACTTAGAGTTAGTAAATATGGAGAAGCAAGTTTAATTAAGGGGAGGTGTGTATTAGAAAATAAACTTGTTCTAAGAGTATGAAGTTCTCCTGGGAAAGATCTAGATGTAGAAAATTCAAAAAACTACACTTCTATAGATGAAAACTCATTAGTAAATGCTTAGACTATAAATTTCCAAACAACCTAAATAAACTTGTGGCATTATGGATTTTAAATATGAAGAAAATCATTATACACAATTGCATTTGCTATTTATCCTTCGCCACTTCTTCCATTTTCCATGTTCAATCTCCTCTTCATTTAATTCATCCCCACCCCCGCAATATTATTAACCAGCAACAACAACAACTTGTGGAAATTTGTTTCAAATTTACAAACATCAGAGATATTAAAGAACAAAGACATATCATCATCATTAACCTTGTTCCAACTATTTAGGGTTTGTATGTGAATCCTCATTCTTCATTCATAGATGTTGAGGGGTACTCGAGAAGTTAAATTTATTGATGCTAATATTTACACAACTTCCAATCATGCTATCTTTACTCCAACACTTTTCCTTCATAACAATCAATATTAATGTAAACAACAAAGCACTGATACAACATCCAACCTGCCTTGAAAATGCCCAAGCCTCAACACTTTTTGACACCATCCTATCTCTAATGTTTGCTAATCTTACATTCTCTATCATGCAACCTTATCACACAATTACATCTTAAGGTTCTCATTCTATCATACTCAACATGGATATCAATGACTTATTTAAATGCCCAACATCCATAAAACACATTTAGTCTGACACTATTATTTAAATTTTCTTTTGACGCTCTCAAATATTTTCTTATTGCATCGTAATCTATACTACTAATACAATTCAAATTTGACCACGCAGCCCTAACTATAAAAGATTATCGTAAGTACCTTATCTATTATTGAGGTATGAAGTAGCTCGAAAATATTAGAAACAAACAAAACCTTGTTGCAATAGAAAAGGATCATATGTTTTCCCTTTCAATCTAACAACAATATATTCTCGAATTACAGTTGTTGCCTGTGCAGGGTTATTGTATAATATCTACCTTCGCATTATGTCTGTGGGAAATACTCAGTTCCACTAAAGAACTTCATAAATTGGATGAGATGTATCTCCAAAAGAAACAAAAAGATAAGGATGAAAAAATCCCTCATGTGCTTTGCATCCAATCTCTCCCACATATATCTTAAATCTCCAATCCTAAACTAAACTGCTTTTAAATGCCCAAAATTTAAATAAAATTCTATTGTGATTTCAAAAGCGGTGATATCTTTCAAAACGCTTGAGCAAGCGCTGGTCATGCAACCCTGTTCAACTTGTATCACCAAGACAGTTAAACCTAAAATTCGCCAGATGACGAAGGCATACCCTGCTAACCCCTGAAAGTGAGGGAAAACAACTTTAAACAGGCCATGTGCAAACGAAAGAAAAGCTGCAACAATGATCGGAAAACAGTATCCAGCCACCTAAGCTGCATGAAAAGGAGACAACAAGCACCTCCAGATCTACGAGGGATACCAAAACAAGCATCTGTCACGCTACTGCCTGTTTATCAAACCCTAGATCAAGCGCTCAGGGAAATGAAATGAAGAACAGACCTGTATCTTGGCTTTGACGTTGTCGATGGTATCGCTGCTTTCGACCTCCAGGGTTATTGTTTTCCCCGTAAGAGTTTTGACGAATATCTGCATCTTTACTCCGTCGATCGCTTCGCTGCTAGACGAAGCAAGCGCAAAGAACGAGTGTGGGAACTGGGCTGCTAATACCGGAACAGAGATAGACCGGAGAGGAATGGATGGCGAACCTTTATAGAGAAGGGGCACCAATTTGTTGATTTGCCTTCCTCCGAATCTACAGCATAATCGACAGCATGCAGATCGAAACATTTACATTTATAAAATTATCATAAAGCAAACAATTCTTATGTATTTACATATCAAGTATATAATATTTCATAATTTAATATATATAACTATCTTTATATATTATCTTTTAAGAAATAAAAGACTCCTTTTAGGCATATATTTATCATACTACGGTGTTATAAATATAAATATTAAATTTTGGGTGTTTGATATCTCAATACAAAAGAATTGTGTGATGTATGCAAATTTTTAATTATTGAAATGCATCGCATTAAAATGATCTCCAACATGACAAATAACTGAAATAAGAATCAACACTAAAAGGATTGACATAAGCTGCATAATCATGTATGAAACGCATGACACGTACGTCATAATTTTTTCATTGAGCAAACATGGACAACCCTCATATTATAGAAATTATATTTTAATTTGACTTTTCCTTGTGAGTGTGAGGAGTAAAAAAAAGAACTCCAATGAGAACTTTCTGACGGTTCATTTTTTCTCTCTTACCCCTGTTTAGAGATTATATCATCTCCTCAATTCTATCGAATGAGCATCATTAGATATATGGAGAATCAAGGCCTTGGGATCGAACACATTCATTTTCTTTATTCATCTCATGAACAATACGGGGTCTTACATCCTAAAAGTATTAACTTCTTCATATTTACATGCATCACACTTAAAATTTAATATCTCATAAGAAAATATCACAATAACTAACTTCTTAAAATTAAAAACATATTTTTTGGCATTGTTTTATAACACCAACGTGTTATGATCGTAAATATCAAATTTTTGGTGTCTGATATATAAATACATAAAAAATGGGGAGTATGTATGAAAAAGTCCCATTTATAAAATTCATCTTCAACTACTATGCTTTGGCAACCATTCAAGTTGAAAGCGGAATATACCCAAAATCACATTCCTTGGCAGCCTTTATGTTATTTGATTCCTTTTCTTTTCCGTAAGCCCTAAAGCCATTATGAAGCATCGCCACTTTAGTCATATTGCGATGCAATGCAATAAGCCATTGTGAATCGAATAATTTAGCACAAGTTTTATTTATAGATTTACAAACCTACCACTTTAATTCCTATGCAAATACCTAACACCTAATTAAACTTCAGTTTTACATGTATATGTCACAGCGGAACACACAGATTTGTGGTTCAGCAAATTGCCTGCGTTCACGGATTTGCAGAAGATTTTACTTCTTGAGGAATCTCTCACTCTCACTAAGTTGCTCTCTCTTATTCTCTCTCTACATCGAGATACACCGAATAAATTATACGCCCAGATACACCAAAGAAAACAAACTTACAACAGAAATAAACTCAATTTCTCTTCTGCCACAAGTCCTCAAGAATAAGCCAAGGGAAAATAATCTTCTTATTTTTCTTTCTTCTTCCTTCTATCGCAAGGAACAATCTCTTGCACTTCTTTTCCTTCTATCATGAGTAAGCCCGAATAAGAACACCAATCGTGACTTCAAAACTTTTTTTTTTCTTCCGTTCGCAACTTAAAGGAGACGGGAGGTGGGAACGGTTCGCGGCAGCAGGGAAATGCGACTCTTCGTGAATCGGGACCAGGGAGCGGCGGGAACATTTATCGCAACAGTAGAGCAGGAGCAATCGCGATGATTCACGATCAGACACGACAGGCAGGAGCAAGATAGGAATCAGACTCCAACACTTAGCAAATATGTATTCCATTTTTTTAAAAGTTTAAACAGTGGTATTTTTTATGTGATGCGAAAGATTTGAGGGAGATATGTAAATACAAAAGAATTTTGTGGTATGCTTGTAAATATGCCTAATTTATATTTGTTCTTTTATATTTAAAAGTATATGCATTTTGATGATTTCTATGCCAAAATAAATAAGAGGACTAAATGATAGTGTATATCTCACTATAGAGAATATGATCGATGTATTGAAGAAATTTGGGCTTCTGACATGTTTTATGTATTATTGAAGCTGTCTTTTTGTTGTCCCATCGTAATTTTTTTAAAAGCACAGTCATCCATCTAATCTTTATCTATAGAAGCTACTGTCTTTGCATGAGAAACAACTGCAGCAACACAACATATTATTCAGACAGATTGATTGTCGTTCTCACAGAAGTTTTCTTACAACAATTGTGAAACTGCTTCTTCGACAGCTTCACTGGTTATATTTTATTGCAAATGTCTCATTATTTATATGTTTAAATCATTTATTTCAACACGTAACTCAAGTCATTTGAAACTAATTTATACTTTCTTATACCACACTAATGATTATTTTAATGCATCATGTCATTTTAATTTGCATCAAACTATCAAAGTATTTATATTTAATTATACTTTTTAAAAAATAGTCATTATTCTCTTAGGAGGCATTTGGGGTGATTTTTGTATTTTATTCTTCATTTATTATTTTTATTTGAATAAAATATATTTGCTTGTGATAATTATTTTAAAATTAAATTTATAAATTTTAAAATATAAAAATAATATATACAAATTATAGTAATTAAGTATATTTTTAATACTAACACGAAAAAGAAAACAGTAAACGGTCCTTTAAAAGCAAGAGCCGATCTCTAAATAACATTGCATTTGTATGACAAAATAAATTAATCCTAATAATATTTGATTTTTCTATATTTTCTCTCTGAACTCTTATTATTAAATAAAATATGCGAGAAAAAAAAAATCTGGAAATATTTATAATCCTATTTTTATTACACCTAATAACTTATAAGTTTATGTCATTAATATTTTTATGATAAATTAAGAGATGCCAAACAAAAGAGCCAGCCGACAGGGAAAAATTATGCGCACGTAAGATGTACGCAGCGTTGTGTATGTCAGTAACCTACAAATATGTTATAGGGAGGGTATTGGAGGGTTGTATCCGCGTTATACCCCCGATAATCTCTCTGTAACCCAGTGTAACCTACAAATATATGAAAACAAAAGCGCAGAACTTACTAAAATGTACATATAGGTTATAGAGATATAACATGCAAATTTTTTTCGGCCGACGAGACCAAAAAGCCAATTTGGAACCTACTTATTTTTAAAAAGATTAAATTTTACTTGTAGAGTTATTTTTTGAGATATTTAAATAAATACATTACATCAAAATTATCGCTATTAATTAAATTATCAGGTATTATTTTTTATTATAAAACTCTAAAACTCTTAAATCCTCAAGAGATTTATAAAAGTAAATAATATTAGATGAAAATTTATTGAGAACTTGAATACCGATGATAATTTAAAAATTTTAAGACTATAAAGGGCAAGAAGCATCTTTCTCCGGAGCTGATTTCAGTGGGGCTATGCCGCATCAATGGCGAAGCTGGGACCAGAAGCATCAGATCCTTTTCTTCAGCCAGATCCAGCGACACGATTCCCCTCTTCAACTCATCCACCACCACAGGACCCCCACCCCGTTCCCTATACCCTCCTCCCCGTCTTCCCCGGCAGCCACATTCGCCGCCGACCTCAGTGCTGCAATTATAGCTCCTACCTCCTCATATCCGCCGCCATCTTAGCCCTCCTCGGCCTCACCCTCTTCCTCATCTGGCCCACTGACCTTGACCTCCATGTTGCTCGCATCCGCCTCGAGCACGTCCGCGTCTTCACTGACCCCAACGACACCATTTCGATTGATCTTCGCCTCCGAATTCGCGTTCGCAACCCTAACTTCTTCTCTCTTCACTACGACTATGTAGCTGTCGCCATCGGATACCGCAGCGAGCATCTCGGGTCCGTTCTGGCTGCCGGCGGTAAAATACGGGCGCGAGGGGTTTCTTACGTTGACGCTGAGCTACGGATCGACGGTATTCAGGTGATTCATGATGTGTTCTACTTGATTGAGGACCTCGTTAGAGGATCGATCCCGCTTGAAACTGTTAGTGAGGTCAAGGGGCTGCTGCACCTTATTTTCTTTGATGTCACCATCAAGGCAAGTTAAACTTCTTTTTTATCCATTTTAAGTCATAATGTTTGCCTCCTTGGTTTTTTTAGGTCGAAGTTCAACGCTTTTTTTTGTAAATGATTACATGCAAGTAAAATTACACAGCTAGGATGAACATTGCATGTTTTGAAATGAATAAAGATAGCTAGTTTGTAGTTATCTAATCACATATATAACTTTTAATGAACTTAATTTTAAGCTGGCAATTGACTTTGAGACTTTAATTGAAAACTTCATTGGCAAATAGACTTCTTCCATGGTGTCTACAATTTGTGTAATAAAGGTCGGGTTTAGATACAATTGTTCTAATAACTCATTTAGATGAGTATTGACCACTTTATTTATATAGAAAAATACAACAACCACATAATATTATCGAACATAACCTCAGTGTCTACTAACAGAGGTTACTTTATTATGAACTAATTGGGCAGGACTATGCTATTATAGGTAGGTTGCAATAATTACATAATTTTTTTCAACTTTGCAATGTTACTGTGGATTACTTCAAACTTGTGAGCAGAACAAAGTTCAAGTTAATGTTGAATTATATTATGCATATTAGTATAATAAATTGGGTTATAGAGCTTGCCTTTGAGAGCTAAGGTGGCGTCAACTCTTCTTTCATTATTCTACAAGAATTGCTTGCCTAAAGGAGTCACTAAATGCTATAGTCCCAGGCATTTGAAGTTGCAAATTGTTAAAGTTCCAAAACTTATGAAGCACGAATATGACATAACATGGATATAATAAGTACATGTCGTAGTTATAAAAAATAGGCATGGCACTTTGTTAATATAAAAAAATCTAATAATTATTAATAAAAAAATATGTTGTTAAAATACCTGATGTCAATATTTTGTTATATTGAAAAGAATCTAAACTTTGATTATTAAAAAGTATGAAAATAAAAGAATATATAATTTACAGAGAATTTGAGAAGAGCAAAAAAAACACAGAAATATATCATAGTTTTGATATTGTTTTCTGGAAGACAAAGACTAAGGCCGTATATGAGTGTAGAATGGGGTAGAAAAAGTCGTTTAGTTGAAGAAAAAGACTTTAAAGGTAACACAACAAAGTTTGAGAGTGATGGAATAGCGGAGCAAGCTTGGTAGTGATGGAATCATAGCTAGATGGATAAATAAGTTGAAGATCAAAAGCAAGATGAATTAGAGGCGGGTGGCAGGTGAGCAAGGGCTCAAAAAAGGCTTATTACAAAGATTTGAGAATAATTAATAGAAAATGAATAGGATGATGGTCAAAATCAAAGGTTTAAGATGATATAACAAATTGGAATGACAATGATTGAACCAACAGGAACTTGCTTGTCGCATGTTGCACATGCCATATTCCTGGGCTTGCTTGGTCACCTTCAATTCTAATATCAGGAAAGAAAAAGAAATTTAGACATGACTTTACATTTGTTAGACTTGTAGAAGGTATGTCCATATTTGTTGTGAGGAGGAAAGAAATTCTGAAGCATTCATGCTTCATAGCCTCAAAAATTTAAAATTTCACTAATTACTACAATATCGAGAGTATTGATTACTGAAGTCTTATAACTATCATTTGGTGCCTCTATTTACCATAGTAATTGGGAGCCATTTGTTGCCACATATTGATTTTTCTATGGGTATAGAAGTCTAAAAATTAAAAACATAAAAACATAAATTGATTTTTTATACTTGGGTGCCCAGTGGAACTTGCTATTTTTAATTGAATCACTGAAAATTATGAGGAATTTCTTACTTCGCCTTCTTCTTGGGCTATATATAGGAATTTATTAGCATGTAAAATTATTGAACATTGAGTATTAATACAAAAATTTAATTTTCTCAATTTATTTGTGTGTTGTTGGACATATTTTTGAGCACTTTGCTCGTCTTAAATACTACTTGTGGGATAGGCCTTCTTATGTTGGCAGAAGGTATGAACATTATTTTATTTGATTTATATCTTTGTTATATTTATTAACTTCTAGTATTTTTTGTTTTTTTGGTGATTAAATTTTTTTATAGTTTGATATGTGTTAATTTTTCTGTGCAAATTTCAATCATTGTAAATTTTGTATTTGCTTTCAATTTTCTTGTGAACTTTTATAGTTTGGCGATTATTTAATTTATCATTTGGAATGAATGAATTATGATTTTTATTTTGCGAAATTGATTAATTATTTCTTAAATTATCCTATGAATTGCTTCTTTTGATTTGTTTGTTTGTGATCTCATTACAGGTTTGCATCAATAAAGCCTAGGCATAAGGTGCTGCATGTCAATTATGATTGCGTCATCATGTTGATTAAAAGTAGAACATAATATTTGGGTCAATAAAAATAATAAATGATGCAACTGAAACAAAATTGGGTAAGTTATGGTTTTAGATGAACATAATATAACTATAACGAGATATAACTATAACGAGGTTTTTATTTAGATATGTATTTTTTTACTTTTAATGAGAGACATAATCTTGACGAATTTTCTACTTGGATTGAATTAAATTTTTTTTTTTCAAGATTACTAATTCTTTAATTTTGAATGATTTAAGCTTGCTAAATCAAAATTCAGAGACCGTGCCTTATCATTTTGACAAGATATTGCAAATGAAACTAAACCTATATGTGCTAAATCTAAGACATAAATTTAACAAGAAAATCTTTAAAATTTTATCATTTTGTAAATTTAGGGATCAATGATGTGGACAGTTTTAGCTTTGTAAACAGAAGGACTATAATGTGTCTATGCATACTATGATAGGTTTATGAGTCTTGTAACTAAACATCATTTATCTTGAGACTATTTTATTAGTATTTTTTATTTCATTAAAGAATTTAGTTTAGGTGAGAGTTTGTAAATGAATTCAGCTTTAATTCCCTAAATACCTGCATGTGGCTTTATCTAGATTTTTGTATATTGTGCATATTAATGTTCTGCCTCACCAGCAATTAAAATCTCGGAAAATAAATCACTTCGTTCCCCTTGCAAGCATACTATCAAAATGATTTGAGGTGGGGCTCAATGTTAGGGTCAGCTTATAGATTATCAAAGGGATAGATTTTGATAGCCTTTGACGACCATTTTTGAAGAGAAGTCTATTTTATTAATGCGAGGCTTGAATCTTCTTTTGTGTGATTTATTTATTTGTTTTTTCTATTAACTTGATTAGTGAATGGTGTGTGTGTGTGTGATTAAAACTTTGTTAAGTTGATCAGTGCAAGCTCATTTTTGCAATACGAATTTTAATCTTTGCAGAATACCATATTTGCTCTTAGTTTTATTATGGGGTTTCAAATTTTGATGTTTTAAATTATCATTGGATTAAACAGATCGTGTTAATCAAGTATGAGTAGAACTACTTAAGCTTGTGAAAGGTAGATTTCAGGAATATCTAATTTTTATTTCTATTTATTTCATCTTCCTGGCATTCATGTTTGCTTCTCTATGATGGAATGTGGATGTTAACGTCTTTTTTTTTGGGAGATTTTTATCTGTTTAACGCTCAGTATTATTTCTTTAGGACCTAAATTCTTGCACCTTTATTTGATCTAGTTTCCAAAGGAGCATAGTTTTTTGTTGGATATTTGATGCTCTTTCATTACAAATTATCGTTATGGAATATTTACTCATTTTTAGCATTTGAACTATTTGTATCCATCACTGAAATCAAGGCAGGATGCATGCCTTATTGCTTGAAGCGTTAAAGTAGGATGCTCTTCTAAGCATGTCTTACCAATGACATCTGTCTGAGAGGTTTGTAAAGTGTGATGGCCTCATCTGAAGTGCTAGGAGAGTGTCTAAAACACCTTTAATAACATTAATCTGGTTGAGTTAGTTTTCTAACCTGGGCTTGAACTTTCTAAAAGCTATTTTAAATCACATTAAGTCTTGAAAAAACTGCGCTAAAAGGGCCAAATTAGGTAAACACAATGAACTGAACTGGATATATGTTCTACATTTATATGAGATAGTTGTTAGAGTTGCGAATCATTTAAATTAGCTTTTGGAGATTTAATCAGACATGCTGTTATCTTTTTAAGTGGGGAGCCAAGCTCATTGTAGATAGAGATAAGAAAAATCATATCGTTATAGTACCAAGTTATAAATGTGTCCTTTCTGTGAAACAGTGAATCTCTTACCTCACTATATACTCTAATTTTATTTGAGGAAAAAAAAAAAATTAACTATACTTCTGCAAAGAAAAAAATCTTCAAAAAGGGATGATGTACTGCAAGAGATGCTCTAAAGTAAATAAGTTTTGTAGCTATCTTCATTTTTGCTCAAGGTGAAAGTCGTGCAGAAGCTTGTGATTCATTTAACCTATTCAGAATGACAGTTTCATGCAGTTTTCTTCCATTCGGTGTGTACTGAGTTGAGTAGAATAGTATAGAGTTCGTGTGCCTGTACTGTTAGGAATGTTCTCATAATTTTCTCCTATTATAATTAATGAAAAATTTTGGGTTAGGACATCTTGACCATATTTTACCTAAGATAGGATTCAAGCTTAATTAATTAGTTTAGTGAAGAGTGCAATGTAAATTCTACATGTATTGCTATTATCTCAAATTAAATCCAATGATTTTGAACGGCTTCCTAAGCAAAAGTTTGATTATGAAATCTTTAAGACCATTGTTTTCCAAACATAAATTCACTTTTAAATTACTCTCTTTTTTACCAGTTATCACGATATTTTTGTTTTTCTCTCGTGACAAGGCATGAAGAAAAATCGGACTTTTGGATGCCCATAATATTTTGTGTTCCTGTTATCATATGATTGTTGATCTGGATTATTCTGTCTTGCATGTTTGATCATTAGGATTATGTGTGAGGAAACATGGACATCACGAATAATGGAATACTAATATTAAATAGGCCATAAAATAGGAAAAAATTAAAAAAAAGGGCTATCAAGATAATATAATAAGTAGGCCTTCACATATTTTAATTCATTTTATTACTCCTCAATCTTAATCTTTTACTTAAAGTATCGTAAAATACAAAATGCTTCTGTAGCTTTATGGTGGTAGTCGTAACCATATTCATCTGAGATTATTCTTGTTCGTCTATTGAAGTGGGCTCCTTTTATGAGTTCAAATCCAATTGATTTGAGAAATAGATGCATTGTACTTTAAACCATGAACTTCTCTAGAGTTGCACTAAAGTTTGTTAATTTCAGTTGGGCTACTCTAACATAAGTTGACACATTGTCAGTTTGTGTTTGAAAAATTTATAGAAAGTGGGATCAAGGTTTATCTTTCATGAAAATATGCATGACACGGGTCTCCCTTCTTCCTTTCCCTCCTCTCCTTTTTACTTCCTTTCCTTTTCTTCCTCCCCTTTCTTTTTCTCTCACCTTTTTTTTCTCTCCCCCTCAACTTTTCTTCCTAAGCATTTTTCTATTTTAAATCCTTTCCTAAAACCTGAATTTCTAATCTGGTTCTCCTTCCTTATTTAAAACTCGTTCCTAAAATTCGAAATATCTTTTTATTCTCCTTGCTTATTTTAAGCATTTCCTAAAATCTGAAATCTCTTTTTATTCTTATTGTTTATTTTAAAAGCCTTTCCAAAAATCTAAAATCTTTTTTATTCTCCTTTCTTATTTTGAAAGTCCTTCCAAAATTTGAAATCCTTCTTAAAATAGGTCAAGCCTCTTTATAAATAGGAGGTGATATGCTTAGAGTTAGGGGTCCTGTTTTTGATATATGAAATTAGGTTTTAGCCTTAGTATTTTCCCCTTCGAGGGTTGTATCCGACGTTGAGGTAGTGCTCCGGCTGTCCCTCGTCCGAGGTGGTGATCGTCTCCACGGGTTCGGTTGGTGCTCCGACTATAGCTCGACCCCCCCAACTAGATATTTATCTATTATTCTACCTTTCCTGCTGCTGTCCACCTGTTTCCCAACCTTACACCAGTCCACCGCACCTCTTCCTCAACAACCGCTGGCTTCTATCATCCCTCCAACCTGATGCCAGCTTTCTCCCAACAAGGCCGTTCTGGCGTTCTCCATCCCAACACTCAGTCGCCCTTCCAAAACAAGCCATACATGCTGCCCACCTACCTAGAATTCCCCCTAGCACCCTACCGACCCACTTCTAGCAGTTTACCTTGTTGACCAGGCCTTTCTCATCGCTGCCAGCGCTTCCCCGATTGTTGTTCACCCTCTGAAAGTGTTGATGAGTCTTCCCTGCTGCTGCCCCACCTTCCCAGCTTGCTACCCCATCTTCTAACCTACCTCCCAGCAGCCGAACAAATCTTCTCGCCACTTTAACCTGCTGCCTCCTTCAGTTCACCTTCCAACTCTTGCCGATATATCTCTCGCATTCACACTTGCTATCCCCAAGCCTCCGGATCCACTGGGCCAACCTCCACCAGCCTTGGGATACAATTTCGAGGTATTGAGTTGTGTCTTTATGCTTATTTATTGTTTATTTCATGTTTTGAAGAGTCATTATAACCGATTTTAAATTCAATAATAATGTTTGTATTTCTTTTGTGGTTTGGGCTTTCTCTTCCGACATCATTTGGTATTAGAGCTAGTGTAACTCTAGTACCATCCTTGGGTTTCTAGTATCCGCCCTTAACCAATCCACCACACCAAATTTTTTTTTTCTGATCTTTCTTTCGTGTATTTTTTTCTCTTCTTTCTTTATTCCTTCTTTCTTTCCTTCAACAGATCCCAAAACTGTCAATTATTCCGCTAATAAGGAATATGCATGAGCCTACCCAAGAAGAGATACGACGAAAACTCCATCGCCTCCAACAAAGGCTTATGGATATTTTGAAGAGAAAATCCTCTTGGAAGTTACCCTTGACCGTGATCTAGAAGGTTGAAGGGAAAAATGAGAAAATATGAATATGAATCAAGAAACATAACATCAGTTCATACAACTTACTACCACCAAAAGTTGCAGACTCTAGCTTCCGAAGAGGAGAGTCTGTCTCACCAAGCGACCCCCATGCTACTATCTAACGATCACAGTCAGAAAATGTTGCTAGTGCCACAGATTCAAACATGTGGAAACATAATGAACAACTAAGGGAGTGATCTATTTCACGAAGCATAAAGTTGTTGAAAACTAGGGTAAGGACACCGCAGACACTGAAAAGCAGTTCAAATGAGAATTTTTATCCGATGATGTCTTCCCATAAGAAATTTCCTTATTCGTGGATACATCCGATGCCTTTTCTCCATGTGATCAAAAGGAACATGCAACTTTTAATGAGATTGTGATTCCCACTCTTCTATAAAATTAAGAACTTATTGTTGAGACATACAAAGGCCACACTGATCAGAAGATGTCAAAATTTTAAATTTCAATGGATGGTGTTAGTAATGATCAACTGATAACATCACAGATGGTTACACTTACAGCCCTCACCTCCAGTGTTTCACATGAAGAGACGAAAGACCAGGTTGAAACTCTTGTTATTGAAATGAAGTAGAAGATGTCAGTTCTCCAAAACTGCCTTAGTCAGAGGGAAGAACAAGAAGGTAATAAGAATCACCCATCAACCAAACTCTTGCAAGCCCTTAAACCCGTTGATGCTCAACTTTATCATAGATGAGAAGCATATGAATATTTGATTGTTCAAAATTTGGCTCGGGAGAACCTATGTCGATGTGTACCTTTAGCTCATATTATAACAAACCAGAACAAATCGATAATGAGTTATGCTTGCAGGCTGGAAAAGCTCCTTAGACGCTTTGTGAGCTAGGGCAATCGTCAATGGGATCCAGGAACGACCATGGAGAACCAGAAGGTTCGACGGATGAAGTTGAAGCTCTTCCAACCCCGGGAGACTGACGTGGGGCTCGGGGGAGGACCGGTCGGTTCTCATTCATGGAAGAAGGGGCTGCCACCCGCTCCTTCCCCATCTTCCTTTCTCTCTTCCCCATTTTACTTCCTCCTTTCTCCCCCTTTTCTTTCTTTCCTCCCCTTTCCTTCCTCACCTTTCCTTTCTCCCCCTCTCACTCTTCCTTCCTAAGCTCTTTCTTATTTTAGACTTTTCCTAAAACTTGAAATTCTAATTTTATTCTTCTTCTTTATTTTAAAACCATTTCTTAAAATCCGAAATCTCTTTTTATTTTCCTTGCCTTATTTTAAAAGTATTTCCAAAAATCTGAAATCCTTGTTATTCTCCTTTCTTATTTTAAAAGTCTTTACAAAATTTGAAATCCTTTCTAAAATAGGTCAAGCCTCTTTATAAATAGGAGGTGATGTGCTTAGAGTAAGGGATCTTGCTTTTAATATCTAAAATCAGGTTTTAGCCTTGGTATTTTTCCTTTTGAGGGTTGTATCCGACATCGAGGTAGTGCTTCGATTGTAGCTTGACCCCGATGAGAGATTTATTTATACTTCCACCCTTCCTGTTGTTGTCCATCTGCTTCCCAGCCTTACAACAGGCGACCACACCTCTTCCTCAACAACCGCCAGCGGCTGTCCTCCCTCCAACTTGATGTCAGCCTTCTCCNGTCGGTTCTCATTCATGGAAGAAGGGGCTGCCACCCGCTCCTTCCCCATCTTCCTTTCTCTCTTCCCCTTTTTACTTCCTCCTTTCTCCCCCTTTCCTTTCTTTCCTCCTTTCCTTCCTCACCTTTCCTTTCTCTCCCTCTCACTTTTCCTTCCTAAGCACTTTCTTATTTTAGACTTTTCCTAAAGCTTGAAATTCTAATTTTATTCTTCTTCTTTATTTTAAAACCATTTCTTAAAATCCGAAATCTCTTTTTATTTTCCTTGCTTATTTTAAAAGTCTTTTCAAAAATCTGAAATCCTTGTTATTCTTCTTTCTTATTTTAAAAGTCCTTACAAAATTTTAAATCCTTTCTAAAATAGGCCAAGCCTCTTTATAAATAGGAGGTGATGTGTTTAGAGTATGGGATCTTGCTTTTAATATCTAAAATCAGGTTTTAGCCTTGGTATTTTTTCTTTTGAGGGTTGTATCCGATATCGAGGTAGTGCTTCGATTGTAACTTGACCCTGATGAGAGATTTATTTATACTTCCACCCTTCCTGCTGTTATCCATCTGCTTCCCAGCCTTACAACAAGCGACCACACCTCTTCCTCAACAACCGCCAGCGGCTGTCCTCCCTCCAACTTGATGTCAGCCTTCTCCCAGCTTGGCCGCAACTCCCCATACTCCATCCCAACATTCAGCCGCCCTTCTTGAACAACCTAATCTTGTTGTCCACTTGCCCAAATTTCCTTCCAACACTCAGTCGACTCACTTTCTACAGTCTAACTTGTTGTCAAGGCCTTTTCCATCGCTGTCAGTGCTTCCACCCTCGTTGTCCACCCTTCGAAAGTGTTGACGAGCTTTTTTCGTTGCTGCCGCACCTTTCCAGCTTGCTACCCCACCTTCTAGCCTACATCCCAGTCGTCAAATGTACTTTTCCGCCACCTTAACCCGCTACCTCCCTCCAATTAACCATCTAACCCTTTTCGACTGACCTCCCACATCCACACTTGCTGTCCCCGAGCCTCCAGATCCCCTGGGCCAATCTCCACCATCCTTATGATACACTTTCGAGGTGTTGGCTTGTGTCTTTGTGTTTGTTTATCGTTAATTTCATGTTTTGAAGAGTCGTTGTCACTTTTTTCTTCTTGAAGAATACTTTTTTTTTTTTTTTTGTTTTTTGTTTCTTCTTCTGTGTTTTTTTTTGTTATTGGTGGTCTCCTTCTTTTCTTTTCCTAGTGTTTGTTTTATCTTCCGCTCTTGCTTCCTCCACCTCATTTTTTTTTTTTTGTCTTTCGTGTATTTTTTTCTCTTTTTTCTTTGTTTCTTTTTTCTTTTCTTTAATAGATCCCAAAACCGTCAACTATGGTGCTAAGAAGGAAAATGGCCGAGTTTACACAGGATGGGATATGGCAATAACTCTGTCACCTCCAAGTCTCCAACATAGACTTGTGGATATTGAAGAGAAAATCCTATGGAAAGTTACCCTCGACTGTGATCTGGAAGATCGAAATGAAAAACGAGAAAATATGAAGATGAAGTAGGAAACACAATGCTAGTTCTTGCCAACTTACTATCGCCAAAATTTGCAGACGCTGGCTTTTGAAGAGGAGATCTCGCATCATCAAGCGACCCCCCATGCTAATATCCAGCGAAACAAATGTGCAAGTCTGTCACAGCTAGAAAATGTTGTAAGTGCCATGGATTCGGACATGTGAAAGTAGAATGCACAACTAGGGGAGTGAGTAGTTTTACGGGGCATGACATTATTGAAACTTGGGGTACGCAAACACTGAAGAACAGTTTGAACTAGAATTTTTATCCGATGACGTCTTCCCCCGAGTAACTTCCTTATTCGTGGATACATCTGATGTCTTTTCTCCATGTGATCAAAAGGAACATGCGACTTTTCATGATATTGTGATTCCTGCTCTCCTATAAGATTGAGAACTTATTGTTGAGACACACGAAGGTCACACAGATCATAAGATGTTAGAATTTTAAATTTCAGTTGATGGTTTTAGTAACAATCAACTGATAGCATCACAAGTGGTTACACTTTCAGCCCTTACTCCTAGTGTTCCAAATGAAGAGAAGAAAGACCATGGTGAAGCTCTTGTTATTGGAACGAAGCAGAAGATGACAGTTGTCCAAAACTTTAATAGTCAGAGGAAAGACCGATAATAAAAATCACCCATCAATCAAACCCTTAAACCTGCTGAGGCCCAACTTGTTATAGATAAGAAGCATATGAGATATTTACTTGTTCAAAATTTGGCTCAGGAGTACCTACATCGATGTATACCTTCGGCTCAGATTATACCAAACTAGAACAGATCCATGGGGAGGTATTCTTGCAGGTGGGAAAAGCTCCTTAGACGCTATGAGAGCCAGGACAGTCGTCAGTGGGATTCATGAACAATCACAGAGAACCGGAAGCTCGATAGATAAAGTCTACGCTCTTCCAACCTTGAGAGACTGACGTTGGGCCCGGGGGAGAACCAAACGATCCTCATGGGAGGCGGCTCCTCCCCTATTTCCTTCATTTCCTCTTTTGTCCCCCTTTGCTTTTTTCCCACCCCTTTCCTTCCTCACCTTTTCTTTCTCTCACCCTCACATTTACTTCTTAAGCACTTTCCTATTTTAAAACTTTCCCTATAACTTGACATTCTAGTTTTATTCTCCTTCCTTATTTTAAAGCCCTTTCCTAAAATCTGAAAACATTTTTTTTTTATTATTTCCTTATTTTTTTTCTAAAATCTGAATTTTTTTCTGTCTACTATTGCTCTCTCTCTCTCTCTCTCCCTCTCCCTCACTCCTAATCACTCTCTAGCAGAACGTTACATTCTTTGGGTGTGTTTTTCGGACACTTTTGAATTCAACATTATGTTAAAACGGCGCATCACTTATACATGTTGTGTATATATTTATCTATTTCTATAAAACATATACCGAGCTATACATAATTGAGATGCCTCTCATCCTAACTTGACTTGGTCTTTTAATGAATAAGCCAAACATGAATAATTATCAAGCCAAATATGAGCTATTCAACATTGGAATTTATGGATAAAGTTAAATTTCATTAACTATTCATTGACTTAGTTAATGGCAAATGGATAACAAAAATCTAGAATTTAAAATTGTATCTAAGGGCTTGTTTGGTTGGGATTATAAAAAGTTTTGATACATTTTAAATGAGTGTAGAGTAAATAAAATCTATTTCAAATACTCATAATTATTTATTTATTTCTAAATAAAGTCAAAATTACTTTTTGATGTGTGCTTTGGAGTAAAATGAATCTATTATTTGTTTTTTAATATATTCTAATTATATATTTTTTTAAGAATTTAGAGCACCGACACTCTCGTGAAATCAATACGGTCATTGATGTTGGAGGGGCTAGCGGCTACGCAAGAGGGGAAATTCGGCGGTCACATTTGCAAGGTCATGAGCATGGGGAGGGCAATGTGGTCTGAGCTGTCAAGTGAGTACAAAGGGTGACTTGGTGACTATGGCAAGGTGCGCTCGCAAGGTCATTTCATGAATTCGTGAGCATGGCCTTAACTAGGTTGACCCATGAGGTTTGTGAGTTTAGGATATTGCAAGGAGCGGTGAATTTGGAATTCAATTTCATCAAAAATGAATTGTTTGACGCATTCAAAATCACTTAGAGATATACTTTGTATTTATTTAACTCTCAACCAACAATGGAAAATTTTAATACATTTGCATTTCAAATGGAATACATTGCATTTAAAGTACCTGCAAATAAAAACTCCCAAAGTCAAATATTGAGTAATTCATCATGTCTAACGTTTGAGCTATTTTGGTTGTTTTTTCGATATTTGTATGGTTTGTCTGTTCTTAAATCTTTATTATCACATTATCTAGGAATTAATTATAGTGTTTTTGTTGGTGTTCATTAGGATGCATAGTTGTGTTTTAGCATTTTGTATTATCTGTCTCACATCATAGTCATTTGTAAAAATTATTGGTTATTTTAACAAATTAAAGCCTGTTGTTGATTTGAAGAAGAGTTTTATGGAGATTAAGCCAGGTGATAAAATAATCATATATCCAGATCTTGAAACTACAAAATCTTTTCTCTTCGTTGCATCTACATGGCATCATATGCTGAAATAAATTTTTTGCTGATTTATTATTTTTCGACCTTAGAAATAACCTCTTTTGAAATAATTAAATTATTTACAGTATCGTCAATTTTTTTTGTCTTGTTACTACCGATAAATTTTATTTTCTTTCAATGCAATCATACTCCCTTACAGATCTTATGAGAGTTGTCATCGCTAGAGAATCTATTTCCTGCAACAATATGGCCACTTAAAGTTATCAGATTAATTTTCAAATTTGCTATCCACGTGGTCTCAGCCAATGATATATTAACACTGTTTTGTGCTCTTAACTTCATAGTGCCAAAGCATCTAATGTTGCTAACAGCTCTATTTCTCGTACGGGCACAATCACCAGGACTTGGCTCACATGTGAAAATTTATCTAAATTATAACCCATGTGATTATAGAATGACTTAAGTCTAAAATTCACTTCTTTTTACGCATCTTTTCTTTAGTTATCATTGCATTTTCAAGTTTTTAATTAAAAAAAAAATTGAAACAGTACTCATATCAGCTTTTTTGTTTGTGTGGTCATCTACTTCTTGTTGTTTTTCTTTAAAGCAAAATTTTTTTTACAATTAACGCATGGAATTTATTCTAAGATTTAGTCATGACATGATTAGTAGAGAACCCTTGGTGATAATATCTTCCTCTAACCTGCAAGAATCTTTTCGCTGATTTATCTTGTTTTTCTAGCTTAGAAATAATCTCTTTTGAAAGAAATGAATTCATCACATTCTCCAAATTTATTGTATTATAATCAGAAAATATGGTATCTTGAAAATTGCTTGTAAGAGATAAATAAAGAGCATAACAGTATCAAAAATTGAGCTTCGTCAAGAACAGTCACATCAATAAATCTCAATTATGGAATTAAACTTTTTTAAATGTGTTTAACGTGCATGCTTTATTGCATGTGAAGTAAATAAATTTCTTGTTACTGACAAAATTTTCTGGAGAGAATTGGTCTTTGTTTAAAGACTCCAGCCTACTATGTAGCATTGATATTTCTAAACATGTGTTGTAGCTATATCAAACATGGACATGGCAACGCCAAGTGTCTGACACTGCAAAATATATGTCTGCTACACGTTTGGGACAAGTCAACACGGTAGAAAATCATAAATATAAGTGTAGAAAAAAATGCATCGCTTAATTAAAGCCACCTCTTCTCTCGTTGCATCAAAACTCCTTCCAACATTCATCAAAGCCGAGCATCAATGATGCATCCAATATTTATCAAGCTGAGCGCTGACAATTTTGTCTTTGTATATCGAAGCTAAACGTCAATAGTCCACTCTACATTGTTGTCGAAGTCGAGCATTAGTGTTCCCTTTTGTTCATCAAAGCTAAAATTGCACCTGATCATCCGCTGAAACGAAAGTTATAAGCTTATTTGCCGCAATCCGAACCGGAGTCCAACCTGCCATTTGAAGACGATCTAAATACCCCGCGTTGTGTTAGAGGTGGAGCTCGATTCAATTAAAAAAAAAGGAAACCAATACGTGTTCCCGCCTCCCTCAGTTTTGCGAAACCACTATCCCGCCTACTTGTAATTTCGCGATTAAAGCCCTCCTTCCTGATGCTGCTTCAATTATTGGCTTACGGATGAAAACAAATTAATCGCAAGGCTGTCGCTCCCTTGGTGTTCTCCTGCTGGGTGGCTCATGGATCAAAGGAAGAAGAGTCACGGAGAAGATGGTATCGCAAGGCTTAGCATCACAAGGAGCAGTTCTTCTCAGTGAAGTTGCAGGAGATCAAGCGTCACAAGGCTTCTGCTCCCCTTTGCGTGTTCTTCCTTTTTTTGTCGGCTTGCGGGTGGAGGGAGAGCAAGAGAGCTTTCTTATAATTTTTGATGTGGCCGACGTTGTAATTCCTCGAGCAATAAAATTCTCTGCAATTCCGTGAACGTAGGCAATCTGTCGAACCACGTAAATTTGTGTTTTCTCTATTTTTTTGATGTGAATTTTCTCGTTCTATTTTTTCGCTTCGTTGTCTGTCGTTCTATTTTATTTATATATATATATATATATATATATATACCACCACAACACGCCAAACCCTACAATGCTTGTGTTGAAGCCTTTAATATGTTCACACCTTCATCAAAGTCGAGTGGAGTCGAAGTCGTCCTAGTTCTGAAAGTGATAGTTTATAATTTTTTTACGTCCTCTGTAATGAGTTAATAGTTATAAATTTTTAATTATTATAATTCTAAAAGTTAAATTTTAACTTAATTAATTGAATGTATAATTGTATGATATTTTAAATTTGAGTAGATAAGTTGGAGGAATTCTTTTGGAACATATAATGTGTTTAATTTTAAAATAATTGATTGTTATAAATTGAAGTTTCACAATACAAGCTAAAAATTTTATTCTTCTATATTTTATTTTGTGATGTATTTAGTCAAGTATAATGAAAAAAATATATATTTTATATTAATAATTTATTACATATAAAAATATGTCCATGATGTATTGTATCCTACTTTTTTGTAATTATGCCATGCGTCGTATTTGTTGTGACGTGTTCGTGTCTGTGTCCGTACTTCATAGCCTCAATGTGAGCCACAAACTTGCAATTGTTTTCTAAGACCTCTATCAATATCTCATCTGTTAAATACATCAAGATCAGTTAGAAAGCTTTCTCATTTATCTGTCCTGTCTTTTTCACTCATGTTTTTTGGTATTTGCTACTCCTTATAAGTGCTTTGATAAGAACATGTTCTACAAAAACACTAATTCATGTTAGTTTTCCAAAGGCTAAAATCTTTGAACAGTCTCAATCTTAATCTTCATCACCAAAGTACTTTTCATAATTTGGCTTTAATATAGTTTTCAGCAACGAGAATGTGCCTTGACCTTAAGATTTGTACACTAAATTACAAAATAACTACAAAATATATCAACCACATAAAAAAAAATAAAAAAATTCATTGTTCTGCTTAAGTGAGCATATTTCTGTCCAGGCCATGTAAGCTCTATTAATCCCTTTAAATTTCAAAAGAGGCAGTTGAATGATTATACTTCATACAAAGGGTGACATATCGACAAGTATATTATTTTCTCTAGTTTAGAGAAATTACAATTAATCGTTGGACGTAAAAAATGAATTACGTTAGTTATTCTATTCACTCCTTTTAACGAGAGTCCAAACAAGAGCATCTTTTCTTTCTAGTACAGAAATAGTAACACTTCTTCCCTCTGAACTTGTCACAACCTGACATTTTTAAAAAAAATTTGTGTTAGTTATCACCCCCTCTCATCTACTTTTCTCTACCTTTTTTTCTTTGTGTTGCTTTTTGATTGTCGGATGCTTTAACACAATGCAACCGTCATTTTATATGCTGTCTAGATATAGTAACAAGCTCAAACGTTATGAAGTTTGAGTTTGGTAGTCATTAAGTTTGAATTTTGTTATGTAACCTCTTTCTTAAAAAATAAAATGTCAATTGTGTTATATAATCATCATAGAAATTCAAATATGAATGAATCTTAAATTAGTATCCAAAAATAAAAAAAACAAGTTTTATCCAAAATAAGTAATAAAATTGTACATCAAAATTAAAATATTTATCAAGGAACCTTAGATCCTCAGACATCCTATATCAAATATGCTTAAACTTTCCAGGTTGAGGATGTTTTTCCATGAATATGTTTTATAGGCTTCAAAATAATTCCCAATAGTCTGCTCCAGAATATCCTCAATTCTGAAGCATTGATGTACCGTACAACAAGTTTGTGGTAAAAAACAATAAAAGAAACGATAAATAGTCTCTTGAAGCAAATTAAATTGTCAGTATAAATAAGATATTGGTTGTGAGTGGAGTAAATTAAGGATGATTGGGTAAAATTTCTGATAATGTTTCTCTAATTTTTAACAGAAACTTCTCTTAGGACTAATTCCACTAGAAGTCGTCACGCTTTTTTTTTTTAACATGTCATTCTAAAACCAATTTTTATTATGCATTTTGAACCATACGTTTTTTATGTTAGATTTTAAACTTTCTGTTGTTGTGATTTTGTCTCTTACTGGTACGAGAAGAAATCTATATATCTTTGAGGTAGTTTTTACTCTGAAGCCCATGCTGACTCTAATTACATCCTCTTAATAGTAGTATCTTGCAAATTCAACAATTTTAGTGAAAGGCAATAAGCTGAGTTCCTATTTTCAAGAGAAATTCTCGTTTCAAAACTTATAAATTTTGTCTCATCATTTAGCGTGGAAGAAGCCTTTTCCTGTCATATGAATCCACATTAAAGTTTTTCTCAAATGAACATTGGCTCATGAGGGATTTCAAGAAGCATTTTTTTAATAAATTATAGTTTTTTTCATGAATTATCGCTTGTTCTTTAGTCTAATTTTCATCATTTTTTATTGTTTCCATAACTATCAAACAGTTCATTTTTAAAATCCCTTTTTCATTTGCTGCAGGGTAGAGTTTCTTGTTCTGTTAATGTCAATCCCTCTAACGAAACAATCGTCCGACAAGATTGCTATCCTGAGGCAAGTTGTAAATATTAATGTTTTTTCAATATATTATAACTATTTTTTGATGAGTAAAGTGCAAAAATAGTTCCCGACTATTTACATGGGGTCGTTTTAGCCCCAAAGTGTATCAATATGCCAAAATAATCCCCATACTCTTTAAACTACGGCTGAAATAGTTCCCATAGAGGACTATTCGAGCTCAATTTTAAAAACTATTTTGAACTCTAGGACTAAAATGACCATCCCATTTAAATAGTCGATACAACTATTTTGGCACTTNCATTTGAAGACGATCTAAATACCCCGCGTTGTGTTAGAGGTGGAGCTCGGTTCAATTAAAAAAAAAAAGGAAACCAATACGTGTTCCTGCCTCCCTCAGTTTAGCGAAACCACTCTCCCGCCGACTTGTAATTTCACTATTAAAGCCCTCCTTCCTAATGCTGCTTCGATTATTGGCTTACGGATGAAAATAAATTAATCGCAAGGCTGCCGCTCCCTTGGTGTACTCCTGCTGGGTGGCTCACGGATCAAAGGAAGAAGAGTTACGGAGAAGATGGTATCCCAGGGCTTAGCATCGCAAGGAGTAGTTCTTCTCAGTGAAGTTGCAGGCGGTCAAGCGTCACAAGGCTTCTGCTCCCCTGTGTGTGTTCTTCCTTTATTTGGCGGCTTGTGGGTGGAGAGAGAAAGAGCTAGAGAGAGTTTTCTTGTAATTTTCGATGTGGTCGACGTTGTAATTCCTCGAGCAATAAAATTCTCTGCAACTCCGTGAAAACCACGTAAATCTGTGTTTTGTCTATTTTTTTGTGCGAATTTTCTCGTTTTATTTTTTTGTTTCGTCGTCGATATCGTTCTATTATATATATATATATATATATATATATATACACACACACACCACCACAACAACTGGTATTAGAGACGTAGTTCAGATCTGAGGAAGAATGATGATTGTAGATAAAGTGAAGGTTTCATGGATCGAGAATTTTGATGACACAAATTTTGGTTATT
The DNA here is from genome assembly GCA_003013225.1 of Phalaenopsis aphrodite. NCBI lineage: Eukaryota > Viridiplantae > Streptophyta > Magnoliopsida > Asparagales > Orchidaceae > Phalaenopsis > Phalaenopsis aphrodite. The sequence goes on from NEWO01000137.1 coordinate 30,992, forward strand.
GGAAAATACAGATAGAGAACAACCTCTATTAGAAGAAACTTCATTTTCCGTTATTTTGGAAAAGACCGAAAATAATGGATGAGACTGAATAGAATCCGTTGGATCGACAAGTTCTTGGGGTTATTCGATTGACTCTATCGAGGTCCGTTGCACACAACGTCGTCAAAGAAATAACTACTGCAGATCTTATGACAGCCCTGTCAGATATGTATGAAAAACTATCGATTAATAACAAGATATATCTGGTGAAAAAGTTATCCAATTTGAAGACGCGGAATGCACGTCTGTTGTACAACATCCGAATGATTTTAATACTATCACAATTCAATTATTATATGTGAAAATTGAATTTGAGGATGAGATACGTGCATTGATTTTGTTGGTTTCTTTGTCAAATAGTTGAAAAACTATGAGAATAATTGTCAGTAATTTTGTAGGTAAATCAAAATTAAAATATGATGATATTTGTGACTGGCTGAAGAGGTGTACAAGAAAGATTCTGACGAGACATCAGGTTCGAGTTCAGCATTAAATGTTGATTTTAGAGGGAGATCACATGACAAGAACTCAAAAAGAGGAATATCAAAATCAAAACACAGAGAAAAACAAGCCAAAGCCTGGTAAACAAGTAACATGCTAGAATTGTTACAAAACTGGTAACATAAAGAGAAACTGCAGAAATCCCGAGAAGAAAGAGAATGATAGCGCAAATGTGGTAATTGAAGAAGCGCGGGATGCAATACTGCTGGCAGTTCATAGTACTGTTGATGACTGAATTTTGAATTCAGAGATTTCTTTTCATACAACTTTTCATTTGGAATTGATGCAAAATTATGTTGCAGGTGATTTTGAGAATGTATATCTGACAGATGGAGAAACTCTGAATGTGGTAGGAATGAGAGATATTGACATTGCACTTCTAAATAAGAACAAGTGGATTCTGCAAAAGGTTAGACACATTCCTGAACTAAAGAAGAACATCATTTTTGTTGGGCAACTTGATAAGTGTGGACATTCAGTAGTGTTCTCGACACATGAAAGATTACTAAATGAGCACTGATACTAGCTTAGGGTAAGAAAACAAGTACATTATATATGACTACTAATTTAATTAACAGTGTTAATATTACTGTTGCAGAGAGTACAACAGAGTTATGACATTACATGCTTGACCACATGAGTCAGAGATGTATGAAAGAACTTCAGTCCAGAGGTAAGTTACTAGAATTGAAATCTGTTGATCTCAGGATGTGTGAGAGTTACAGTTTGGGGAAATAAAAGAATGTCAGTTTTTTGAAAAGTAGAGGACGTTAAAGGCAAGAAAATTGAATCTTGTATACGCAGATGTGTGGTGATCTTCTTCAATGACATCTTTTGGAGACTCTCGTTACTACTTCACATTCATTGATGATCACAGCAGAAATGTATGAGTTTATTTCTTGAACCATAAATCTGATATATTTAATGTGTTCAAGATTTGGAAGACCATGGTTAAGACAGAGACAGACTTATGGCTGAAATGTCCGAGGTCTGATAATGGTGGTTAGTACATTGATGGTGGGTTTAAGGAGTATTGTGCAGCTCAGGGCATCAGAATGGAGAAGACCATTCCAAGGACACCACAACAAAATGTGTTGCAGAGCACGTGAACAGGGTCATTAATGAGTGGACTAGAATCATGAGATTGCACACCAGACTACCACCTACTTTCTGGACAGAAGTGGTCAGTACTGCAGTTTATTTGATCAACAGGGGGTCATCTGTTCCATTAAATTGTGAATTGACTGAGAAGGTTTGAACTGGGAAAGAAGTTAAATGTTCTCACCTTAAAACCTTTGGATGACTTTCTTATGTTCTAATTAATTCTGATGCTTGAAGCAAACTTGAGGCTAAGTCAAAGAAATGTTATTTCATTGGCTATGAAGACGAGACATATGTATGTCGTTTCTGGGATGATCAAGATCGAAAGATCATAAGAAGCAGAAACATGACCTTCAATGAGAAAGTTATGTAAGGACAAGTCCAGTACAATTTTTGAAACAACACTGCAGGAATTTGCTTTGGTAATGTTTGATGATTTACCAGAAGTCACAGTGCAGGGCAGAGATGCACGTGACGAGGAGAGTGGGTCTGGGGCGCCTATTCTTAGAGTATTCACCACTACAGTTGCAGTTCACATGTCAGAAAGAACTAGACATTCTCCACAGTGTTACTTTCTAACTTTGAACTAAATTCTACTGACAAATGGTGAATAACCACAAATTTATAAAGAAACATTGTAAGATGAAAATTCGAGCAAGTGGTAGCTGAATGTGAAGAAAGAGATGGATTCTCTGCTAGAAAATCAGATTTGGGAGTTGGCAGATCTTCCACTAGGAAGAAGACATTACACAACAAGTGGGTGTACCGGGTGAAGATTGAACATGATGACAGTAAGAGGTAGAATGCTAGACTTGTTGTAAAAAGATTTTAGTAGAAGCATAATATTGATTATTCCGAGATTTTTTCTCCTATGGTGAAGCTCACAACCGTCAGAATGATATTGTCTATGATGACTATTGAAAATCTCTTCCTTGAGCATTTAAATGTGAAGGTTGTCTTTCTTCATGGGGATCTTGAAGAAGACATCTACATGCATTAACCTGAAGGGTTCGTGGTACAGAGAAAGGAATAGTCAGTTTGCAGACTAAAAAAGAGCTTGTATGACCTGAAACAGACTCCTAGACAGTGGTACAAGAAATTTGATAATTTCATGCACAGTGTAGGGTACAACAGATGTCAGAAAGATTATTGTTGCTATGTTAAACATTTTGACAATTCTTGTATTATTTTATTATTATATGTGGATGACATGCTTATTGCAGGGGCGAGTATTGATTAGATCAATAATTTGAATGAGTAGATGTTAGAATACTTTGCAATGAAAGATTTGAGAGCGACAAATCAAATCATTGGCTTGAGAATTGTCAGAGATTGAGTTAGAGACATGTTGAGACTTTCTCAGGCTGAGTATGTGAAAAAGGTACTTAGCAGGTTCAATATGGGTAAGGCCAAATCAGTTCGCGCAACCTTGGGCAGTCACTTCAGACTCAACAAAAAAGAATGAGATCACATGAGTAATGTTTCTTATGCTTCAGCTATTGATTCACTTATGTATGTTATGGTTTGCACCATATCAAATATTGCCCATGTAGTGGGAGTTGTTAGCATATATATGAGTAATCCTGGAAATGAACATTGGGAAGCCGTGAAGTAGATCTTGAGGTACCTAAGAGACTCTTCAGAAACTTGCTTGTGTTTCTTAGGAAAGAGTTCAGATGGACATGACTATGTTCTAGCTGGAGACATTGATATCATAAGAAGTACGAGGGGTTATATTTATACCCTTGGCGGCACAGTAGTGTCATGGGGCTCTAATCTGCAGAAGATAGTTTCGTTGTCTACTACAGAAGCTGGGTATAAAACAATGTCAGAGGCTGCAAAGAAGATGATATGGCTGCAAGGCTTCTTGGAAGAATTGGGCAAGAAGAATTAGGAAATTCTCTACAGTGACAATCAAAACTTCATATTCCTTGTCAGGAATCCAACATTTCAGCTCATGACCAATCACATTTAGATCAGATATCACTTCATATGATCATTGTTGGATGACAGACAGTTGTTGCTTGAGAAAATTTACAGAAGCAAGAACCCTGCTGATATGTTGACTAAGGGTGTTACATTTGAGAAACTGAAGTTGTGCGTAACTTCAATTGGTTTTCTAGCTTGAAGACTGGTGGCTTGAGTTGTAGAGGTGGAGGATATCATTTTGAGGAAGAAGATGTAGTTTGTGTACCGGTCTCTAATTGAGAAATTTGTTAGTGGTGGAGCCTGATTCAATTAAAAAAAAGGAAATCAATACCTCTTCTCGCCTCTCTCAGTTTCGCGAAACCACTCTCCCTCTTGCTTATAATTTCGCGATTAAAGTCCTTACTGTTGTTGCTTTGGTTATTGGCTTACAGATGAAAAGAAATTAATCGCAAGTCCACTCTCCTCTCTTGCTGGGTGGCTCACGGATCAAGGGAAGAAGAGTTACGGAGAATATGGTATCGCAAGGCTAAGCATCGCAAGGAGCAGTTCTTCTTCTCGATGAAGTTGCGGGCGGTAAGCGTCACAAGGCTTTTGCTCCCCTGTGTGCGATTTTTCTTTTTTTGACGGCTTACGGGTAGAGAGAGAGAGCTTTCCTGTAATTGTCGACGTGGTCGACAGTGTAATTCCTCGAGCAATAAAATTCTCTGCAACTCCGTGGACGTAGATAATCTGTCGAACCACGTAAATTTGTGTGTTATCTATTTTCTGGTGTAAATTTTCTCGTTCTATTTTGTCACTTCGTTGTTGATTGACAAAAGGAAAATATATTGAGATTTTCATACATATTTTATACTATTTTTGATGATATTGCACTTTAAATAAAGATTTTTTTGATGTTTTGTTGTAGGAATGATGAATTAGGGTCATTAGAGTAAAAATATGCAAAAAAGAGCGAATTTAGAGCAAAAAGGACTAAAATGTGAAGATTTGAACTAGGGCACCGACGGTGAGTCCAACGCCACCGACGACGAGATTTTTCTGAGACCCCAGAATTAATTTACTTAGAAGACCCGCCGACGACGCCCTCGAGTCGCCGACGGCGAGCTCGGCGGTTATGTCTAACCAGGCTTTGGATGAGGACGAATTTTGGAGGGGTGCTTAGGCAACTCTTGGGAAAACTTATCCACAACTTTAAAAGAAGATTTTTGGCCGAAAATTAGAGAGGTCCTGAATATTAGAAAGGTCCTGAAGAAGAGAAGAGACTCCAAATTGAAGTGTGAAAAAAGTGTAGAGTCTAAATTATGAGGAATTATTCAAGAGATTGTAAGAGTGGAGGGAAAGTAAGAGATTTCTTCCTCCTTGCCGCTTCGAAGAGGAATGCTGTGTGCTGTAAAGAAAGGAAGAGATTCAGAGAAACTTCGAGGAGTTTTCTTGGGGAGAAATTAGAGATAAGTTTATTTATTGTTGAAGTTTGTATGACTTTGATTTTATATATGAATTCTGAGTTTTGTTGTGTTTTTCCCATGATATCTAAGTAGTTTTCTGTCTTTCTCCTTATCTTGAGATTTGTGAAATGGTGATTTGAATTGGTGAAACCATGAAAACGTTTAAGAAATTGTGACGATCTTTTCACTTCGATCTTAATTTACTTTCAATATGACCAATTGATTTGTTAAAATATGTTGAGTTTTACAAATAAAATGAAGATTATATCCAAGATTCAGGGAGGTCAAAACCCTTGGAAGTTGGGTGCAAATAAATAGGAAAATAAAATTATCGGACGTAGAATTGGAAATTTTAGAGTGACTGACAGAAATCCTCAATTCGGTCCTATCGTTTGGATGCTGAAGTGTAGATGTTAGCCCTCAGGCGAGGGGAACGTGAGAGCTCCGAAGTGAGAGCCGGTATCCTCTCAGCTTAGCCGCAGATTTAGTAAACATGCGTAGGATTAGCCAATGTTATTTATGTCTGGACCAAAGTGTAAAGAATATGTATGCTCCTATTTGTCACAATACAAATTGAACTGATT
>NEWO01000137.1:43487-56358 GCA_003013225.1 Phalaenopsis aphrodite
ACTCGAACAAAATAAATTTTCTATCTAATGCTATGAATATTCAAACACTAGAAATTATCTAATAGAAGCACTAAGAGTTTGTTTGGGGCAGCTGCCTCTTATTAAAAAGCTGTTGCGCAGAAGCTGACTATCTGTTTGTTTTTAATAGTTTAGTAGTAGTTGTTCTAAATAAATGACAACTCTGCCCCTATAGTATATTGTTGTTTATAACATAACCAATCCTTCTAGCATGTTTCATACTTGAAAAAAAATATATCAAATTCAAACATTACAAAATAAAGACAGACACCTTACTAAACAGTGAGTAACACGACAATTAAAATTTTAAAAAAAGTCTATTAAAATAACAATTAATAATATGATGATGTTGTTTTTAAAGTGCACTTGATTAATGTTGCAGGATAATCCATCCTCCAAGGAAATTCTTCACTTTTGATCTCTGTCGGCGAAGGAATCCTCCAACCCATCCGCTCATTTGTTTTTCAATTGCATCCTATTATATTCCCTACATGTATTTTCTTTGAACTTTTTTATAATATTTTGATAGCCCTCCTTTTTAAAATAGAATGTGGGCCTATTTCCCAATTCCACATCTTTAAGACAAAAGTTGCAAAATATTAGTTTGACTTCTTTATCCCACAAAGCAGATGAACCCATCTTTTTTCTCTTAATCATTATGCTACTAGCATGAAAAGAATTAAACAATACAAATAGTTGTCATAAAAAAACAATTACCACAACTAAAAGAAAAGTAACATTATCATTGTACTTAACAGTTGTCTTAACCTTTGACAATTACATACAGTGGCACACAACCTTATTGATCAAAACATTGCATTGAAATTTGGAATCCCAAACAATCGTAGCAAGCATAAATGCATCGAAACATTACAATCAACAAATCAAGCATCCTCATTCATCAAATTTTCATGGCAACGGAAATAATGTCATCAACAAATCAAGTACAATAGCTATTTCAACCATTTTAAAATTTTCCCTTAAAGAAAGTATAGCATGAAAATGTAATCCAACAACCAAACGTACATGCCAACTGAAAGATTGCAATCAACAAATCAATCACCCTCATTCATCAAATTTTCATGATAACCAAAACAATGCCATCAACAAATGAAACACCCTATTTCAACTCATGCATCGGAACATGTAATCCCAAACGATATGATGAAAGCTCCTCCCAAACGTTCGTGGCAAGCATAAATTCACTAAAACATGTTGCAATTAACAAATCAAGCACCCTCATTTATCAAATTTTCAAGGCAACCAAAACCGCGTCATCAATGAATCAAGCAACTCATTTCATCCATTTTTGAAATTTTCATTCAAAGAAAGCATAGCATAAAAATGTAAACCAACAGACAAACATACTTGCCAATTGAAACATTGCAATCATCAAATCTCATTCATCTAATTTTCAAGGCAATCGAAACTGTCCCATCAAAAATTCTATTTTTCAAATTTTCACTCAAAAAATCAGTGGAGAAGAAGAATTAACAGATCCATCCCAAAATCGCAAATTCTACCATCCCAAATAACAAAATTCACATAATTCAAACCCTAACCTCAAATGACAAAGCATCAAATAGACATGAGATAACCGCATTGCAAAATGAGTAAATGAGATGCATATAGAATAAATCGAAGAAGGTGCAAGAGGGCTCAAGTGAGGCACGACAGAGCAGTAACAAAGCCATGGGATTGGCACGAGAGAGGAAGGAGAAACAGGATCGAGAGAGCAACTAGGGCAGAAGGAACTCGAGAGAGCCACGGGCATAAGCAACTCGAGAAAGTCACGGAGCAGAGGGTTAAAATCGCGAAGAAACCACAACCCACGAGGTCAAACTTGTAGCTAGCTTTTTCAATTGATTATTGTCATAAGCCACACACCACATTATCCAAACAGATCCACCTATGTTTTCAAACCACACCACCTTAAAAAAGATGCTCCGAACAGGCCCTACAACTTTACAGCTTATTACAAAATTAGTTAAAACACCAGTGACATATTAAATCCTCTTTATGAGTCTCTTCGTGTCCATCTTCCTAGTGACATTAAAAGTTACAAAAGGCAAAGCTTCTTGAACACCCTATAATGAAGAAAAAAATATCACCCAACCCTCTCACCGACGAGCTAATTTCTGATCCTTAATTGCTCAGAAAATAAATTTATTGTGAGGATAGTAATTTTTTTAAAAGTTGATATAGATCTTATAAACACACACTTCTTAAACTTGGGCAACAATGTTCTCACACCCCTAGTTCTTCAACGAAAGAAGTCGGTTCATAGAAAGCAAATGAATATAGGAATTCTTGGAATTCTCATCTTGGGCGAAGCAATGAGCGCTTGATCTTACATAGATTAGGAAAGAAAAGGTTCAATACAGACCCTTTCAGAGGTCAAGAGGCCTTACTCCCTCCCTTCAATTTCTTGATATAGGTCAACGCACTTTTTGGATCGAATCGAAGTTTTCACTCTGGCATTTAGTGTTGTAGTTAATTGGTTCAGGAGGCAAGATTTGTACCAACTTTTCCACGGCTCGGTCCCAACCAAATCTTACACGCGACTAACAACTAGCCACACTAGCTTGTGAAGCCTTTCAGCTCCCCTCTTCTCTTTAATAAGGGAATTGGTTGTCTTCATTCATTCCTATCTCATCCTTAGCTCAACCAGCGTAATCTCGAACAACCCCTTATTTCATAGTAAAATTATTGCGTCCGCCCACCGCACGCAGAGATGTGTGCGGTGGGCCAATAAAAACTCCTCATTTACTAAAAAAGTGTATGTTAGTGGACCCACTTTTGATTTTTTTTTATATTAAAAAAAATCATTAAACGGTGCACGCGAGATGCGTGTGCCGTCCGCACGTAATAAGAACTCTATTTCACAACAGATCTAGCGCCCTGTGTTCGGACTTCAAAGAGATGATGAAATAGTAGTAGGCTTCCCAGCATATTATTTATAATGTTGCAAATGTATTAATTTAAAGGGAGCGAGGATCATAACTCCTTTTCTCTGCAAAATGGCTAATCTCTTTTCCTAAGAATGTATTACCCTACAGGATTTGTCCATCAAAACATTCTTAATCCAACACTAAATAGCAAAATCAATGGCTGCAAAAAATGGCATAACTCAGCATGTGAGAGGTGAACATGTTTCTGTACAAATAAATTTACGTGCATTTATGTAAATACCACACAATTCTAATTATATATTTACATAATTAACAACTAAACTTTTCTATTTACATACATAACACTCAAATCTTTAACGTCACTCAAATCCATAGTTTTGTAACCCGAGAGTGTCATAAGTGTAAATATCAAATTTGAGCTGTAAGATATCCATATACATAAGAATTGTGTGGTAGATATGTAAATTCCCATAAATTTATTAAAGAAAAAAAAACTGCCACATAAAATGGTATACGTATCTATTTTAAGTAAATATATTGAGATCTTGTACAAATATCAATTAATATGTTAATTTTTAAAACATTTTGAGTTTATTTTAAGATGAATGCATGCATTTGATAGCTAATCGATTAACAATTGTTTTTGTTGTGAGATGTGCATAATCATGGTCGAGTGAGAACATGTTATTTTCGTGCATTATTTGACGGGCGGAACCAGCATTATTTTTTAGAGGATACAAAATAGGCCAAGGAGTTGGGTAGGCTGGATATAACTTGGGTCAGGTTTTTTCTGGCCTTGACTAGTCAAAGTGAGCTCGGGTCGGGCTTGAGCCCGGATTCTTTGATCATTCTTTCTCTTCTGTCATAAAATTTAATTTTTATATTAATATCAACCAAATCTTTTGTATCAGATAAAAAAATATCACTTTTAAAGTTTATTTAAAGATGAAATATAACTTTCATGCATATATAAAATTACAAATATATAAAAATTGAAGTCCAAGTGCTAGATATGTAATTAACTAGAAATTAATGAGCAATATGTATGTAATTTTTTTTTTGTATTTTACTCAAACATTTTTTGTATTTACATTTCTCAGTATAAAATCTTACACATTTCATGTATATACATTTGCTATTAAATTAATTTAAACATATAATAAAAATTCGTACATATAAAACCAATTTAAAATTCTTGTCGCACATCATTTCTTGTTTCAAACGTTCATATTACATTTTCTTAATATTTTATTGACAACATGATTCAAGAGAAAATATTAAATATTTAATTAATTATTTATTTATTAGTATAAAAAAATCAATTTTCTTTTGAAACGCATGGGGTCTTCGCAAGCCAGCCGACCAATTCAGTGGACGGGCCATGTATTGAAATTATGAATGTAATTCAGGCTCAAGCCCGACCCAAGCTCGCTTTGACTAGTCAAAGGCCAAAAAAGTCGGCTCATGTCAAACCCGGGCCGTCCAACTCCAAGGTCTATTTTACATCCTTTAAAAAATAATGTCGGCTCCGCCTCCACTAATAATGCACGAATAATCAGCTAACTATCATTTTTCACTCATCTCAAATAAATTAAAAATCATTAAAAGGTATGATCACATTTTGATAAGAACATGTTCACTTTTTTTTAGTCTAACAAATCCTTTTGACTGTATTACCTTAGCTGACGGGCCTCCACTAGTTAAGATTCTTAACAATGTCCTATAATACCCCATAGTTGACCAGACTTATATTAATTAAGAGTAATTATTAGTGCTAACTAAAACCATATATAGTTTGTTGAGGAGATCTAAATGCCCAATTGCTCACAAGCAACAAAACAATCACTTTCTCACTGGTCCCATCTACACACTAGCAATTTAATCATAGGGAATCAAATCCACAAAAGCTAACATCAAACAACAAAAAGATAAAAAATAAAATAAAGACGCGAAAAAGAAGAAGAAGAAATTATTACATACAGACACCGCACATACAAACAATGATGGCTACAAGTGAATTTATGATAACGTGTTCCTCTCATCCATTCACTGTTGTATAACTGTTTATACGTCCAAACGTCTGCACGTAATAATTTTCTTAGAAAATAAAAGACACATCCCTTTCCCCCATGTAAATCCGAACAAAAGCATGTACTTTTTTTGACTATTTCTCCATAATTTGCAGACAATATATATGTTATTTGCACACAAAACATAGAAAGAATATTTAAAATTTCAAGTCATGGGATCAGTAGGGGGAGACTCTAATAATTGGTCTGCTTGCCAACTTTGTCTGGGTGCCACACTGTCATGAAGTGGTGCATAATTCTGCATCGATGTCAGCAAATAATATGATGAATATTAAATTAAATAATATATTAATAAATAACACTTTTCATAGTGAGAATTAATCTAAGTATTTAAATAAATAATCCATGAAAAGTACATGCGCCATCCTAATTTTGCTCAGTAAAGTTTTTTCTCTTAATTGTTTTTTGATTTTTTTTTCTCCCTAAATTAAATTACCTCCATTTTTCTGATGAGCTCTTCTGCTGTCTCTGCTGAAACCACAATATGCCTTGCTGAGCTCTCTATGAAGCCTTCTTCAACTCCTTTGTCAAATAATGCTAAAAGACTATTGTAGTAACCATCAACATTCAACAATCCCACCTGCCCAATATACAGAAATATATATAAATATAAATGTATGATGTAAAAGAACTAAATCAAATGAAAAATATTTATATTTATGTATGAAGCCAGAGATTTGTTAAGAGAAACTACTAATCAGCACTCACAGGTTTTTCATGTATTCCTAGCTGTGACCATGCTATCATTTCTAATAACTCCTCCATTGTCCCATACCCACCTAAAGTTTAACAAAATGTAACATAAATGTATATTTTTTATTATAAAAACAATAAAAAAATTAAAAAATTCTATTTTTTGCTCACCAGGAAGGGCTATGAATGCATCAGCATGTTTAGCCATTTCTGACTTTCTCTCATGCATGTCTGCAACTGTCATAACTTCACCAATAGTTTTTCCTAAAATCTGCAAAAATTCAGCCCTGCTTTGCTTTATCTCTTTGTGGAAGAAAGCTTGTTTAAAAGCGCAGGAGTGCTTTACCTCATGAGGCAGTAGGGCTCTTGGTATTATTCTGCAAAAAAAAAAAAAAAATTTTTTTTTCTCAGTTTAATGAATTAAGAAATGCATAGAATTAAAAAAAATTAAAAATGCTGAAAAATTATGACCCTAAGACATGACAGCCACCATTAAAGACTGTTTGAGAGATCAAACCCATGAGACCTATACTCCCACCACCATAAATCAAATCAATCTTCCTGTCAACCTGAAATTGCAAAATGTCATTTTTATGATATCAAATTGCAGAAATTGTGCAGATCATAGAAGTAAACGAAGCTTTGGCGCTAGTTTATCTGTTTCTGACCAGCTGTTTTCCAAGCTCAAGAGCTGCGGCACTGAAAGATGGCTTTTTGCCCGCACTACTCCCACAAAAGACGCATATCCTTCCAAACCTTCTTATTTTCTTATCACCGACTTTTCTATGGTGTTCTCCACTGATTTGTCCAAGTTCCTCACGTATTTTCTCCATGATTCTGCAAGAGAAGCAGGCAGAGAGAGAGAGGAAGAAGAAGAAAAAGAAGTGTAAGCTCTTCTTGATAATAGAAGAAAGCAGAATCTTTAATACTGAATCATCCTCCACCACTTTGAGCCCCAACACACCCTTTTGTCTGCTTAAACAACAAGGACATGGTGTTGGTGATTAGCCCAACAAGAATCCCTCTCCAATACTCCTTTTATTATCTTCAAGCCATCCCCCCTCCCCACTCTCTCTCTCTCTCTCTCTCTCTCTCTCTCAATCTCCCTCTCTCCCCTCTCTCCCCCTCTCTCTCTCTCTCTTCACATGTTGATTCAAGTGTTTGACTCTCACTCATGAGCATGTTTTTCTGTTGAGAATGGATTTTATAGCTTATAACACATCACTTCTAATTTTATTTTTTGTTTTCAGCACTAAAAATAAAATTTTTGTAACATTTTATATATGATATTGCAGTGGTAAAAATTCCTGCTATTTTTATTATAGCGAATTTTAAACCGCTATGACTATTAACATCATTTTTAAAACCGTAGGAAAGATTTTTTAACTTTGATCATCTATAACATTTGAGATTTTCATACCTTTAATGTCTTCGATTATTTTTTGATCATTTATAGTATGACTTATAGTTATCACACATACAATAGTCTGTTGTGTGTGTGTTAATGAACTCTATTTTTAATTTGAAATATTCAAAATAACTGAAGTCATTATAGGTCAAATTTTATTCTTTTTTGTTCATACTACTAAGAAAGGTGAGGAAATAAAACCAGCCAAAATCTTTACTTTTGTGCACATCCAATCAGTGCTTTTGTACTGATTTATCACCATTATAATATGCTCTTATATGTGCATTTACATAAATTCCACCCAATTCATTTGTATTTACATATATAACCCCTAAACTTTGTTTTCAACATTAATACGACTCAAATCTTTCATATCAAATAAAAAAAAAGTATTATTTTAACTTTTTAAAAGTGAAATGTACATTTTCATTAAGGTGACATATAATTAAACTTTAAGGTTTAGGCATTAGATATGCAAGTGGTATGTATATGCCACCCTCTTCCCATATATTTACATATCCAAGACCTAAACTTTAAGCTCAAATCTTTCATGTCACAATAGAAAATATCACTATTGTAATTTTAAGCATAAATAAAATGAAATATATGTAAAAGTCTACAAATTTGATGTGTAAATTGCAATTAAATAAAAATTAAGCGCTCGGATATATATGTTCCTCATTCAGTCCTCAGCTGACATTTACTGCCAATTATCACTGCACCGCCATTATTTTTGCCAACCTTTTGTTGGAGCCCATGGTGCAGGCTTTATCTGTACCTACTCCCTGTATGCTTTTCAGAACCCTCAGCCAAAGCATTGCCCACATAGGAAATGGTACTTATTATCATTCAACTTGAATTATAGCTTCGTGTTGGGACCTTCCCAAACTTTACTGCTTTCTATCTGATTCTATTTATGTTGCTGTTTTTGGATAGCTCAACTATCTTCTTTTGGGGGGTTTTTTTTTTAGCACGGGNTCATCAACCCAAATTTAAAATAAATCATGGCCTTGATAAATCTATTAAAATTAGATGAGCATATTTCATCTATTTTTAAGTGTACTAATCACCGGGGATTTGACCAAATATGGCAATTAAGCATTTGTCTTATCATTCAAGACATAGATATGTTGCCTATTAATAAAGTCTAATTTATTCAAAAATTATTTTCACCCTATAAATCTACATGCAACTAAGACTCATATGAGAGATACTAAATAATATCATTTCATCACACCCCTCAATCCCTAATTAGCTATAAGGACTAATTGTCCTTATCACTATCCTCAAATAACTCTAAATATAATTACTTGAGTTTAGTGGCATTTCTGATCTATGCAAGATATAAAATTCTTCAATGAGCAAATTAATAAGCTTCTTAACAAACATCTTGAATAATCTTATACATAAATCATTTAGTCTTACAGCCTAAAATTGAATAAAGAGTTAAAAGGAGGACACTCCTACATGCATGGTGAGTCCATTCCTTGCATTCCCCCTTTAGTTGTCACGAATTTATGAGCTCCATCTCCCCTTCAATCTTTAGGCCAGTTACTCGTGTTATATTACTTATGAAAACCCTTAAGAAAATTGTAATTGAACTATGAAACATTAAATCACTGTTTAGTAAAACATTTAAAATTTTACTGAAAACTCTGAAGTTAAGTGTTATCATACGCGATAGCTAATGGGATGAATAAATTCTTGGGAAGTTAAACTAATGGGACAAAATAGTGAAATATTGGTCAAATTGAATAATAGATCGATGGTTAAAGCTTTAGCTAATATAATTTGTTAGCTCATTTGATTTGGCTGTTACAATTTGTGTTTAAACAAAATTTGTAGTTTCTTAAATTTGTCATTTGATTCCACAAACAGTAATTTCAAACTCTAAAATCTTCTCAAATCTCTTTCAAAAGTGATAATTCATTTTTCTCACTTAAATCAAGAGAATATATATATATATATATATATATATATATATATATATATATATATATATATATATATATATATATATATATATATATATATATATATGGGGTGAGTCATTTTGGTTTTGTTGGTTTCCTAGCCTCTGGTCTGAGGCCACTGGGATTTTCTTAGCCCTATTAATCAATGTTGTTTGTTTCTACTTGTAGCCATATCCTGTCAATATATTTTCCATGATCTTTAGTCTAAAGTAACAAGCTTTATTTCGAATGTTAAAATTAATTAAAGTTTCGTATTAGCAGCTCAACTAAGCTATCCGTTAGAGGTTTAAGCTAGTTTTCAATTTGTTGATTAAGGTAATTTAATTAACTATTCTTAACTTGCTGCTTAATTGAGGCTTCAGTTGGTACAGTTTTATTAATGTTGTGCTGATGAGCTTTTGTTATGGTGAAATAAAACTGCTACTTATCTCATATAGAAATATGAATTTTTTCATTACTTAATTCACATTTCATAAAATAGTTATACATCCAAAGTAAATGGGGTTGTGTGCTTGTATTAGTATATTTTGTATATAGCAAGAGTGATCTTATGACAATGAATATTGTTAGGTTAATAATGCTACTCAAATTAGTATAATTTTTTGTTTTAAATTGATCACTTTAGATTCAAAATTCAAATTCTAGCTGCGCAAGGCTTGCTCAAATGAAAGAGTTAATGACCGTTTTGTCTGTTTTTTCAAGAAGCTGTGATGAAAAATCTAAATACATAACCTAAACCTGGCTAAGTGCAGTGACTGTTAGAAACTGTGTTCTAAATATTTTGAAAATATAATCCATAATTTCTTGAAAAATAGTTTCATCTGTAACAACTTCACAATTAATTCTTCAAACAAATATGACTACCTCAAATAGATCCTGGATGACATCTTTCAAGGAATGGTAATAGACAAAAGATTTAAATGATTTGGATATTTATTTTAAATAACAAAAAAATATTCTAATTGATGAACAGATAAATTAGTGTTAGACAATTATTAAAACAAAGAGATAAAAAACATTTAAAATTATTAATGAAGAATACATTCAACGCTTCACTCTACACTCAACATAAATGAAATGAAAATAAGAATTCATGCAACCAACCTCAAATAGCTGAATACAGCTGATGCACATAATGATGGTAATGATTGTGGTGATTATTACATGTATTATGCTTATTCAAGTACTATCATTATGGTCAGTTTGCACATGAGAATCTTTATAATATAAATTTGATATGAGTGACCGACAAATTTAGCCTTATGGTCTTAGGTTAGTTAGCTAGCTGCATTTAATATGCTTCTTCTAATGTCAAGCACAACTAATACCAATAAAGAATAGTGAACCAATGATGATTGAGCATCATCCATGATTTCACAAAAAAAAAATTAGAACAAATAAAATCACATACACACACACACAGATATATATGTGTGTGTGCGCGCGCGCGGGGGGGGGGTAAGTGTGTGTGCGCGCCGCACACTCGGGCCTGGCATGCACGGTATAAACCCCCTCAGGTCGAGGATTCGACTCCTCTCTGGCACAGTTGGCCTTAAGAAGACGATACTTGAATTGTAAGACACATCAGAGGTGACTGGAGGCTCATATTCTTTAATCCAATTTCATTTTGAAAAATTCTTTGAAATTAACAGCAAGATTATTTCTCTAAAGGATCTCCTCAAGTCCTCTCATCATGAAAAGCTACGTTTAAAATGTCCTCATTCTTTTGTCCATTGAGGTTATATGTGAAACTTTTCACAGGTCTTTCTTTGCCATTGAAATGTTGTTTTTTTGCCTAAAATGGGTTAAAAAAAACAGATAACTTTAAGAATTGTTGGTGTCTAGTCACCCTTTTTTGAGAGGATATATGATGGAGGAGATGGCCTTGATTTTGGCCCCATGCAAATCAATGAGAGCAAACAAAGGATCTCCTCCAATTTTGTAGCACATGGGCTTCAAGTGAAAGTTATAAAGCGACTTTCTTTGCTATGTGATTTCATACAATAAAGGAAGGCTCATCATAATCTTTTTTAATCACGGTTTTTCAAGTTAGATTGAACCGGTCGGTATGATCTGTTTAATTGTGAACCTTTCATTTGATTGGTTTTGTCCAAAAGTTATTTTTGGAAAAAATCGGGATTGAACTGAGGTTACATGATTTTAATGAATCGACTTGTTCTAATATCCTTCGATTTTAGCCTTTTAATTTTGTTCAGATGACTATAAATAACGTTTTGAATTAAAAATAGAGAAAATCTTATTTCATAAAATTTTGATGTAGAATAATATTCAAAATATTAAAATTTTTTGAATTTATTGGAATTGAACCGATAGAACTAATTTTATTTTATTGTTATATATTACTATTTTAATTTAATTAAAATTATTTTAATATTTATCACGTCATCTCATTGATCAACTTATGGTTCAACCTCGGCTGAACCATTAAATTTTAAATATCTCCTTCAGATTTGATTTTTGGTCTGAATTTCATAACCTCATTTTTTAAGAGGAGTTCTTTTATGTTCAAAAGAGATTATAAGTGGTTAGAGTTCAAAAGAGTTTTCTTGAATTTATCAAAGTTACAAAGATGTCTATTATGAATGTATGTATATATGTATATGTATGTATGTATGTATGTATGTATGTATGTATATGTATGCATGTATGTGTATGTATGGATGTATGCATGTATGTGTATGTATGCATGTATATGTGTGTGTGTGTGTGTGTGTGTGTGTGTGTGTGTGTGTGTCATCAACCCAAATTTAAAATAAATCATGGCCTTGATAAATCTATTAAAATTAGATGAGCATATTTCATCTATTTTTAAGTGTACTAATCACCGGGGATTTGACCAAATATGGCAATTAAGCATTTGTCTTATCATTCAAGACATAGATATGTTGCCTATTAATAAAGTCTAATTTATTCAAAAATTATTTTCACCCTATAAATCTACATGCAACTAAGACTCATATGAGAGATACTAAATAATATCATTTCATCACACCCCTCAATCCCTAATTAGCTATAAGGACTAATTGTCCTTATCACTATCCTCAAATAACTCTAAATATAATTACGTGAGTTTAGTGGCATTTCTGATCTATGCAAGATATAAAATTCTTCAATGAGCAAATTAATAAGCTTCTTAACAAACATCTTGAATAATCTTATACATAAATCATTTAGTCTTACAGCCTAAAATTGAATAAAGAGTTAAAAGGAGGACACTCCTACATGCATGGTGAGTCCATTCCTTGCATTCCCCCTTTAGTTGTCACGAATTTATGAGCTCCATCTCCCCTTCAATCTTTAGGCCAGTTACTCGTGTTATATTACTTATGAAAACCCTTAAGAAAATTGTAATTGAACTATGAAACATTAAATCACTGTTTAGTAAAACATTTAAAATTTTACTGAAAACTCTGAAGTTAAGTGTTATCATACGCGATAGCTAATGGGATGAATAAATTCTTGGGAAGTTAAACTAATGGGACAAAATAGTGAAATATTGGTCAAATTGAATAATAGATCGATGGTTAAAGCTTTAGCTAATATAATTTGTTAGCTCATTTGATTTGGCTGTTACAATTTGTGTTTAAACAAAATTTGTAGTTTCTTAAATTTGTCATTTGATTCCACAAACAGTAATTTCAAACTCTAAAATCTTCTCAAATCTCTTTCAAAAGTGATAATTCATTTTTCTCACTTAAATCAAGAGAATATATATATATATATATATATATATATATATATATATATATATATATA
>NEWO01000137.1:69091-87415 GCA_003013225.1 Phalaenopsis aphrodite
ACCTCCCTGAATCTTGGATGTAATCTTCACTTTAGTTGTAAAACTCAACATATTTTAACAAATCAATTAACCAGATTGAAAGTAAATTAAGATCGAAGTGAAAAGATCATCATAATTTCTTAAATATTTTCATGGTTTCACCAATTCAAATCACCATTTCACAAATCTCAAGACAAGGAGAAAGACAGAAAAAACTACTCAAATCTCATGGGAAAAACACAACAAAACTCGGAATTCATATATAAAAGCAAAGTCATACAAACTACAATAATAAATAAACTTATCTCTAATTTATGCCCAAAAAAACTCCTCGAAGTTCCTCTGAATCTCTTCCTTTCTTTACAGCACACAATTTCTCTTCGAAGCGGCAATGATGAAGAAATCTCTCACTTTCCCTCCACTCTTGCAATCTTTCGAAGAATTCCTCACAATTTAAACTCTCTTCACTTTTTTTACACTTCAATTTGGAGTCTCCCCTCTCTATTTTCGGCCAAAGTTTTCTCTTTAAAGATGTGGATGAACTTTCCCAAGAGTTGCATAAGCACCTCTCCAAAATTCGTCCTTATCCAATGCCTAATTGGACATAACCGCCGATCTCGCGGCCTCGAGGGCGCCGTCTACGGGTCTTCTAAGTGAATTAATTCTGGAGTCTCGGGAAAATCTTGCCGTCGGCGCCCTAGTTCAAATCTTCGCATTTTGATTCTTTTTTCTCCAAATTCGCTTCTTTTGCATCTTTTTGCTCTAATGACCCTAATTCATAATTCCTGCAACAAAACATCAAAAATATCTTTCTTTAAAGTGCAATATCATCAAAAACATATAAAATAGGTATGAAAATCTCAACATATTTTACTTTGGTCAGTATACCACTAGGGACATTGACCCATGAGCGTGATGATCCTCATTGGAGAGAATTATACAAGTGATGGGTGAGTGTATAAATGGGCACTCAAACTTCAACTAAATCATGGATAATGACTATGCAACGTATCATGCAGGCGACGCTAATACACATGCAAAATACACACTATGCAAGTGAAGTCGGCTATTCGACTTGTTGAGTTGATCGAGGTGGTCAACTTAGGATAACATAGTCAACTGGCTCGGTTAGGCCGAGATGATCGATTAAACCAAAGTGATTAGTCGATGGGGCTGGGGCGGCCGGTCATACTAAAGTGGCCAGTCGACCGGGCAGGGGCGGTCGGTCATATTAAAGTGGTTGGTCGATAGGGTAGGGGAGGCAGGTCGGACCAAGGTGGTCTGTTGATCGGGCCTGGGTGGCCGGTCGGACTTAGGTGATCGATCGAATAAGCCTGGGTGACTAGTTTAACCACAAGAAAGATTGACCGTATCGGGGCAGCTGGTCAAATCTAATGTGCAAAACATATCATGCAACATACATCACATCAAAACATACAATGTAATGCAATCATCTTGCACAATAGCAAACCATGCTCACTCTAAGGTACTCACATAGGAACCTAGGGTTTAGCTCGTGGATATGCGACATAGCCGCCTTCGGTTTTGACGAAGAATGTGGAGAACTTCATCCTCCGATTTCTCAAAGAAGTTCTTCATCTTATATAGGACACATTAGCTACAAAGTTTTTTCCTTCCTACAAACCCTCCACGATCTTGTAGAATAGGTTAGCTACAAAGCATTTCCCATTCTTCAAGATCAAACTATTCCAACTCCTCCAAGGAAAGTTGGAAGCGCCAAAACCGTAGGAAATTGTGATTCCGACCCATTATGATTTAGGTATAAAGTTTGCAACGGGAAATCACTCAGCTTTTCAAAGGATTTGGCCACGCATGTGCTTCCTAACTTAGAACTTCCTCTAGGGAAAAAAATGACCAATTAATAGGCCTATGGCCTTGCCGACCAGTGCTAGTAGGCCAACTTGCCTGGAGTAGGCGATCAAAAGGCGTATAGTCGAACCAATATCGTTTAGCCAATCGGATTGTTCGATAACGAGTTGTCGATTAAATCTGACGACACTGGGTGGCCGATCCAACCTGCCTTGCGTGGGCGATTGCCACAAAGACCTAGCAAAATCTATTCTTAGGTCTGGCTGAGAAAGAAAATATAAAGGGATTGATGGAACCTCACCAACATGGTGTTTAATATTGCATTTTTTCACGTTGGATGAAGCTCTCCTAGTGGTAGGAGAGATTGATGACATTCCGACGAAGTTTCGAGCTCCGACAGAGTTCTGGCGAAGCTCAGGCGGTCCTTACCCATGCTAGGATGAAGCTCTCCTTATACACAAAGAATGGCAGACAAAGAATAAGATTGCTTTTTATGGAAGATGGAGAAGGAGAAGGAGAAGAAGAAGAAGAGGATTGGGAGAAAGAAACCCTCACTCTCACCTTTATCTCTAGCTCTCCACCTCAAGGCTTTCAATAAGAAACCCTAGCTCCAACGAAAAAGAAGCTCCAGGGAAGACGAAGAAGAGTTTAGCTCTTGGAGGAGGCAAAAAGTGTTGAAGGTTGTTTATAGAGGAAAATGAGGTGGAGAGTTGAAGGTAAACCAACCTCCCCATGCAAAATCCCCAAAGTGCCCCTTAATTAAGCCAAAAATGGCTGATCAAGGGCACTTAAGACATGCTAGAAGGATTAATCCCCACAGTTTTTTCATAATCCCAAGGAGATCTCCCAAGTCTAAGGAGGGGCCTAAAATATCGACTCTAGACGGCATTTTGAAATCTGGGCGGGCCGTTTTGGTTACGCCGGGCTTGGGCATGGTCACTCTGCTCCGCCCTCTTGATCGGCGTGGTCATGCCAACACCCTGACGTAATTACGGTAGGCTCACTGTTTTGCGGTATGGTCACGCCGCCTTTGGGGGTGGCTACGTCGAAGGTAGCCTTTGCGCAACTGTTGGGAGGTTCGACATGGCCACGTCGTTCCACGGTGTAATTACGTCGTGGGTTCTGTCTTGCGGCTTGGTTACGCCGCCTTCGGGCATGGCTACATCGAAGGTAGCCCCCTCAACTCTTATGGGGTGGGGGTTAGGTGTGACCATGCCCTTCGGACATAGCCACGCCAGACCCTTATGGGCTATTTTTCACTCTGAGAATTCGTCAAACGCATTTTGCGACATAGAAAGCTCTTAATGATCGGAATAGACCATATAGGCCTCATAATGATCATTCGACTTACCCTAAAATGGGGAAATTGTCACGGATCAGTGGTAGTTGTTATTGGGCATGACCAGAATGGGGTAGATCTCAGTCCTGAGGGGGAGTGCATCTAGTAATGTCCCGACGGACTCCTCAAGCTTCGGGAGGGCACGCGTAAGCGCCTCATACTCCCACAACATCACAAAAGTATCTAGTACTTGTGACATCAAAAAATCGATGCCAATGCTCAAAGCCTCCCAATTCATAATTTTCTCTCTATTTGTTAATAAGATTTTAATGAAAATAAATAATTACTTCTAAGCCCTTAAGAATTGAGTTTTGTAACATTTGGGCTTCTCTACTCTCACCATTGAGAAAATTTTCGTAGCTCAAGAATCTTGCATTTAAAGTGTAGAATACTTCATATGATATTGCACGAATAAAATTGTAAATTCTAGTTGAATGATTACACTGCCTGACCCAGCTTGTATAATTTGATATTTAATATATTACGTGCATTAAAATGAATTAGATATTGTGATTTCTATTAAATGAATTAAGCAAATGTACAAGTCCTAAATATAAAGTTCTGCAAATAGATGTCTCTCCAAATTTAAAGTGTTGGGTATATGGAGATTGTTCTTGCCAGTCTCTTCTACGCTGTCTCGCCAGAATTGCTTCACGTGGTCCCGCTCTTTTGGTCTCACGCAGAACTACGTCCCACATATTCTCTTGCCGCTTTTCACTTATGGTAGTTGTCTGTTTTTCTTTATATGGGCTTTCTAGCTACTTATAAATAGGAATAGTTGCCAAACCCATAGACCTTAAGCCAACTTGCTCTCCCTCCTTGATCCTTCGATTGAAGAGTACAGTAGAAGAAAAGAAAGCTGCTTTTCTTGTTGGATTCATTGCATTTCCTCTTTCTTCTCACGTGGCTCAAAGGTGGAGTAAAAGAGAGAGGAATGAAGAGAGAGAGGAAGAGAGGAAGAGTTTTCTTATAAAAATCGAGACGCTCGAGGTTATAATTTCTCAAGTAATAAAATTCTTTGCAACTCTGTGGACGTCGACAATTTGCTGAACCATGTAAATCTGTGTGTTATGCTGTGATTTTTCTGTGATCTTTGTTCCAATTTTCCGCTTTATTGCCGTTGTTTTTCACAACAAATGGTATCAGAGCCCTAATTTGGATCTGAGGATGAACGATGGCCGAAAACGAATTGAAGGTATTGGGGATCGAGAAATTCGACGACACGGGTTTTGGTTTCTAAAGGATGCAGATTGAGTACAACTAGAAATTCATCTTCATAGGAATGAATTTTATCTTCCATTACTGAGAAAACAACTAGAAAAGATGGACGAGGCTGATTAGAATATGTTGGATCAACAATTTTTGGGGGTTATTCGATTAACCTTGTCGAGATCCATTGCTCTCAACGTTATCAAGGAGAGGACGACTGCATATCTCATAACAACTTTATCAGGTATGTATGAAAATTCATCGGCGAATAACAAATTGCACTTGATGAAAAAGTTATTCAACTTAAAGATGACAGAATGTGTCTCTGTTGCTCCACATTTGAATGATTTTAATATCATTACAAATCAATTGTCGTCTGTGAAAATTGATTTTGACGATGAAAAATGTGCACTGATATTGTTGGCTTAATTGTCAAATAACTGGGAAGCCATGAGGATGACAATTAACAATTCTGCAGGTAAATCTAAGCTGAAATATGATGATATTTGTTACGTGATCTTGACTGAGGAGATGCTCAAAAAAATTTTGATGAGACATCAGATTCGAGTTTGACACTGAATGTTGATCTCAGAGGGATATCACATGACAATAACTCAAACATAGGAATATCAAATTCAAAGCACAAAGACAATATCAAGTTAAAGTTTGGTCAACAATCAACCTGCTGGAATTGTGACAAAGCTGACCACATAAAGAAGAATTTTAAAAATCCTAAGAAGATAAAGAAAAAGAGTGTTGATGTTATAACTGAAGAAGTGCAGGATGCACTACTGCTTGCAATTCACAATTTTGTTGATTACTGGATACTGGATTCATGGACTTCTTTTCATACATTCTCCCATCGGGAGTTAATGTGATACTATGTCGCAGGTGACTTTGGGAAGATGTATCTGACTAATATAAAAGTTCTGAACGTGATGGAGATGAGAGATGTTGAAATTATACTCCTTAACAAGAACGAATGGATCTTGCAAAAGGTCATACACATTTCTAAGCAGAAGAAAAATCTAATTTATTTTGGGAAGCTTGATGATGAGGGCATTTAGTAGTGTTAGCACTTAAAAAGTCAATAAAGGAGCATTGGTAATGACTCGAGGTAAGAAGACCGGCACCAGTATACTACTATTGATTTATCTAATATTGTTGATACTACAGTTGCAGAGAACACGGCAGACATATGGCATTGCAGACTTGGACACATAAGTCAGAGAGACATGAAAGAACTTCAGCCTAAAGACAAGCTACCCGAACTGAAGTCAGTTGATCTCGGTATGTGTAAAAGTTGCATTACGGGGAAACAGTAGAATTATAGTTTCTTGAAAAGTGAGATAGCGCCAACGACAGAAAAACTAAATTTTGTACACACAGATGTGTGAGGACATTCCCAGTGACAATCTCGCTACTATGTCACATTTATAGTTGATCATAGTAGAAATGTATGAGTTTACTTTTTGAAGCATAAATCTGATGTATTTATTGTATTCAAAACTTGGAAGATCATGATTAAGACAGAGACAGATCTAAAACTGAAATGTTTGAGGTCTGAAAACGGTGGTGAGTACATTGATGGTGGGTTTAAGTAATATTATGCAGCTCAGGGTATCATAATGGAGAAGATCATTCTCGGGATACCACAGCAAAATGAAGTTGCAGAGTGTATGAACATGACCATCAATGAGCGTGTTAGAAGCACGAGATTGCATGCCAGACTACTACCAATTTTCTGGGCAGATGTGGTCAGCACTACAACTTACTTGATCAACATGGGGTCATCCGTCCCATTAGATTGCGAATTACCTGAAGAGGTCTGGAGCGGCAAAGAGGTCAAATTTTCTCATCTTAAGGCTTTTGGCTGTTTTTCTTATGTTTTAATCAATCACGATGCTCGTAGCAAGCTTGAGGCTAAGTCAAAGTAATGTTGTTTCAATGGCTATAGAGACGAGGTATTTGGTTATTGCTTCTGAGATGATCAGGATTGGAAGATTATCAGAAGCAGAAATGTGAACTTTAATGAGAAGATGATGTACATGGACATGACTAGTACAAATTCTGAAGCAACTTCTCAGGAATCGCAGTTCGTAAGATTTGACGATCTACCAGAGGCCACAATACATGACAGAGATGTGAATGACGAGGAGAGTGGGTCTGATGCACCCATTTTTTTTATTCCGTAGACAGGTTCAGAGTCATTCACTACCTCAACTACCGTTCGCAGGTCAGTCAAGAGCAGACATTCTCCACAACGTTACTCACCCACTTTGAATTGCATCCTACTAACAGATGGTAGAGAACTACATAACTATGAAGGAACATTGACAGATGAAAATTTGGCCAAGTGGGAGCTAGCTATGAATGAGGAGATGGATTCCCAGCTGGGAAATCAGACATGGGAGCTGACAGAGCTTCCGTCAGGGAAGAAGACATTGCACAACAAGTGAGTATACCGGGTGAAGACAGAGTTTGATGATAGTAATATGTACAAGACTAGACTTGTTGTGAAAGACTTTCAGCAGAGACAGAACGTTGACTATTCTGAGATCTTTTCTCCTGTGGTGAAGCTCACAACCATCAGAATGATACTGCTATGGTTGCTAATGAAAATATATTCTTTGAATAGTTAGATGTGAAGACAACTTTTCTTCATGGAGATTTTGTAGAAGACATCTACATGCACCAACTTGAAGGGTTCGTGATACAGAGAAATGAAGATTCAATTTGCAGACTGAAAAAGAGCTTGTATGACTTGAAGTAATCTCCTAGACAATAATACAAGAAGTTTGATAATTTCATGTAAAATGCAGGGTACATCAGATGTCAGACAAATCGCTGTTGTTATGTCAGATATCTTAACAATTCTTATATCATTCTGCTGCTGTACGTGGATGATATGCTTATTGCAGGGACTAGTATTGATGAAATCAATAATCTGAAGAGGCACGTGTCAAAGCACTTTGCAATGAAAGATTTGGGAGCAACAAAACAAGTCCTTGGCATTAGGATTGTCAGAGACAGAGTTAGAGGCACCTTGACGCTTTCACAGTCTGAATATGTGAAAAAGGTGCTTAGCAGGTTTAACATGGATAAAGCCAAACCAGTTGACACACCTTTGAGCAGTCACTTCAGACTCGACATAAATAAGTCACCCAAGTCAGAGGAGGAACAAGACTACATGAGTAAGGTTCCTTACGCTTCTGCTATTAGTTCATTTATGTATGCAATGGTTTGCACAAGAACAGATATTCCTCATGCAGTGAGAGTTGTGAGCAGATACATGGGTAATCCAGGGAGGAAAATTAGGAAGCTGTGAAGTGGGTCTTTAGATACTTAAGAGGCTCTTCAGCAACCTGTTTGTGTTTCTCAGGAAAGAGCTTAGAGGTACGGGGCTATGTTGATGCAGATTTAGCTGGAGATATTGACAGTACGAAGAGTATTACATGTTATGTTTATACTTTTGGTGGTACTGCAGTGTCATGAGACTCAAATCTACAAAAAACAGTTTCTTTGTCCACCACAAAAGCTGAGTATATTGCAGCGTCAAAGGCTGCAAAGGAGATGATATGGCTACAGAGTTTCTTGGAAGAATTGAGTAAGGGGGTTCAAAAGGGCACTCTCGAAAGTGATAGTCAGAGTGTCATATTCCTTGTCAGGAAATCAACATTTCAATCCAGGACCAAGCGCATTCAGATTAGATATCACTTCATTTAATTATTGTTAGATGACGAACATTTGCTACTTGAGCAAATTTGTGGAAGCAAGAACCCTGCTAATATGTTAACTATTGGTGTTATACTTGAGAAACTGAAGTTATGTGCAACTTCAATTGATCTTCTAGCTTGAAGACAAGTGCTTTGTGTTGCAGAGGTGGAGGATATCATGTTTGAAGGTAATGGCGACGCCGTCAGTGTATGATGCAGTCAGTGTCCCAGTTTCCAAGTAGGAGAATCACTATGGAGACCGTTCCCGCCAAACTCTTCTACGCGGTTCCGCCAAAATTGCTTCACGTGGTCTAGCCCTTTTGGTCTCACGCGGAACCGCGTCCCGCATATTCTCTTGTCACCTTTCACTTATGGTAGTTGGTTGTTTTTCTTTATAC
Source organism: Phalaenopsis aphrodite (assembly GCA_003013225.1). NCBI lineage: Eukaryota > Viridiplantae > Streptophyta > Magnoliopsida > Asparagales > Orchidaceae > Phalaenopsis > Phalaenopsis aphrodite. The sequence goes on from NEWO01000137.1 coordinate 77,563, forward strand.
GGGCTTTCTAGCTACTTATAAAAAGAAATATTTGCCAAGCCCATACACTATAAGCCAACTTGCTCTCCCTCCTTGATCCTTCGGCTGAAGAGTACGGTAGAAGAAAAGAAAGCTACTTTTCTTCTTGGATTCCTTGATTTTCCTCTTTCTTCTCACGTGGTTCGAAGGTGGAGTAAAAGAGAGAGGAAGAGAGAGAGAGAGAGAGAAAGAGAGAGAGTTTTTTTGTAAATATTGAGGTGTTCAACGGTGTAATTCCTCAAGTAATAAAATCCTCTGCAATTCCATGGATTTAGGCAATTTGCCGAAACACGTAAATTTGTGTGTTCCGTTGTAATTTTTCTGTGATTTTTCGTTCCAATTTTCCGCTTTAGTCCCGTAGTTTTTCTTAGCATAAAGGAGGAGCCATATATACTTTTAGGAAACAAACTTCCATGGTGTACTAAACAATGGAATCTAAATTATTTTTATTGGTTGATTTCTGCATTTTAATAGTGGTTAATGGCATCTAGACTTTTTATACTGATTGTCGTTTTCTATTAAGGTACTGCAACAAGGCACATAATGGGAAGTTAATACATATAGTTTGGGGGTATAAGTATATGAGATGATTGATTGATGTTCTAGTTGTTATGAAAGCAAGCTAAATTCTAGCAAATCTGCTGACCAAAAAAAATTAACATATATATTATTTAGGAAGATTCACAGCCAAACCACTTAATTCTTTTGTATTTACTTATCTAACATCTAAGGTTTAATTTTTACAAATATTCCACCTTACCTATGCATGAAAAGATGTATTTCACTTTTTAAAATTTAAAATAGTGATATTTTTGATTTGATATAAAAGATTTGGTTGTTATAAATGTAAAAATCAAACTTGATGTGTTAGATATGTAACTACAGAAGAATTGGGTGGTATGTATGTAAATGCTCCTATTATTTAATGTTCTAAGCGTGGGATGCTTGTTGAATGTTTGACATATATTTTGGGTTTTGAATTACAATTTATCTGAGTTTCTATACAAAGATTTAAGGTGATTTTAACTTATTTGGATTTTGCAAATGAATTTGAGATTTAATCTATCAAATTTTTGTCCATGTGAATCTAATCTATCAAATTTCTATCCATGTCAATCTAATATATAAAATTGTTATCTCTAATTTGTTTTTACAATATTTCTATCCTTGTCAATCTAATTTATCAAATTTTTTTCATGATTCTCTTACAATTGTTCATCCATGAATTTTAATGATGCATCCATACGCTTCATTGTGCCTGCTCAAGCCTCTAAATTAGTCTATTTTCATTTCTGCCTTAATTCGCTGGGTGTTAATACCATTTTTTTTTTGGTACAATCTTGTTTGAATCTATTCCTACTTGTTTTACTTGATCTTTCTTAACATGCTTATTTGTACTACATTTAAACAGACTACAAGTGGTTTCTTTGTCATCTAAGATTCAATCTATATGGCGCAGTCAATCTGATTACAATTATATAAATTTTGTAGTTCTTTAAGTGCTTGTGATATTCTCTTATCTCAATTTACTCCTAAGATATTTATCCATTAAGGGGTAAACGAGTCGAGTCGAGCTCAAGCCATGCTATTATCGAGCTTCACTCATCTACCAAATTGTGAGCTTGAGCTCGAGTCGAATGGTGAGCTCAAGCTCGGCTTGTAGTGGTAGTAGCTGACTTGCTAGTTCGAATTAAAAATTCAATTTTTAAGTGAGCTCATTGGAGAAGGTATTGGTGGCTTGAGGATGCAGTGGCAGCTCACCGGAAAATTCATCGAAATAAGTAACGATAAGCTAATTGAGTTGGCTCGCAGCCAATGAGCCGAGCAGGATGAGCTCGAGCTCGTGGTTCGATAAGCTCGTGGCTCGTAGCTGCCGGCTCATTTACACCTCTATATCCATTTCATCCCACTTTAACTTAAAAAGTCATATTCTTCCATATTCTTTTGTGTAGTAGATATACATTTTTAAGCTCATAACACAAATTACATTACATTGTAATATATCTTTTAGAAGAAAAAACAAAGAGGATAGATAAGGGGAGAAGAGATGCTATGGCCAGATTTGTTTCTGGAGATTTTCTTTTCTATCAAATAATTAAGTTGCTCAAGGTATCTAAATTCTAATTCTATTGCCAATTTATCAGTCAAGGTGCTTAGCTCCTAATCGGAATCTTTTGTAATAGTGATACCATCATCATAATCATTGTCTCTGTAAAATAAGATGTGATCAGAGCGAGCATGTTTGAACTACCATTAACTCACAACTTTTATGAATACTTTTATCCAAAATTGAGGTGATAGTTTGAGGACCATAAATAGGTTTCTTCAATTTGTAAACTATTCTCGCTTTCCCATAGTCATTAGTCCCTGGAAGAGGATCCACACAAACTTTTTCATTTCGGTCAACATTTTAGAATGCATTTTTAACGTGCAGTTGGTGAATTGGATAGTCAAGGTTGACTTCCATTAAATGGTGATAAATTTTGGCATAGTAGCAAATATTTTAGATTAAGTTTGGGTGAATTCTTTTGCAATCAACTGTGCCTTTTTTTTCCTAATGGATTAATCAGATGAATATTTTATACTAAAGGTGCATTTACATATCATAGTTTTTTAACCCAAATTTGTCCTATAATCACACCAAAGGAATAAAACGCAGACAAAAATAGAGAAAAGAGTATATATGAGAAAAAAAAAAGACAATAGATTCTTAGAGGTTTGACCAATATTCCTTAGTAGAGTCAGAAAGGGAAAGAATCCTCTTTCATTTCATACAATATAGCCGAACACCCACCTCCTCTCCTCTCTCACGTAGTAGTGAGGAACCATTACATTATTTCAAACAAAGGAAAATCTCTCCAAACGAGTTTCCCTGTACAATTATTATTTCATCTAATAACTCCCAACGAGTTTCGGAGTGGGTCTCTGTACAATTATTATTTCATCTAATAACTCCCAACCAGTATGAGATCCATATTCTTTCCGGGATACTGAGCGTTGTCTTTGTTCTGCTTGAGTTGCTCGACCCCAATCTTCAATTGCACGATCATGAAACTTGGTTTTGTTAGTTTGGTATCCGACGCTCATTTTGGGTCAACCGATTCTTTGTGTTATCTTGATCTAGTCGGCTAGTTTTGTGTAAGAGATCTGAGTAAGCCATCCACACTAGGGCAAGACCGCCCGACTTTGAGGTCACTCGCCTCTTATTCAATCACCCCTTCCACATTGATTTCTGGATCGCGTGGCTCGCACTATTTTCTAATCTTTGGATGAAGGGTTGATCAACTCAGTCTGATTGATTGATTGATTCTATTGTTTAGTCGCCCCGACCCATGGCTGCCCGGGGCCACCATTGTCCTTGCTTCAGTTGGCTCGATCAGAACTGTTAGTTTGCGAATCCACTTTTTTACCTCTGAACTTTGGATGGAAGGTCAATCGACTCAGCCTGGCCGACTAATTCTATTGTTCGGCCGTCGCGGCCCATGGCTGCATGCACCACCTTTTCCTTGCTTCAATTGGCTCAATCAGGTCTATTTGTATCGTGAAGCCACTTTTTAGTGTAAATACTTAGTTCTTTGATACTCTTATTTCTTCGATTTGGAATTGGGAGGAGAACGAGATATTATGAATTTCTTAAATTTGTATCTACAAAAATATTCTTACTTTACCGTGATTCACAATGTGGCAAGATAATTTAGAAAGTAAGATTGAGATTCACTACTTTCCATTATAAATTGGCATGCGTTGTATTGTTCTTTATCTGTTAAATTTTTTTTTAAAACCGTTTTGTGGCTGTTATGCAATTTTTGACCTTTCGATCTTACTGCAACGACCTTGGGTGGATCTATTGAAAATGGATATTAGAGGTTCAAAGTTTCTTGAGGTGGACATTGTTCTTGCCCTTCCCACACGTGGACATGTCATTGATGGTTCGACTCTGAGTGGGTAGTACATCTAATTTGGCAAATGTTTTGATGATTTTTAGATCTAATCTTATTCTCGCTTTTGAATGGGAGTCAACTAGTGTCGACTTTTATTCATATGCTTTTAGAATCAAAGGACAAGAAAATTGCAGGGGGGACTTTTGGTCCTACCAACACGGCCCTCGAATACGAACCACCAAGGGATGGTAATGGTCAGCGAAAGTCGACAAAATCATCCTTTGCCTTGCCTTGCAGCCCTTTTTGGAGGGTATGGCGGATTTGATATCTGGACTGTTATGGTATGGCTCATATACCATATCGGGACAGACGCTGGATCGAAGCGGAGCGGAGCGGAGCGTAGAATCTGTCCAAATTGGGAAGTTACGTGGGTTTGGGGTNTGGACCTACTGCCACTCACGCAGAGCTTGCGAGAAATAAAGAAGACCTCTCCTTGCCAAAAAACTGTGGTGGTTCAGAGTGGGTAGAAGCCAAAGTGTCAGACCTGCAGGACAAGGTTACTGATTTGGAGGATGTCATGGAGCTGAAGTAGCATGTAGCTACCTTGGAAGAAAATTTGGACGCCAGCTCAGATGCTTTTCTTGAAACACATCAAGACCCTGATAGAGTGAACGCTATATTACTTCACCTTAAACAGCGAGTGGAGTATCATTGTCGTGAACCATTCATCTCTGGTGGGAAATCTATTCTGAAGAGGCTTTGCCAAGCTGCTGCATTTCCGTAGATGATATTAGAAACACTTTTCTCACCTTTTTTATGATGATTCTTGATTATGTATGTGTCGAAGCTTCTTTGGTAGGAGGCCGCATTTGTCTTTGTGTTTGGAGAAACATTTTCTTTAGTAATGATCAATATAAATTTCATATTGTATGTGATATTTTGCACGTTTTGATTTTATGATAGTTGTTTTTTTTCCTTTAAGAGGTTTTAAGGTTAGGCTGGTTGAAGTGAGTGGTGAGAATTTTCATCAATTGTGATCGAGCCATGAGTGATCTTCTTTGAATCTTGGAGGGACATGCTCTAATAATAGTGAGAGAATTAACTAGATTAGTACTTCTAGATCGATCATGAACGTTTGAATGTTAAATGCTTTAATTACTCCTTTAGTTCTAAGCCTTGCGCTCTTATAAATGTTTAAATGTCAAATTAGCTCTAAGACCTCATTTGAGTTTTTTACATAGTGATGCGACGCGGATTATGATCCATGGGTTTCTATTATTTGAATTATTTTCATTTCTGCCCTCGCAAATTTTTTGGCGCCTTCCTCCTTTTTGTCCCTATAAAATTAGACGTTTTGAACTTGTGGTTTTGGATCCTTTTCATTTTCTTCTCTCGTTTCTCTCTCTTGGTTCCAGTTAATTTATGGATTCCTTCGCTCACCCTTCCTCCTCTCATTTCATTGCTCGCGCCTCATCCAGCCGTCTGAAAGTCTGCGCTTACTTAAGTCGGCTCGCAGACCGTGCTGCTTCTAGCGACACAACCCCATGGGATTCCTTACAGAGTCTTTCCGGTCCGTCGAAAATGGATGGTGCATAGGTGAAGTCCAGTGTATATGGCCCTACCGTACACCTATGGGCTGATAGGAAAGTTGAGCGTCCCAACACCTTCCATGCGAGGGAATTGGCTTCTTATAATGACCAGTTTGGACTCGATATGTGGTTGCCACTTGCCATTATGTGATGAGCTGATATCAATCTTCAATTTTTTTGGTATTGTCTCGGCCCAGGTGATACTTGACTCCTTCGGTGATCATATACATGCGGGGGAGGTCCTGTGGTCGATTGAGTTCATTATTCTGTTCACCTTGCACACCAATGATAATGGTTGATTATTCTTTCCCGTACAAACCAAGAAAGTGCTGGAGAAAACGTCTACTTTGAAGCAGACGTGATTGTTCTGCCACAGGATGTCTCCCATCCAGTTCTGCCACAGGATGTTTCTTGCTCAAAATAATTGAGACGCCTTGGAGTTTACTTTTTTTGTGAGTTCGACCACTCGACACATTGTAGCTAGTTGTGTTAACTTGGTGCTCAGCTTGAGTCTTATGCTACCCGTGCTCCTGTACTCTGAGTTAAGTCGTCGCATCAAACGGGTCGTGCTTTTTGCCCGACTTATTAAATAAATCTTATCTTTTTCTTGTAAAGGTAACCGTCTAGACTCGCTTTCGCAACGCTTTTATGTCCCTCGCGCCTCTATCGATAAGTGGTGCATGCTTCCCGTTACCGAAGTCCGGGCCACCGGCTGTGCTTCAGATTTGGTCAGAGCTGGTGATTCCTTCGGGTATCTGAAATAAGCATTGGATTATAGCAATAGTAATCACAATTATCGGCGGCCAATCATTATTTTGATCATAACATGAAAATGAAGTTTTCAGATTCTAAAAGTATAATTAGTCAATTGTGCAAGTTATAAGTTATGGAAGCCCGTCTGTCTCTTTTGTTAGGTAAGGGGGGGATTAAAAAAATTGAATTATTGACTTAGTCTTCTAGTTAAAAAAAATATTGCCTAATTCACAGTCAACTTAAATCAACAACTAATCCCATCTTCTTATAAACCAACGTAAACATCTTTCATTATTCAATATCGCCGATGTTGCTATTTATTGTCGCTCAGTCATCATCATTTTTCACCAACCAACACCGTCATCCAATTTTACCTAATTATCATCGATTGTCGTCAATCAAATCATTTTAGTGCCAAGCTGTTCTAAACAACTATAAGTTATAGCACGAGATCTCCCAAAAGGCTTGGAAGAGAGTGTGCCTTCAATTTAGTCTTCTCTCACATTAATTTATACATATTCAAGAAAATATTAAAATATAAATTGTGGTGTATAAAATTTGCTCATGTTATCTCGATGAAAGATTGTGACGTGGATGTTAAATGACTCATAAATAAGAGTGTGACATATAAGAATCGTTGGTGTCGACTTCGATTTTTTACATTCTGTCAATTCTGATAATCATTGTTGACACGAGCTTAGAGGGTGAATATGATTGGATTTTTTGCTAGATGAATCCCACATGTTACACTCAATCCGGCAAGTAAGCTCGGCAGTCTGTACAGAACAACTAACACATCAACGACTGTGGCTAACAGACCACCTTAGCATATTATTCAATTGGTGGCCGTATTTTCTGAGCAGATGGCCTTTCTATGCCCATGAGGCCTGCCTGACTTGTGCCTTGTCTCTCAAAAGACAACTTTTGGTATCCATTATATTCATTTTAAGAAGAGCCCTAAGGTTATTTTTTGTTTTATTGTTGGACTTTTATCCATGTTAGTGTTAATTAGTTATATATTCCTCTTTCTCATGCGGAATAGAGTTTGATTTTAATATATTTAAGTTACAAAAGAAATTCAAAACAACAAGCATCCCTTCAACTGCGAATCCTCCTTTTGGAGTCAAATTAAAATACTTTGAATTAAATATAATTTCTTTTGATATTAGACATTATAAATTTGTCATTGTCATTCTCTCCTTGGGGTTATATATGTCAAATATTAGTTATATCTATTTCGAAATACAGCCTAAAGTTGCGGACGAAATTTTTCACATTATTAAGAGAACTTTTCGGCCGTTTGAAGAATAATATTGGAAAAGAATAAACAAATATTTAATAATTTACAATGGAAAATTTTAAATTACCGGGATCGTTATATTCATTTTTATTATTGTATTCATCAATATCGTCGGCACAATTTTTGAAGCAATTGAACGGTTAAAGATGATGGATCAACGATTGAGGAGTTAAATCCAATAGGCATGATTTTGAACTGTACTTTAAAAGATCAACAGACTGATCAAGTTCACTCTCGACGAATCCAATCAAAGGGCCTATCTATGGTTCTAGCCGTTGAAGCTCCTTAAAAGCCAACCGAACGCATCCGACCGGTCGATCACTCATACCTTTGTAGAAACAACCTCCACTTAGCCTGCTATTTTTGTCAATTGAACGAAGGTATGTCGATCGACTGATTACTTTGATACTCAAAATTTAAATTGTAATTTGATTCTAGTATTAAATCAGAACATTGATTGTATTTAGGAAGGTTGTTGGCGTCAATTTTTTATGTCACATGTGCAGAGTGTCCACATAACTGGCGTGGGACCATTCACTGTTCGTTGATATCATCTTGTAGCTCAAGACATCCATCTGAGACCTCCATTACGTGTTCGGGCACGAGCCAAGGTCTGGGTCAATTCATCCTTACCAAGGAGAATCCGCTATTGAGTGGGCTTACTCATGACATTGGATATGTTTCATGTCTATTTTGGAGTTTAGAGGTCCCTCGGTATTCATTCGGAACGTTCCGGGGTCATGGGAAGTCACATAGTTTTTATACGCTCGCTGCGGGAAAATTAGGGTTTGGAATGTATTATCCGCACCGTAGTCCGGAGCGCCCGTTGGTGACAAGCTCTTCTATTAATGGACGAGAAAAATACTCATTTTTGAGGTTAGTGGATTATGAGTTACTCATATGTGGTCTCTCATAGCCTTCAGATCGAGAAAATCCTCCGTCAGGCGCTCCCGTTGTAAATGAAGGTTTTCGAGACTAGACTGGCACCAAGGCGCCCGACCCGGGCACTTAGGCACCCAAAATGCCCTCCTAGATGGTTAAAACCGAGCCCCTGAAAATCTGAAACTAGTTTTTGACACCTAAACTTCTGTTCGATGCTCCTAGGCGACAAAAAATGCTCAAAAAGACATATTTCCTGAGAGACGGGATAGTAGGCGCTACCTGGTTGGCACCGAGGCGCCTGGTGCCATGGTACTAGACTGGTTGCCTAGGCGTCGGTCCATATCCAGATCTAAAAAAAGCCTATTTTTGGCATCGATTTGACCCTGACACACCTCCTTGGGCAGCTAGAATTGCAGAAATTATCGTAGACATTGGGGGATTTGCTTGGAGGTAGGGAAAAGTGACCCATCATGCCACTTTTGTAAGCTCTTAAGTACCATCATTAGTCTATTTTTAGCTTAATCAAAGGGCATGTTTAAGATTTCCTGTGGTGAGCTGATTTTAAGCTTGCCTCTATCCTCATTCCTTTGGATCTCCTCTGATTTGCAACTACGCTGGCTGATTTGGTGGGGTCGTCTGATTTGTTCCTCGGTTATAAGCAAAGGAACATCCAGATGACTGACCCAACCATCGATCTGACAACCCAACCTTCTGTCGTGGCAAAAGATCGGTCAATCGAATGGGTTTTGCAAGAAATTGTCGGTGCTCTGTCTCTGCATTGTGAGGTGCCTCAGTTTTATTTGTCGTATTATTATTTTCTTTGGAGTCTTTTTCTTTACATTGTCCCTTGATGCGAATGATTCAACTTTGAGTGGCTCGGTCAAGGATCCAACCCTGATTGGCATCAGTGATGATTTGATAGAGGTGCCAATAATAGTGGAGCACGCACCAGGTATGGGAGGACAACTCTTTTGTGAGGATGGTGGGGTTGACCTCCAGGATGATAATATAGAGAGTTGTGTGGAAGCAACTGATGGACATAGGACTTCTCCTGAATTGATGGCTCGTCGCCTGGTTGAGATCAAGAACTTCTTCGCTTGGTCAGTTGGGATTCAACAAGGCCATGAGATGCACATGATGGAGGAGGTGGTGGTTACTCTTCACTAGGAACTCTCAGACATTCATGAGAGATATTTGATACTTCAGCTCTAGCCAAGATGAATCAACTAAACTTTTTAAAATATGGTGGGAAAATTTGTAGAAAAGATTACTTCGAGTGGGGTATGTCTCAGCTGAAGCGGTGAATGATACCCTTATAAAATGTTTTATCTTGTGATAGTTTTCGAGTGTTTTTCATAAATTTAAAGACTTTTTCTGGAATAAAATATATGTTCTTATCTTATTTTCTATTTTGATGTAATATTTATGTT
>NEWO01000137.1:87895-99287 GCA_003013225.1 Phalaenopsis aphrodite
CAAAAGTCTTATGTCTTCGATCCCACCATCAGGTTTTGGGTCCCTGGTGAGAACGACCAAGCTACCTCCTTATATGGTGTTGACCTCCTCTTCTATAAGGATCAATATCACTTTACCCTCCAGCTGCCTTGCTAACAAGAGTTACCCCATTACTGCATCATCCTCGCTCAAACTGTCATGGTAGTCTGGTGATGGTGTTCTAGCACGACAGTGGAGGCCTGATGTTGGCGGTGGCCTTGCATCGACGACTAATAGTGTTATGATGATGGTAGTGCCTCGTGATGGTGATCTAATAGTTGTGGTGATGGCTAGGCATCAGCCGGGTGACGTTGGCAGCCTGATGATGCTGGTCTGACGCATCAGTTATGGCCCGACGCCAAGCAAGTGATTGTGGTCCATAAACAATGATGAACTGCAATGCCGCTTCGACGATTGTGGAGCTTGAGCATCTTAAAGTGCTTAGAGCTCTCTTTAGTATTCTTATCTTGGTCCAACCCCCTTCATGAAAAGAGTGGCGGTCTATTTATAAATTTTTGTAGTAGCATCCTCAATAAATATTATGATTCCTTAATTGGATATAATTTTATGATTATTTGACTACCTTAATGATGTCAAAATTGAGTGAAATCAAGCTCGTTGATTTGTATAGTTGAGATACTCAATTTTTGTCAGATATTAAAATCATTTGGTACCTCAAAGTATGCTCCAAAGCTTCTCCTTATTTCATGATCTAGGTTCACTTAAATTCAGATCAGATCATTTTTTATTCCACGTAGTTTATCTTACCAAGACACTTCATTTGATCATAAATTTGGGTGTGAAGGTTTTTAATTTGTCTTTTAAAGCTTTCGGTCCCAATATGCCTTGAGATTTGTTCTTTATCAAGGGAAATTTTAAGGGATGCATCAATGGTGTGCACAAAAAAAGTGTGAGTAGATCTCAGGGAGATCTAACAATCCAGATGGAAAAAGACATATCAAAGAAGATCCAAATGGACTTATTAATGCCAAGGCCATCTAAGGAAACCGAACAATCTAAACTTGAGCGGTTCAACCAGAAGCGGACACGGGATAATCTGAGTCATTTACCACGATAAAATCAACCCAGGGGAGAAGCAAACCCTTCAGATCATGCAGTTATATCAGAAACATCCATCGGTCTCCTCAAATATCATCAATTACCTATAGAACAACATGTTATAGCCATCACTTAGAATCTCTTCATCTACGGTGGCTACCTATCAGATTATGATGATTCACCATGTGCTCGGTCTTCTAGCTTTGCTCTGTCGACAGGAGTTCCTTATCAGGGATCGAGGATCGACAGTTGGACCAAATGACTAATTTGTATTACTTAGCCGCTCGGATCAATCTAGCTAATCGCTTGCCATTAGAGATCAAGCAACTGATAACATTGACCAAGCCTAGCCAACCAGTAGTACCTACCAATGCCTCATTAGCCTAAACAATTGACATCATCTACTAAGCCCAGCTGATCAACGACACCCATTGAGTTCTTGTCAATCCAACCAGAAAATAGTCGGATTTTTTGCTCACATATGGAAAAGACCTATAATAGCCTATATAACCCTACTAAAACAGAGACATAGATGTAACTTCATATATTGTATCATTCTTTTTCTATAAATAGGGAATCATTATATAATTAAATATTTACACACTTGCTACAAATATTGTTAATTCACTTTGCATCTCTCTCTCTCTCTCTCTCTCTCTCTCTCTCTCTCTCTCGTCTTGTGCTTTATTCCTTGGGTGTGATTAATGGACAAATTTGGATTCACATATTGTAATAATATTTGTCTCTAATTTTAATAAATTTATTATTAAAAATAATTCTTCAATGAAATAAATCCAATGCCATGAAAATAATTTCATCTCAGTTCAAAAAGTCCCAAATAACACACTTAAAAAAATAATTAGAAACTTTATGGCTCTATTTATGAGACCAAACAATCATTAAATCATATGCTTACATACTTAAAAGATACTTTATAACAAATAAATTAACTAAGGTCGTTCGACAAAATATTTAAAGATTTTCATTAAAATAATCAAAAGTCATTCGAAAAAATTATAAAAGACCTCGACTCTATTTTTATATGTAATCTTACAAGACTATAAAGAGTTTAGAGAACTCAAGAATCTTGAAGCTCTACTAAAAAATAAACATTGACTATAACTACCAACAACCGTTATTGTTAGATCGTCATCGTCTAATTAGTATTACCTACAAATTCTCGCTTGACCACCATCTTCTAAACATCATCAACTTCTACCAACCGACGCCAACGACTTCTTCGACTTAAATACCGTCTCCCAACACCACTTGTTAATGTTCGATGATTATCGTTGAATTCTCGACTATCACAAATGCCCGTCGCCCTTCATTATTTCTCTAAACTTTGTTATATTTATAGTAGACCAAGTCAGCAATTTAGACAGTATAATGTATCATTCTACACCAAGGGAGAAAATAGACATTAAAAATCTTTCATTATTCAGTAAATTATTTTCATTAAGGCATTGCTTGAGCATGATTTATGAAAGAAGTAAATAAAAACTTTTATGAGGTTCTTTTCAGTAAAAGCTTCACCTATCAAAATCTGCAGCAAGGGGCAAGGGATTGTCAGTACTGCTCAGACATGACATCAGATGATGCCATCAATTTATCTTCTGGGTCGATGGAATAGAAGACACCTAACAACCGAACCGCAAATATTTATTTTTCCCCTCATCTTTTTAACATTTTTCATATGGAGAATTTGTAGCCCTACAAGTTAAAGGTTGTGAAATAAATGAGGTTGAAAAGCAGTGTCGATGTTTCCAAGGTTACATGAATAATCTCCATGAATTGGCACATGCAAAAGATGTGTGCCAATGTTCATGCACCTCGTATTCAGATCAGTTGATCGGGTATCTGCTTGTCAGTTATAAGTGTCCTCTGGTCTGAAGTTCGATTCCCTCCCAAGCGTAGAGTGTGGTCCTCGAATTATAAACGCATGAGGAATGATCTTGTGTCATAACCTCTAGCCATTCCTTATCAAAATATGTGTATATATATTATAGATATATATTGAGCATATTGAAGCCATTTAAAGCCTAATAATGCACATAATATCAAATTCATCTTATTATCAAAAGGGGTCTTATTCAGTCCCTGGAATAAGTAATTAAGACTTATTACATGATAGATAATCAGTCAAAATGTATGGAGTTTTTTTTAGGACAAGTACGTGCAGGGCTGATATTTATGAATGGAGCATTTATGTGATTATTTGAACAGCAGAACCATGCATTTATGCGAGCAACGATCAAACCATTGATAATTTGATGACAACGAATAATATGGGTTGGGGTTTTATCATGAATTTTGATATTTATGTGAGAAATTTGAAAAATGGATGAAAGAAGGTGCTTGATTTGTAAATAAGATGATCTTTATGTAATTGCCCCCCAAATGGAGTCCCTTGTGAATCTTCATTATGTTAATAGAAGTTTATTGTTCTTATTTATAAAATAATAAACACAAGTCATATTTATAAATAAAATTTTCATGAGATTTTACATTTGTGCCACAAAAAAAGCTATACATTTATAATATCTAATCCTTAAAACTTCATATTTACTTATATATAAAAATATGAGTTTTGAATTATTTCCAAAATTAAGCCATCTTTATCTTTTTCTTAAATGAAAAACATCTTTTAAGAATATTTTTCAATATTTTTAAAGATTATTATTTTATTTAAAAATGCAAACAAAAAAGTAAGAATTTTATGATATTTATGTAAATATCTTAATTTAAAGATACAAACAAAAAAAAGTAAAAATCTATGATATTTATGCGTGCTAGAAAATTCGCGGCGGTAGAGTAACATACTATCGTACGAAAGTTCAGCACACACACGGATGAAAGAGAAACTAGCAATGATGACTCCAGAAGTTTTTATGTGGAAAACCCATAAGGAAAAAATCACGGGGTATGACCTAGTTGCGGAAATCCACTATTAATTGATAATTATAGAAATCTCTTGTCCCATAGACGTGAAAGAGTAATTATATTTTTTAGATTACAACGTCGACTGACGGTGTTTGGGTGGTGATGATCGATTGTAGTTAGTGGGGTTGATGATGGTTAGCGGAGGTTGATGACAGTCGGCGGTGGTCGTTGAAGATCAGAGGTGGTCCGCGGTGGTCGTCTGCGGTCAGCAGTGGTCGACAATAGAGGTCAACGATGATAGACAAAAATCGACAGTGATGATAAGCTGCAACTTCTTTTCAATGTCTCAGACTCTCTACAATCATGCTAAAATATGTACAAATATATATTTTTTAAATTAGGATATTAACAGCCCTTTTAATAACTAAAATATTTAATACAACCATATTAAAGTTGGGAGGTAGGTTTGTAAATCTTTTTTTAAATTTATCTTTCTGTATATTATAAAGACGAAACTTTAAAACCATTCACACAATTACCGATCTAGAGAGAGAGAGAAAGAGCGGAAGAAATCTCGCAATCAACGCTCGCGTTTTTCAGCTGCTTCTCTCTCTTCCCCGTTTGAAATACGAGCGAAAAAGAAAGAGAAAGATGGAGCATTCTACCGATACAAACCAGTTTGCATTACCAATGTAAATTCATTCCCTTTAATCTCCTCCGCCATTAAAGCCCTGCTCCCATGGTTAATGATTCTAGCTTCACCCTCCCCTCTTTATTCCTCTCCGGCTCTCTATTTCCTTCTCGGGGAAATTTTCCGTTTTGGATCCTTCGAGGAAGTATCTCTTAGTTCGAAGAATCTGATTTTCTCATTTATAGCAGATTTCTCGATTCTTGGTATCCTGTTTTCTCGCTGCTGGAACACGAACAAGAAACCAATTGAATCTGTCTGGAGTTTCTGATCTTACGCAAACTGCGAAATCCTAACGAGGAACCTGGATCTTGAATCAGAATGGGTAACTGCTGCGCGAGGCCTGTTGATTCTTCCGATAAGGTGGAGAAGAGGAAGAACAAGAAGGGGAAGAAGCAAAACCCTTTTTCCGTAGGGTACAAACGAAGTCCGTTCGTCGGCGTGCCGAAGCTCGTGGTGCTCAAGCAGCCCACCGGCCGAGATATCGGCAGCAGGTACGAGCTCGGCGACGAGCTGGGAAGAGGAGAGTTCGGGATCACCTATCTCTGCACCGATAAAGCCACCGGGGAGAAATTTGCTTGCAAATCGATATCCAAGAGTAAGCTGAGGACTGCGGTTGATATCGAGGATGTGCGGCGTGAGGTCGATATCATGAGGCGTTTGCCCGTACATCCCAATATCGTGAGCCTCAAAGATACTTATGAGGACGATAGCGCTGTTCATCTTGTGATGGAGCTCTGTGAGGGTGGAGAGCTTTTTGACAGGATTGTTGCCAGAGGCCACTATACTGAGAGGGCGGCTGCTGCGGTCACCAAGACAATCGTTGAGGTCGTGCAGGTGAGATTTTTAGTTCTTGTTGATTTTGCTTTAGCAGGTTGATTGGCCGGCTTCTGAACTTTTTGTGCTTTATGATCTCTGTTTGATACTTAATGGCCCATGGTCTTTGTACGGTTTAGGGTGAAGCATGTTCGCGAGCAGAGTGGTTTGATTAGAATACTGATGCTTTGCCTAATCAAAACTATGATTTTTTTTCCTTTTGGTGGGGAAAAATTAAAACTTTATTCAAGTAGGCTTTAGCAAATTTTGTAGATTTAGTTTTGATAAATTCTGAGTGCATTAAAATCTGAAAATTGTTTTGGTTGACAACTGTTTTATCTTGCCAAAGTTTGATAAATCATATGATATATGTTTTTAGATTTATGATTTATGAGATGAAAACTTCCTAAATCTGTTATCTGGACATGATTTATCAAAATAGTAGGTTTTAAAGCGTTCAAAATTCTGTTAGGTAGGATTCAAACTAAAATGAACTTAGATCCTACCTAAACTATGATGCCAAATAGCCCCTGAAGGGTTTGCTTATTAATTTACGTATCTCATTTAGATTCTCCGCTAAAGTTATTCCAGTCAACAAAGCTTTCAACGTGTATGCTCATGGTGTGGTTACTTTTGTGGTTTAAGATTGCTCTACGTTTTGCCTCTGCGCGTTCTCTTGGTCTAAATATAGCTTTCTAGGATTAATTTCCTAAAAGCGTAAAAAGACAAAATCTCAGAAACTTATTCCATAAACTTTATAAACCAAATCTTTTCGTGACTTTTATATTTGATTTTGTTTGCCTTTTTCTTATTTACCCATTTTTATTTTATTTTCTTGTGTTGGTGCATTCTTCATTTGTAATTCATACTTTCTATAGTTTATTTTGGTAGTATTTCCTCTTGTTGACTACAGATTTTGATGGGGTAACAAATTGTTGTTATGCTTCTTTTGCAGATGTGTCACAAGCATGGAGTGATGCATCGCGACTTAAAACCTGAGAACTTTTTGTTTGCTAATAAGAAGGAAAATTCTGCACTGAAGGCAATTGATTTTGGTCTGTCTATATTTTTCCGGCCTGGTATGTAAGGGTATTATTCTTGTTTTTTTTAGTATTGTGCTATTGTTTCCATATTTGCCTTTATATAGCTGCAAATGAACAGAGCCAAGTTGAGCAAGTGCCTATTCAAGCTCGAGCTCGCTTATTAAGAGGTTTTTTAAGCTCGGCTCGGGCTTAAGTTGAGCTTTTAAGGCTATGTTTAAGCTCGAGCTCGTTTATAAATGTCGTGTTGGAGTTTTGTTCATATAGGGGTCTGATCAAGCTTATTAATGAGTAGCTCGTTTAACAAAGTAAACAACCCACAATTAAGCTTTAATTTAGCTTACTCGAGTTTTATATGATCAATTTGTTGGGGAAAATAAACGAGGCATATCAAATAATGCTTGTTTAGTTTAAAAATAAAATATAGATGATGGTTGTTTGTGAACGAGCTGTAATCATGTTTGTTGCCGAGCTTTAAATGATACTATACATGAACATAAATGAATCAAACAAAAGCATATTCACTTAGAAATCGAGTACTCATAAAATTGTTCAAGCTTGTTCGGCTAATTAATCAAACAATTACGAATGAGCTTCAATTGATCTGAAGCACGAATAACTTGTCAAACTCTGGGCTCATTTGCAATTCTATGCTTTTGGTTTTATTTCATTGAATATTTGTAAGAATTCATATATATTGAGCTGATGTATTTTCTAGTCTTAATGTTTCTGCTTGATGTGCATTTTTTATGCAAGTGCTAAATAGCGTGATTGAAGATAAATCCCTTCAACTTTTTGTTCGATGCCATGAATGATTTTTTTGTTTCATGAGCAGGCGAACGCTTTACCGAGATTGTGGGAAGTCCTTATTACATGGCTCCAGAGGTTCTGAAACGGAATTATAGCCAAGAAGTTGATGTGTGGAGTGCTGGAGTTATATTATACATATTGCTTTGTGGTGTGCCACCTTTTTGGGCCGGTAATGTTCTATCATTTAGTGATCAGTATCATCAGGATTATAAATTTTTTGTTTTGTTCATAGAATATGTTCTACAATAAAAATGTTTTCAATGCAGAAACTGAACAGGGAGTTGCGCAGGCAATTATTCGGTCCGTTGTGGATTTTAAGAGAGACCCGTGGCCTAAAATTTCAGAAAGCGCCAAAGATCTGGTTAAGAAGATGCTCGATCCAGACCCAAAGCGCCGCTTAACAGCTCAAGAAGTGCTAGGTAAATATCATATTTAAACATTATTTTTTGTAGTTTTCATCATCATCATATTGATCACGTCATCTTGATACATTAATTAAAACCATTTTAACTTTAAAAAGTGAAATATACCTTTCCATGCATACATAAGTTGGCATGTATGTAAAAATTGAAGTTTAGCTTTTAGATATGTAAATATATAGTAATTAGTTGGTATGTATGTAAATCTTTCTTATTATTTTCTTTATGAGCATATTTTTCTTGTATTTTTGCACTTACACGCAAATATAATGAAGACTGATCAGCTATATGCCTTCGTCTGGATCGGACTGACATTTAACATGCCATTTTCTATTGCAGGTCATCCATGGTTGCAGAATGCCAAGACGGCTCCGAATGTTAATCTGGGCGAAACTGTTCGAGCCAGACTTCAACAATTTTCTTTGATGAACAAGTTCAAAAAGAGAGCTCTTAGAGTAAGATTCATCCTCTGTAGCACCCAATCCTCTTATATGACCTTCGACACTATGCTCTTTATCTGCTTGAACTTTGTCTCAAAGCATTTGGAAGCCTGATTTTGCAGGTTGTGGCTGAGCATTTATCTGTGGAGGAAGTTGCAGATATAAAGATAATGTTTGAAAGTATGGACATAAACAGAAAAGGGAGAATCACACTGGAAGAGCTCAAGTCTGGACTCCATAAGCTCGGCCACCAGATTCCTGATGCAGATGTTCAGATACTAATGAATGCAGTAAGTGTTCGATTTATTTGTAGTATGCTCTAGACTTGTTTCAAAGATTTAATTTCTATTTGGGGTTCTACTTTTTCGAAAATATTTTGGTGAGAAGCTGTATTTTATTATCAAATCTGTAAAGTGAGGTGGTTTTAAGAATGTAGTTGTCTTTTAGGAAAAAAAAAATATTTATAAATCTCATCATAATTTTCTAATAAATTATTTTTCCCCAATATAGCTTTACGAATCCTTTACAAAAAGCCACAACTGCCCCAAACAGACTCTTAGTCCAGCATTAAGTACTTTTTTTCTGAAAATAGACACAAAGATCAT
Source organism: Phalaenopsis aphrodite (assembly GCA_003013225.1). NCBI lineage: Eukaryota > Viridiplantae > Streptophyta > Magnoliopsida > Asparagales > Orchidaceae > Phalaenopsis > Phalaenopsis aphrodite. The sequence continues at coordinate 96,674 of NEWO01000137.1, forward strand.
GATTTTTTTGTTCTTGTTTTAAGTTCATCCTTACATGATGAGCTTCATCCATTTGTTATGGCAGGCAGATGTTGATGGAGATGGAACACTAGAATATGGTGAATTTGTCGCTCTGTCAATTCACCTGAAGAAGTTGGGGAACGACGAACATCTTCACAAAGCCTTCGCTTACTTTGATCAAAACAAGAGTGGCTATATCGAAATCGAAGAGCTGAGCGAGGCGCTCGCCGACGACTTGGGTCCTAACCATGATGAAGTCATCAACGCCATCATCCGAGATGTCGATACCGACAAGGTCAGTTCAACATATGTTTACTCACAACCTTCGTACACAAAGTCAATTGAGATTTCTTAGATTTGGGCTTGACATGCGAACCTTCGCTTTACCAGGACGGAAAAATTAGCTATGAGGAGTTTGCGACGATGATGAAGGCCGGTACGGATTGGAGGAAGGTGTCGAGGCAGTATTCGCGCGAACGCTTCAATAGCCTTAGTTTGAGGTTGATGAAAGATGGCTCATTGCAGCTAAACAATGAAGGTAACTGAATTCTTTTGCCATTTTCACTTGGCTCTTCTTCCCTTTGCTTTGGAGTGAAATGAAATATATAGGAAGTGGGGTGTATATATGTGTAATGTTCTCCAAGAGCTTAGTGTTGTTGGAATTGAAAATAATTATAAGTCTTTGCCTTTTTCTGGGCTCTATTTCTTACTAATTGTTTCACATCACCTGTAAAAAGAAGAAATTGAGATGATGTGTTTTCAAGGATGAGCATGGAAGGTATTATTTTAGAATAGTTTATTTGCCATAATAAATGTTCAGAGCAGTATAGTTCTTCACATAATGAGAACAACTGCTCATAAAAATCTCTTCACTGAAGCTGAATTCAATATTTTGAGGCTTTAATTGTAAAAATGTGGGTGGAAAATTTTAAAGGTTGATTCATAGTCAACTTATTATTATTTAATATTTTATTTTATTCAACTTGTTTTTTTCCCTAGGGAAATTTGCATACATACCCGTCGTTTCTTTTGTATTTACATATCTAACCCCTAAATTTTGATATTTACGGTTATAATACTTTGGTGTGACATAAGTTTATGCATGAAAAATATGTGTTTCATTTTTTAAAAGTATATAATGGAAGTTTTCATCAAGTGTTGTTAGTATAGATATAAAAGTCTTGGAGTTATATTTGCAAATACATGCGAATTATGTGGTATTTATGTAAATATACTTATTTGCTCAGCAGGAAAGTGAAACATTTCTAACCATATGATGATGATGGCAAGAGCCATAAATTGTGGAGAATACTTTGCGCAATAACATTTAATACATTACTTGAATTCTTTTGATGGACTTTTGTGCAAATATCATTTAATACATTGGATTTTTTTTTTTTTTTGCAGTTTGTTGAGTGAAAATATTAGGTCAGGACTCTGGATCATTCGAAGTCCAATAAGGAGATATCATGTGTAAAGTGAACCCATTACATTACACTGTGATTGATCCACTTTACACGTGTCGCTCTCCTATAGAACTCCGGATGCATCCAGAGTCCGTCCTGACCTAATATTTTTTCGTTTGTTGGGGGGGGAAGATTGCGGCCATCTATAATTGACTAAGATTATTGTGTTGTTGGTTGTTGGAATTTGTTAATTGTGGACTATAGAATTTAAAATGTTATGAAATTATTTCCACTTTTACAACTTTAATTTGTTTTTCTGTCTTATATAACGTTTTTTTGCGTGTGGTTGGGTGAGATTTGAAATATAAAATTGCAAACCAAATTGGAAAAAGATTTTTATAATTTGAAGACTTTCTAGAAGAGACTTGATATTCTATTGGAATTGTAAAGTAAAAACGGTGATTTTTGTTTCTATTGTGTTTGATGCGTATGGAGTTAAAATTTTCTTTTAGGGATTCATGACAATTGACAATATGACTTTCGAGACCTTGCTAAGTTGCTATTAAAGAGGGAGTAAAATGTCATAATATATTTGATATTTCTCCAACAAATTTTGGTCATCCGGTATGTATCTCGAGACATGACATATCCTGAGGTGATTTTTTTAGCAAGAAATAGTCAAACCTCGATAAGAACTCATATAGAGCTTTGATTTCAGTAAACTTATAGTTAAATTAACCGAATCGATGAGACAGATTCAATGATATCAAAATAAGTTCAACCCGGGTTAAATCAAGCTTAGATCAAGTCATTGAATCACTTTTGAAAGTTTTTCGAACATATTTAGAAGACTAAACGAATGTCGAATCAAGCAAGCCTATAATCGAATCGAGCGTCTCGACGAGACAAATCCAACGAGTCCAAGATTGCTCAATTTTTGCATCGTTCAAACGCTCAAATTTCTATTAAATACTATCTGATCGAAGGAAGCTCTCCGGACTGTTCGATCAAAGTGATTTGTATTCTTGCATTCATTTCACCTATAACACTATAAATAGAGCTACATCCTTCTCATGAGAGTGGGTTCGAACCTTGAGAGAGAAATTATAGCTTTGAGAAATAGCTGAAGTTCAGCACCACCCCTGTCACCGTCGATCGACGCCGATCTCCGTTGACCACCTTCGGCCGCCGTCAACACCCACCGACTG
>NEWO01000137.1:112924-123897 GCA_003013225.1 Phalaenopsis aphrodite
ATTTAATAATTTGTTTGATTATTTCTTCATATTTAAAATTTGTGAGAGGGAGAAATTCCTTTTAGTCCGTTAAATATCATAAATAGTGGAATTTAACAAAATTTGGGTTCAGCTAATAATTCAGCTGAAATAGTACTTATCAAAACAATAGGGATTGAACTCCACAAAAATCTACTTAGCTAGATTTAAGCTAAATCTTATTTAAATGCTGCCTAAAATAGGATACAAATCATTCCCAAAGCTTATCGTTTTTTGCATGCAGTGTTGACTTTGTTAGATGGGTTGGATCATTAACATTTGGCATATTGAGAGCTTAAGTTTTTATGGAGTGCAATTTTAATTTTATTTCATCATCTAATAAGAGTGATAGAGTTCTTTGTTCTCCCTGGCAGGTGTGCTTGAATGGGGAGTTTGTCAGAGTTGGCCCTAATCCCAAGCATCCTCCAGTTGCTGGATACCATTGGTGATTCCTTCAAACTCTGTTATGAATTGATATTATTTCAAAATCTATTTTTCATGGATAAGAATAAAATTTTTGTGCTTGATCTTGGAGTTTTTTAGCCAACCCCATGTAGTTGGGATGAGGATAATGATAATGTTTATTGAAATTCCTTAAATTATTGAATGCATGTTTGAAAGCCCAAATTCGCCTTTTAGTATGGCTCATCATGTGGGGTATGATTCACCAAAGCCCAAATATGCTACAACTTTAGTTTAGCTCATCAAGCTTGGTCTATGTTGTTGCCAAAACCCAAATTAATAAAGATTCCGATTTAATTCTTCGAGTTGAGATCAATTCACAAAAATATAGCTTCATCAAACTTGGTTTTGGACCATGAAATCAATCAAATTAGATTCAATTTCCGAAACCCAAATGATGTGGTGCCACAAATTTTATGCTTAGCTTATTAAACTTGGTCTAGGTCACAAAAATTAGAATGTTAGTTTCACTTTGGTAATTTTTAGCTTGGTTTGAGTCACTTAACTCTAGTGCCTAGACATACTCAAGTTGAGTATGAAATTTTGAGTCAAATCCTGATTATAAAAACATAAAAAGCCGAAGAGACCTTATTCTACATCGAAAATTGCAAATATAAGATGACTTGTCTCACAAATATTCCTTCTTGAGAGACATAGGTTTTGAAAAAATTCCGAGAAAAATCCAGGACAAAGGATACTTGCTTTAACACTAATAAAAACCTCAGGTTTATAAAATTTAAGAGAGATTTACGACACTAGATGCTTTCTTCAATCTTATTCATAACCTAGAGTAACAAAACCTCTAAATAAGTTTGGTACACAAAATGCCTGATTCAATTATAATACATAACCGAGCTTGACAAAATGCCGGATAGGTCTTGGACGCTAGGTACCTAGTTCAATCTCAGAACATAATTCATGTTGGGACTTCATCTACCTACTTCAATCTCAATAAGAAACCTATTTGAGGAAGTCTTGGTTATTAAAGACCACTTTTTTCAATAGACCCAATCTAGTTGCCGCCATGAGGCTCAGCTTGATGTGTTTGTTTCTTTGTCAGGTGATTTCATTTGCCATCTCAAGGATGACAATATAAATTGCCTCCATTTGATTCTTTACGGCCTAACATTTCCATCACCATCAAGTCTCGATACCTTTATTAATGGATACATTGCTTGCTATACCTCTAATTGTTAAAAAATAAGAAGAAAAAAAAGTCCATTGGGGCAGCGGGTAGCTTCTTGAAGATCATGAATTAGCTCATTGGTATTGGCCAACTTTACCTGTTCTACACCTCTTGATGTTAGCTTAATTCCCAACAATGCTTTTGAAGTCTCCTTGACTCCTCTTTTTGGTTCTATTTCAGTAGTGATGAGCCAACATCTGTGCAAGGAACTGTGACACTCTCTTCATTATATTCTAAAAAGAAGCGGGAATGCAAAAAATAAATTTTTTTTGGAATTTGAGATCATTAAAGATTGAGCATCATTGTCTTTTTGAATTTATATGCTTATAAAGTTTAAAATAAGAGAAATTGTGATGCTTAACTTTTCCATGCATTTAAGGTCGTACACATGTTAGAGAATTGGCTTCCTTTGAATAAGTCATCTCCATGCATGTTGGATCAGCCAAACTTGGGCGTTCAGTTCAAGACCAACTCCAACAATCTTACATGTCTCGTTGGCTAGCCACCTAAATTGATCTATCCATTAATCTGACCTTCACTAACTGGCACCCTTGAGTCGTATGTTGATTTCTCCGCCTGGCTCACCTTACTAAGCAGCTGTCACAGCTTTTGGCCAGCACCTGCAGCTTATGTCTGACATTCCAGCTTCTGTTCATCTTCTTCAATCAATACATTGTTGGCTCCTAATCTGGCAACTTGTGTTTGGTGCCTTGTGGGACTATTCTCAATCAGCATCTCCATCTTCCGATCAATCCCTGGTGTCATGTTGGTTCCATTACTACGGCTCTTTTAGCAATAACCCAATCTTTTGCTCCTTCCCCAAAGGCTTAATCCTCATTTATCTGCTAGCTGACTAGTTCAACTGGTGTCCATATAGCCAATCAAACCATCAAGATTAGGTTTGAAAGACATCATCCACTTTTGAGCTTATGAGAGCACAATTCACCTGATATTAATCCAGAGATAACACATCCTTTGTACATAAGTATCTACCACTGAAGGAAACAAGTACTTCTATGGCCTTTTCTGATGATTAAAATGCCTTTACTGGGCAGCCTATTCGAGCTGTTATTCCTGTCATAAATTTGTAACTTAGGACCTAGTAGATAATAACACCATTGTTGAGATTGAACTAATTTAATGAAGGATTCATTTTTCTCTTGCTCTCCACTCCTTCACCCTTCACCTATCAAGTCCCACCTTTGAGATTTAGTGGATCTTTGCTACAAAATGTACCCTTAACCCTTTTTCAAAATGAAATTCTAATCCATACTATGTGGAACCACACAAACTCGTATCTGTATATCCTCATCTCCAAAGATGACCCCTCTTCTTCCTCTCCTTGGCTAGCCAGTCCCACTATCAGCATGGATTGGTTTTCCCATAACTCTTTTTTTCTTACTGAGTTAGTGAGTATCTTGGGACGAAGGCTAGCCCTCTTCATCTTATATACGAGCCTTATTCTTTTTTTAGGCCACATAACGCCTCTTCAATGTCGGGCATTCACATCACTCAAACCTGCACATCTTGAAAGTGCCAAGCTTCCTAACAGGTACAGTTGATGTAGCGTTTTGGAGCTGAAAAGAATTTTCATTTCTTTTTCAACCATGAGAAGCTGAAACCTTGTTGAAGCTAAAAGCATGCCATTCCTTCTGCCTGTTACTTTCTGGGTGTTTAAACAGTTCGGGTAAGCACACTTACGAAACATCTTTTGGTTTATTTGGCAGGTTTGATGGAGATGGGTATGTGCTCCAATCATCTCACTTCCAAAGAATTTGTACGAAATTCTGTTAATAGGTTATGCTTGTCATACATTGGGCTATATAAATGCTTGACTCAACTTTATTTGTCATGTTTATGTACATTCTTTATTTTAATTACATGGCATACTGAATTTTTCTTATATTTGAGTTTTAGCTTTACAACCTTTTGGAATTCACCTATCAGTAGAATAGTACAGAAAGAAGCATCCAAAGAAGATAGAATTCCTTAATCCTCTTGATTCCTCAGTGGAACAACCAAACAATGAAATATTTGTGCTATTTACTACTGTAAAACCTTATCTTATGCAAGCATTGTTGATACTGGAAGAAAAGAGACCCAAACTGCAAGAACAACTTTCATTAACAGGGAAATAGGGTTACAACACACATGAATTGAAAATAACATCACCCAAACATAAAATGACGAAACAAACACCTCAAAAGTGCGTCCCAAGGGCGGCAGGGGTTAGCTAGGTGAATTTGGGCAGCTAGCAGGGGTGGCGGCAACAACGATGGAGTGTTGGGCGGCAGGTTTGGCTGCAGAACAGCGGGCTGCGGGGCTAGACAACCGGTTTGGAGGGGCTGGACAACGGTTTTGGAGGCTGGAAAGGCTGGAGGCGGTTGGGGAAGGGTCGGGGTGGCCGATGGCTAAGGGGGAAGGAAGGGAAGGGTAGGGCAGGTTTAGGGAAGATAAAAAGAGAGATATAATCACCACCTCGGAGTAGTGTTGTGAAAAACGACGACAATAAAGCGAAAATTGAAATGAGAAAAAATTGCACGCAAAAAAAAAAAAAAAACACCAGAGCGATACACAGATTTACGTGGTTCGACAAACTTACCTATGTCCACGGAGCTGCAGAGGATTTTACTACTTCGAGGAATTACACCGTCGAGCGTCTTTACATTTACAAGAAAATCTCTATTTTGTTCTCTCCCTTCCTCTCTCTCTCTCTTCCTCTCATTCTCTTAGTTGTGTGGTAGGTGAGCGGTAGGTGAGATAATTAATTAAGAAGCTAATTAAATTCGGTGGACCGAGTCTCCACATTACCCTACAATTCTCCCACTTGGAGACTGAGACACTGAATGCATCACTTACTAGCTGCATTATCTACTAGCTGTAGCGACCTTTTCCTCAAACACAATATCTTCCACCCCTGCAACTCGAAGTCTCTGTCTTCATGCCAGAAGACCAGCTGAAGTTGAGCACAACTTCAGCTTCTCATGATTGCTCAACTTCAGCTTTTCACGAGTAACACCCTCAATTGACATATCACCGTCAAAGTAGTCTTGTACCACCAAGCTCTTTCCTGTGTTACTTTTGTATCTGCTTACAACTCCCACTACATGAGCAATATTCTGCTCTTGCTGAAAGTCTTTTTCAAAAAGTTCAGCCTTGTACCTCTTACTGCCGCCAAACACAGTTTTCACCCAGTATACTTACTTGTTGTGCAATGCATTCTTCCTTGATAGAAGTTCTGCCAGCTCCCAAGTCTGATTCCCTGGTAGAGAATCTGTCTTCTCCTTCTTGGTCAGCTCCCACTTGCTCGAATTCTCATATTGCAAGATTTCTTCATAACTCTGTGGTTTTCAACCATTTGTCTGTACAAGGTCCGGTTTTCCTGCCTTTGACGCTCTACAACTTTTCAGGAAATTGACATTCTTCTGCTTCCCCATAATGCATCTCTGACTCATGTGTGCTCGCATGAGTAAACCTATAGTCATATATAGTGTGTCAGTTTTCTTACCACGAGCCAGTACTAATGCTCTTTTGATAACCTTCCAGGTGTTATTTGAGAACACTACCGAATGACCATCCTCATTGAGCTGCCCAACAGAGATCAGATTTTTCTTCAACTCAGGAACGTGCCTGACTTTTTGTAAAGTCCATTTGCTCTTGTTAGGGAGTGCAATATCAGCGTCTCCCATTCCCACCACGTCTAGAGCTTTTCCATCAGCCAAATATACCTTCTCAAAGTTACCTGCAACATGATTTTGCATTTACTCCCGACGGAAAGATATATGGAAGGAAGCCCCAGAATCCAGTATTCAGTCATCAATAGAACTATAAACTGCCAGAAATAGTGCATCCTGTATTTCTTCAGTTACAACATCAGCACCATCATTCTCCTTCGTCTTAGGATTTATGCAGTTTTTTTTTATGTGGCCAGCCTTGCCACAATTCCAGCAGGTTGCCTGCCGACCTGAATTTGATTTTGATCTTTCACGGTTTGAGTTTCTGTCTTGTGATCTCCCTCTGGAATCAACAATCAGTGCTGAAATCGAACCCGAGGTTTCACCAGAATCTTTCCTGCGCACCTCCTCAACCAAAATCAAATCACAAATATCATCACATTTCATCTTGAATTTACTTGCAGAACTGCTAATTGCCATCCTCATGACTTCCCAACTATTTGATAATGAAACTAATAATATCAATGCACGTATCTCATCATCAAAATCAATTTCAACAAACGACAATTGATTTGTGATAGTATTGAAATCATTCAGATGTTGAGCAACAGAGACACCTTCCACCATCTTCAAGTTGAATAACTTTTTCATCCAATGCACATTGTTATTCGCCGATGACTTTTCATACATACCTGATAAAGCTGCCATGAGATATGTAGTAGTCCTCTCCTTGATGACGTTGTGGGCAACCGATCTCGACAGGGTTAATCGTATAACCCCCAGAACCTATTGATTCAACAGATTACATTTCGCCTCGTCCATCTTTTCTGATCGCTTTCCCAGTAACGGAAGATGAAGTTTCTTCCCATAGAGGTAGTTCTCTATCTGCATCCTCCAGTAAGCAAAATCTGTGTCATTGAACTTCTCTATCATCGATGTCATTATTTCGTCTTCGCCCATCATTCTTCCTTAGATTCGAACCAAAGACTTTGATACCAGTTGTTGTGAAAAACGACGGCAATAAAGCGAAAATTGGAATGAGAAAAAATTGTACGCAGAAAAAAAACACCAGAGCGACACACAGATTTATGTGGTTCGACAAATTTGCCTACTTCTACGGTGCAGAGAATTTTACTACTTCGAGGAATTACACCGTCGAGCATCTCAACGTTTACAAGAAAATCTTTATTTTGTTCTCTCTCTTCCTCTCTCTCTCTCTTCCTCTCTTTCTCTTAGCTCTCAAGATGACTTGGCTTGGTCTTGCTTGACTTGCGTTTTCTTTAAACCAAAAGAGACTATTTATAGAAACCATGAGAGCGGTAGGTGGGAGGTAGGTGAGCGGTAGGTAGGTGTGGTAGGTGAGCAGTAGGTGAGATACTTAATTAAGAAGCTATGAATCGGGTCTCCACATTACCCAACAAGTAGGATACAACTGGAACACCATTAACTCCTCGGATACAACCCACAAAAGGGAAAATGACTCCACATAGGAATTTGAGATCAACACACAACAAAAACTACTTAAACTTTTAGCAAACCAACATACATATAGCTCTAGATATGCGGGAACCGAGAAAGTAAAGAAGAGGAGAAAGGAAAGAGGAAGAGGCGGTCGGTAACGCTTGAACCGAGCGGAAGACGCAAAAGGAAAGATGCCAATGCCGCCTCTCCGCGAAACCCTGCTCGATTTGGGCGGGAGATGTGAAAGGAAAGATTGCCTACTCTGCCCGATGCCGCTCGCCCCTTTGGATGGCTGAACTAGGCTCCCTGGACCGGACTTTATGCCAATCGATTCAGCCGACTGGATAGTTTTTCACAACCATGCAGGAAACTTCCCGCACCCGCGTCAATTATTAGGTGCTTTCTTGACTTATCAATGTTGAAACAAGTGCCGTAGTTAGACTATTTGGCATTAACTTTACAGCTAAACTATTGTTTTTGTGTTATGTATGATGTGTCAAGTGCATTTGTGTTATGTATGATGATGTGTATGAACAACCTCCTAAGCTTAATATTTTGAATTAAATGAGGTTCTCTCTAGAGCTAATAGGAGAATAAATGCATCTTAATTTACTATGATTTGAATTTAATAAAGATTATCATTTTCTCTTGTTGACAAGCGGAATCTGTAACTTCTAGGATAACCAAAAGTGAAACCAGACCCTGAAATTTTAATACTTACGTAACTCACCTTTCAGGCAAGAACACTAGCTCAAGAATGTTGGATTAACAAATGTGCCAATTAAATGCTTGACCTAATGCGCTTATGCTTATATAAGTTTTGATATAATTACCATTTATGCTTGCATATAAAAATATGCAAAGCTTCCAGTTTCTTCTCTTGCCATGTAAACAGGCTTTAATCAATCCACTATTATAAGCCACACAAATCCCATTCCACAACTCTGATTTTTTCGGGCATGTCTATATCTATGCACTTATCCAATGACACGAGTTTAATTTGGAAAGGGAGATCACCGATGTATGTGTGTACTAATGCTTTAAAGTTTTTTGATTGGAGGCGTATTTTCCGTGCTTGCTTTGTAACCGTATAAGGTATTTTATTTATATGTTGAGGGTACGTATATGTGAAATACACTATTCTATGAACTTGTCCATTTTGTGAATGCTGGTAATTAACTTTCTTAACCATTATCATGGAGAGTAGTTGCCAGTATAACCTTATTTTGCTGAATCATATAATTTCTTTTTGTATAGAGTCATTTGTCCCTAAGATTCTGTGTACTTTTGCAATAATGATGACATAAATTCTTAGCAGTAAACCATTAGGTGGCTCCTTCAAGAGAAGTAACCAAATTTAGTAACTAAATTCATGTTTTGCTTCATTTTATTCATTTTGCCATTTATTTTTTTGATTACAACTATTCTATTAAATTAGAAAACATGTGCAAAAAGCATATCAGTTGCGTTTATGAGTTTCAGTTAAGACTCATGCGGCCCGGAAAGAAAAGGGGAGATTCACAAAGGATTAGATAGCACAAAATCGAGGTACATAAATTGTTTTAAGCTTTTATGATCCAACTTGAGACTTAACAGCAGATAGAGTAGTCATACATACATTTATCTTTAGAGCACTCAATGGGAATGAAACCATACTACCCCGAGGATAGAAGACGATCTACTCTATGGACTCAAAAGATAAAGATATATTCGAGTCAAATGAACCAGAGAATTTTCCTACTCAATACATAATATTCAATAGGGTTTAATTTATTATGGATAATCAAGTTTCGCATGGGCATAGGCTTCCACGGTTGATTACATCTCAGACAAGGAGCCCAAGAATAGTTGATTAAATATTTTTGTTTGTTTTTTTTCGGAATTTAACTCATGTTGCGTTTTAGAAGTGTGGTTTCCTATTTCAATGGAAGAAACAGTCAATTAAGTACTCAACATTATAATATAGGAATAATGCAAGCAAACACATCATACATAATAGCCAAGTACAGAGGGATAAGTATAAGCAAACACAACCTACATAATATCTGAACATATGAGGTGGCATGATTAAGTGATGTAGATATGTGGGTCTTACAACCTCGCAATAAGTAGGAGCTTCCCTGTTGATGGAAACTAAAATATTATAAGAATAATGTTAGCCGTGAACCTAAATCTAGAAGGGGACTAACCTACTAATTGAGCTTATCTCACAACCTAGACTAATGCAAATGCAATGATGGGACTTATAATTTAGCTCTGTATGGGCCTAAGAATGCCCATGACCTGGACTTACAATCCTCCCTTGAAAATTTATATCTTTCTATTTAAAATGTATAACTAAAAGCTTTAATTGGGCAGAAGAAGCTGATTCATATTTTGATAGGATGCCAAGATATGTTGATAAGATGCAAGGAAACCATTGAAGTGATGGAGGATGGCTTGGTGGCTTGGTTGATTGACGATGTCCGGAGGGATGACGGGATACATAGAGAGCGCTCAAGGGGAAGGACTTGGGCTTGTGATGAAAATTGAGAGATGGAATTGGGTCGAGTCTGTTCTTGTGCGAGAATCGATGAAAGAGAGAGAGAGAGAGAGAGAGAGAGAGAGAGAGAGAGAGAGAGAAATCCTCCTTTTTTTGCTTTTTGTCTGTCCATGTAAAGACAGGAAGGAGGGAGGGAGAGAGAGAGGGTTCACCTTGCATATATATATATATATATATATATATATTTGCTGCCCAATCAAGGTGAAACAATATGAATGATTTTTTATATTTTTTTTGAATATAGGACTTGCATAAATTATAACATCTTTATTTTTTATCCAATTTGAATCATGGAAAGAAATCAAGAAGTTTTATTATCATCACGGGAGGAAAAATTGAAAATTTAAATAACAAATAATATTAACATATAAATATGTATTTATATTAAATTAATATGGCATTCGACCTCTACACACACACCAAATGAAATTCAATTTGTATAATTGTTACTAAAGTATCATTTTATTTCTTTTTATTGTTCAACAGACTCATATATGAAGCAAAAGAGATTAATCCTTGATGAAATTTTGTTCTGAATTTTAGGCCTTTCCTTCCAATTTGATGATTTGTGATTATCCTCTTTCTGTGGATGAGTTTGCTTCAAGAGGTTCAACAACTTGCAGTACAAGTAATATTTCAACAACATCAGGAATGCAAGAATGGTGTTGTTTTTGTTGCCCTCGCGAATAATAAAGCAAAATATATGCAATTGATACGCTGCTTCACTTGCAAGCTCTATGGACACTGTTGTCAATTGTGAAAAGAATTTTTGTAATTATTGTAAGAAGCTTGGCACTTAATTAAGGAATGTTGGAAACATTCTCAGAATTGACAGTCAAATTCTAAACAAATAATGGTTGCTGATTAGCTTGTAGTGTTAGTAGATATGAACAAACCTGAGATTGGTCCTGAATTGGTTCAATAGATGATAATTATAGCCCTATCTGCTTCAATGCTCCAAGGTAAGAATATGTTATGTTTTTCATTCTAAATTGTGGATTCTGTCCTTTCCAATGTTATGACTGGTACTTCTCATCTTCCTCGTAATATCCAATCATTTCATATATAATTATTTATTTAGGGTACTAATGGTAGCCATTTGGATATCATATCTTTTGGGGATGGAAAGACGTCTTCATATTTCCCAAGCTCTCAACGAATCTCATTGCAGTTGAAAAATTCTCTTATAATAATTATCTTGTTCAATTTTCTTGTGATGGTTGTATTTTGCAAGATCATGATAAAATAATTCTTATGAATGATACTGAAATTGGACAATTATTTTATGTACAGTGTCATATTTTTTGAGTTGTTTCATTTTCTTGCATTACAATAAAAATGCTCTGTGATGCAAAGGATTAGGTTATTCATACTACTATTTTATCTCACTTAATATATTTTGATTTATTGGTAAAGAAATATCAATTTTCTCCACATTCTACAGTTGAGTGCTCAATATACAAAGTGGGGAATGTTGTGAGATATGTACTTTCTGACATAGAAATGAGACGCAAAGAACACAATCAAACACAGATCGTTTACGTGGTTCGATCCAACTGGATCTACGTCCACGGAAGGGAATCAATCAAATAGTTCACCAAGGCAAAAGAAATGGAGAATACATAGCTTA
>NEWO01000137.1:126426-136786 GCA_003013225.1 Phalaenopsis aphrodite
AAGGGAATCAATCAAATAGTTCACCAAGGCAAAAGAAATGGAGAATACATAGCTTATACATAGAGATGAGCCCTCATCTTCCTTCTATGACCTCCCTCTCAAGCGACACCTTGATACAAGGCCTCAAGATGCTCTCCTCCTCTCTAACTCTCTAGCTATTCTCTCATCCTTTGCGGTAGCTTAAGATCTCTTCCCTTGCTCCTCCTTCGTGATAGCTTAAGATCTCTTCCCTTGCTTCTCCTTCGTTATAGCTTAAGATCTCTTCCCTTGATCCTCCTTCGTGATAGCTTAAGGTCTCTTCTCTTGCTCTCCTAAGCCTCACACCCTCTCTATTTATAGAAGCAAAAGAGTGGTAGGTGGGAGGTAGGTGAGCGGTAGATGGGAGGTAGGTGAGCGGTAGGTGACATGTGGTAAGTGAGCGGTACCACATTACAAAAGTGTCATTTTACCTTAGTTCAATAATTGAGGGTCAAAATAACAGGGAAAGCAAGAGCCTTTCTTTTTCATCATATAAGGCAGTCATGCTAAAAATTATTTTGATTTGATTTATAATGATGTATGTGTTTTTGTTTGTTTTTCTCTATTTTATTTTTGAAGAAGTCGTCAGCTTGTCGATCGTCGTATACTTCCCCTATTCGAATAAATCTCTCTCTCGAATCAGATCAATGATTCGAAGAGGAGAGAAACCAAATAAAAAGAGACATACATCAATGCAACAAACAAAAGAAAACACAAAACGTGTAGAGTTTACGTGCGATAAACCTCGCAAGGATAGGTTAAGAGCGCCCAACCAAACATGATCGGGCAAATACACCTTAAACCAATATCCGCGAAAGAATATCTACGTAAACTACCCAAAACCAGAGAGTCAGGTGTATGTGCCTGTTTTGGGGCTATGAGTACTCCTAAGAAAACGTATTCCACTTAGTTAATTAAATTTTGGGGGTTGCCCAAGAAAACTCTTGATCTAAAGGGGATTTGCTTATCTGAAAAATGACAACTAGCACGGGGTCGTCAAGGGAGGTTATCCCGCAGGGGGAATGTCTTGATGCTTCAAAGCTCTCGCTAAAGCACGGGGCGAGAAGTGAGTCTCTCGTGGTCCTCATATGGATAGCGTACTCATCAGCATACAAAACCTACGAAATAACCGTGTCATCCCAACGGGAAGTCCCGATACGTCAAAGCACATCCAAACCGTAAGGGCAGAGGACAAATCGTCGTATATCGGACCGTCGGGATGATTCCAACGAAAGCAAAAGAAGAGACAAGACTCAACGGAGGTGGTCAAAAAGTAGGTAAGAATGGTCCTAAGAGGTAGAGGTAACTGGATCGGGGTCCACAGACCCGTCATCCCAAGTTACTAGGACCCTAGGTCTAACTGGTCGTGAAGGTAGTCGACCCAACACGACCTGGGATCCCCGGTCAGCAATTCGTGAATTGCGTCGTCCACGGGAACTCCGGTAGCCCTAAGGTCAAAGGATCGAAACTCTATCCTATGACTATCAGTTGGAACCCCAAGAGGTGAGACTTATACCTGCCGAAGTGGCGAGGATGCCTCAGGAAAGAAAAGAAAATGGAGGTTCAGCTGCAAAGTTGGAAACATTCCCAACAAAAGGACTTATACCCCGTCTGGGTCGGGGAGACTTCTAACATCCTAGGCGCACTAGACAACCACATATAAAGGGTATGCTGGGCCAGTCAGATTGAAGAGCACATGGGCTCCTCCTCGGGACATGCAAATATAAACGCAGTTATCTAGAGCGGTTCTTAAGCACTGTGAAGACCCTATTAATATATGCAGGAAAGTAAATATTGCAATTTTTTAAATCCTGAATATTTTAATCCTAAATTTTAATTATCTTGAATGTTTTATTTAGGATTTTTTTAGTAGAAAAATTAGGAATTTAAATCCTAATGAGCCTATGTTGCATCGTAAGATCCCAAATACACAGAAAGAAACAATGTAAAACGCTCCAACATGCAAAGACACGCGAGAAGAGAAAGAGAAAGAAAACACCTCAAAAGAATATATAAACAGACCAAATACCGCTAGACCAACAACATAATCTAGTGAAAGCAGTAAAAGCGGTCGTACTCCGCATATACATGTCCGGTCCTAAGTTTATACAATAATGTAAAATTCGGACTTAAGGTACGGGACACGAGCTGCTACTCCTGGCCCTCGTCACATGATTCGACGCGTCATCTGCCTCGAGACCCGTGCTCGTACCTTATTTTTGATACAGACTCTCCTAGGACTCTATCAAATACATTTGAAAAATAAAGACTCGATCTGCAGAAAATAAATGTTAGCGGGCACGCCATACATCGCAAAATAACAAGCTGTGTCTTATGATTGGAGGAGCTAAAGAGTACCTGCGAACAAATGATTAGAAATCATTACATGCTCCCCCATAATAGCCCTGTGTGAGTGTGTATAAGTAGACACGACACCTGTAGAAGATCGCCCTAACATACTATCACATACAAGAAAACATGCAAGCATACCGAAAAAGCAGGAAGGTGGCACATGGCTAGCACAAAATAACCCATTACACAACAATAGCCAGATGTGTCGAAAAATGCTACCTAGCACGCTAAGCCCTAGCCTAACACACCATCTAACGAAAAGTGTGTCAACCTAATATCTGAGTGCGGGGTGAGTATGTGTATGATATGACTTTGATAGGGTCATCTGATCGGCCCCATCTTAAGGATCCAATAGATCTAGAAGGTGTCATGAAAGGAGGTGTCACCATTTAGATCCATTGGATTCTTAGCACAATCATACTCATGTCAATCCCGATGACTTAACTCGCATTGCTCATCGGGATCGACCCGACGAGCAATGCTCGTTAATGCGTCGCGACCAACACGAGAGTTGCTTTTTTAACGGGTCTGGCTCACTATCCATATGAACATGCAAATGAACAATCAAAATATATAAGGAATGAGTGTACTATGGGGTAGAGACTCGAACAGAGGTGAGCGTAACATAGTGGCAGCGGACCAAAGGGGTATGCCGAAGCGGCAGCGACCCAAAAAGGTATGCCGAGGCGGCAGTGACCCAACGAGGTGGACATGCCATGGTGGCGACGACCCGATGAGGATAGCATGCCGTGATGGCAATGGCTTCGATGAGGATAGCATGCCGTGGTGGCAATGACCCCAAGAGGTGTGCCGATAGAGCAGTGACCTGTAAATGGTAGGCGTGCCATGGCGGCAAAGGCCCGAAGAGAATGTGCAACCTAAGTATATGACCAAAATCATGCAGACAGACAAATGCAGAGCAGGATGCAATGATGCGACCATACATATGCACTACAATATGTAAAAATGTAAATACGCGTGCAAGATAGTATGATGGTGCAAATAGTTGGTCAACCAGATCAAGGCATCCGGTCGAGCTAAAGTGTCATACCAACAGACTCGGGAGAGCCAACTGAAGTGAAGTGAAATACTCGTCTGGCCAGGGCGGCCGGTCGGAGCGAAGTGAAATGCTCGCCAGGCCGGGGCGGCCGGTCAGAGCGAAGTGAAAAGCTTGCTGGGCCGGGGCGGCCGATCAGAGCGAAGTGAAAAGCTCGCCGGGTCGGGGAGGCCGGACAGAGCGAAGTGAAAAGCTCGTCGGGTCGGGGCGGCCGGACAGAGCGAAGTAAAATGCAACATGCAAACATCCACATTTAATAGAGAGTCATCCCCGTGCTAACGACCTCACCGAGAAAGCTAGGGTCAACATATAGAATCACAGCGATTGCCACATTTGCTTTGGCGAGGCCGGTGGGGAATTTCTCCCCGGATCCCAAAGGGGGAGTTTTCCGCCTTGTCGTGAATTGAACTAGCGATGAAACTTTTCCAGATTTCACGACACCTCTGCACTTTATAAAATGAGCTAACGACTCGCATTTTCTCATTTCGTAAAGGCTTATTTTCGATCTTTCTAACGAGACCGAAGCAAACAAAGCAAAGGGAAGCAAAAGAGGCTCCAACCCTTAGGATTTTTGTGCTAAAACTAACAATCAAACAGGATTCACTCGGTTATCGTAGGGGACTTGGTTGCGTAAGGAGAATCTTATCCTAAAAGCCACCTCTAGGAAAACAAGCGATCCATCACACAGATGCGTCGTTGCGCTGACACTTGCCGACGCACGCACCCCATGCGGGCGATCGACCCGCACGCCTAACGCCACTACAACCTAAGGCTAGTTAGGAAGTAAAGTGCGAAGGGGAGTTATACCGTCGTGAAGTTTGCACGAAGCCCAATGAAGTCCAGAAACTCTTTTGCACGCGGTCCAAAACTCCTGCACCCCTCCGAACGAAGACGAGATCGCTATCCAGCAATGTCGAGATGCTCCGACGAAGCGATGAGGTGGCGGTGATGGAATGCCTGTAGCACACAACCGGAGCGAGGGAGGCAAGGGAGAACACAAAAGCTAAAGCTCTCTTAGTTGTTTTGCTCCGGCAGAAATACAACACCGGCTGAGCGACTATCGGCGAGGTGAAATTAATCCGGCAAGGTTAGCCCTCCCCGCAGAGAAGACAATAGAAGAAATAACGGCGGAGGTCGGCAGTCCCAACAAAGAAGGTTGGCTGGAGATGTCGGAGAAAGTCGGCAGAGGCTCGCTGACGAGAAAAGAAGCAGCGACAACGGTGAGGGGGACCGCAGTCGACACGAACTGCGATCAACGGAGCAGAGCCGACTATTTTGCACAAAACGAGATGGAGAGGGGGCTGTAGTCGGCGAAGCAGGGCCGACGGCGAGCTGCGCCGACGAGAAGGAAGCTCCGGGGTCAGGCGCGTAAAGGAGGTCGGAGGCTTCGCGCGAGGGAGGAGGAGAGCTTCGCGGCGAGTGTTTTTTTTTGCCAACCCCCCGAGACCCCTTAAAGATATGCGAAAAACAGAACAAGCGTCCCTCGCAGGCGCGTGCCTATAGAAGTAAAAAAAAATCGGAGACCTTTTTTTATATTTTCTCTCTGATGAAGATGATAGAGGAGAGAGAAAGTCCATGTGGTGCATGCGTGACTTAAAAGGAGGATAACATGATATAATACACACACACACACACACACACACACACACACACACACACATTAACGTGAGATGAGATAATGAGGGGAGTGAGAGCACCATGTGTTGCATGCGTTAAATAAAAAAAAAAAAATATATATATATATATATTTTATTTTTATAATAATAATAATAATATTATTATTATTGTTTAAAGCTCTCCGCACATCTTTTCGCCAAACACCTCATCGCAGTAAAATGAACGTCTTTCCTAGGTGAAATCGACATTCCAGACATACGGTGTGGCCTGTTTTGTCATTTGTGATCGTCCGGACCACCTTTTTCGACTATCGAGCCAAAAACAATAATTTTCATTTTTTTTATATAATTCGCCTCCTAAATTGTGATGTAACGAACGTCCGACTTACGTGGGAACGACAATTCTGGCACGTTGACGCAGTCTATCTTGCAATTCGGGGTCGTTTGAGGCCGCTTGGATCACCTTTCCAGCGATCGGGCTAAAAAACAATAATTTGTGTATTTAGACTCGTCCGCAAAGTTATAACTAACTGAACACCCTTTCTAAGTAAAATCGACGTTCCGGACATGATCGCACAGTTCGTTTCGTCGTCCGGGGTCATCTGGACAACCTCACTGACGATCGGGCCAATTCGAGCCAACATCCCGCGTGACTCGCCACATAATATTTTTCGCCCCGATTGGACTCGTTCGACGTGTCAAATGCCGACCGGCCTTCGCATAAGTGAAAGCCAAAGCCTAGCAAAATGACCCTGGAAACGTGCCCCTCAACACGCACCGCAAGGTCCTATTGGATGGCTATGGGCCGGCCGTAAGCTATCATGGATCATGAAGGTGGACACCCAACATTCGTCACATAAAAAATTGATGCCAACAGTATGGAGTATCATACTTATTATATTATATGAAAATTATAAATATTTTATGAGAATCATTGATGATCATATCAAGTATATTTGGATTTAATTTTTTCATAAAAAATCTTAAGCTTTCACTTTTTTAAAAAAATTGTTTCCTATGTTAACTCAATCATGCAACATCAAAATATTTAGGTTCAATTAGTGGGCTGCATATGTCATTTAAATTTCATGATTCTTTAAAATAAGGAAATTATTTCTTGGAGTCTATGTCTTTAAAGTCTTTCAGAAAATGGTATTGTTGAACATAAAATTGGCATATTTTAGATGTTTGAACCTTTTAATCTTCAATTCTGCCTAAATTCTGGGGTGAAGCATTAAGCACAATGGTCTATTTAATTAATGATTTTTTCTCTCACATCTCACTTTCTTTATCATGGTCTCTTTCAAAAGCATCCTAACTACAATGACATGCATGCATGTGATTATGGTTGCTTTATCCATCTACCATCATATGAACGCCATAAACTTTTAGCTTTATTTATAAAATGTGCATTTATGAGCTGTAACATTTCTCACAAATTTATGATTGTTATGATAGATTCCAAATCATTTTGAATTCCTCATCATATGGTATTCCTTAAACATCAATTCTTTTTCTCTACTTAAGTGTAGCCTCTGCTAGAAATTTATTGTTCTCCTTATTTTGATAAGTAAAATTTGAGTCTTAAAAGATTCATTGGATTTATTTATGAAAAAAGTCTCCAACTATATCTCCTCTTGGGCCAAATTTGTCATATGTGCCTTTGTAAATTGATCTGTTACTTGAGCCTATACAAGTTGATCCGCCAATTGAACCTATGCAAATTAATCTGCCACTTGAGTCCGTTAACGAGATTTCAATCACCGATCCCATGTAGTCTTTTAGAATCTCTCATCCTAAAAATTGGTATGAATTTCACATTACATTGAACTCGATTCCTAAACTTCAAGCTATACAGAGTCAAGCATATGAAGATTGTTGGAAAGAGTTTATGGTTGAAGAAGCTTGGGATCTCAATGATAATTATTTTCTTGAGATTATTCAACGCCCGCCAAATGTTCAATCTATAGGATGCATTAAATTTATAACGACAATCTCTAACCGTTATTACTTATCAGTAGTTTTTATTCCCTCATTATATATTTCCTATTTGTTTTATTCTTTTTTCCTTTCCTATTTGTTTTATTCTGTTTCATTTCTTTTCTTTGTTGTGTCTATTGTAATTAGGTTTAAATACCCCACCTATCAATAATATTATGTTACTTTAGTCCAAGTCATAGTTCTATTTTGACATGGTATCAGAGCAATGGTTCTCTCCTGCCGCCGGCTGGCCCTTCCAGGTGTTGCCTCTCACTCCAGCTTGTCGGATCTCTTCTTCTAGGCACCAAATCTCTATTGTCTAGGCTAATATGGCTGCTCCCAGCCAACCATAACTCCTCCAGGCACTTCATCCTGTCAGCCAGTCTTTTGTTCAGGCCGCTGGTTCTGTCCATACCCGCTCCTAGCTGACGGATCTCGTACAATCGCTGTATCTTGCAGAGCAGAATTTATGTCCAGCCGACCTATTTTTCTATCCAACCACTAATCTCTCCTTTCCTTCCTGCAGTCGAAGTCTTCTGATGTCACAACAACCCAACATCTCCTTTTGCTCATTGGATGGCGGACTCCTCCATTACTGAGCCATCTTCAGAAGGTGTCTTGATTCCACTGGAGGATCAACTCCAACTCTGCAGATCGGAGGATCAGAAACTATCTTGAATTTCTTAATCACAAGCCATAAACTGAACGTCAGTAACTTTCTCCAATGGTCCCAAGCAGTGTCTTAGTTCAAAGGATGTGGGAAATTCGTTCACCACACAAGTATGATTCATGTGCCTCCAAAGATTGACCATACATATTGAGCCTAGGAAATGAATAACTCTATGGTCATGTCGTGGCTGCTCAACTCCATGGAGGCTTTGGTTAGTCGTTCATATGTGTTCCTCCCTTCAAATAGTGTCATCTGAATGACAGTCCGTGATACCTACTCGGTTATAGGAAACTCCAACCAACTCTATATGGTGTTTAAGAAAATATGGGAGGCAAAACAGTGGTCAAGTTACGTGGCCCAGTACTATAATGACCTTGTTGTACTGTGGATGGATTGTGACTTGTATTACGACTATACTTGGGATTCTCCGGCCGAAATTTCTCTCTTCCAGAAGATTGTAGAAAAGGATTGCATGTTCCAATTCCTTGCTGGTCTTAACCAAGATCTTGATGAAGTCTGAGGCTATATTCATGTTCAGAACCCTCTTCTTTCTGCTCGCGTTGCTTTCACTGAGATTTGTCGGGAAGAAAGCTGAAGACTTGTCATGCTCGACACTTCTGCTCCTTCAGATGAATCATCTGCCTTAATCTTGAATAGTGCTCAGCCCTCATGCATGCACCACAGACCGGTCACCCCACTTGTGAATACCATCACAAACCTAACCATATTCTGAACAAGTGTTGGAAACTTCACGGTAAACCAACATACAAACTTTTGGCTAAATCCTCTGTTATTCAGAACATCTCATAGTCTTCTAAATTCTTGAAAAACCAGATAGAGCAATTGATCAAGTTACTTGGAGCCAATCAATTCTATGTGGTTCCATCAACCTCCTATGTCTGATAAGATACTCTTCTTATGACTCTCACGGTTCTTTCCTCCTTTAGTCCGTGGATTATTATTTCAGGTGCCACATATCATGTGACTGGATGCTCGCAGACTTTCTCAACCTACTATCCGTGCTCTGGGAAAGATATTATTAAAATTGCTGATGACTCCTGTAGTTCAATCGTTGGTGAATGGTCGGTTGTACTAACGACCGATCTAACTCTAGAATCTGTTTTACATGTTCTTCCTGTTGCAATATAACTTGTTATCTATCAGACATATGTATAGATTGCATCGCTAATTTCTCTTCTGATGATTGTATTTTTTCAGGATTGTCGTTCGGGGAGGATGATTGAAACTGCTAAGAGTGTAGTTGGACTCTACTACTTCTTAAAGAAGAGCATGGAGAGTGAGGACACCACTCAAGAGTTGTAGTTTATCTTGATTCATTGAATATCCCATCATGCTGTTGCATTGTTGTTTGGATCATTCTAGATTCCAATATTTAAAAGAATTGTATCCTTTGATGTTTTCTAATAAAAATTTTTCTAATTTCAATTTTGAGATATGTTAGTTAGGCAAGCATCATTTGGTCCATTACCCACCTCACACTTACACATTTTACGTTTCTTTCTCTCTCATTCACAGTGACATATGGGGACCCTCTTATACTTCCAACTACACCAATAAATGGTGGTTTCTGAATTTGATTAATGACCACACTCGATTGAGATGGGTATAATTTAAAAGACAAATCGGAGGTTGTTATCACCTTCCAAAACTTAACACACCTTCATTTTAACTCAATTCAAAACTTTAATTTAGGTCATTTGGACCAGCAATAGCTGTGAATTTTTTAACTCTATTTTGGTAAATTCTTGGCGAGCGTCCTCCACCATAGTTAGTGTACGGACACTCGACAAAATGGGGTGGTTGAAATAAAAATTTGTCACCTCCTTGAGTTGCTCGATATGTTTCAATCTAATGTCCTGAAACGGTTTTGGAATGATACCATTCTGGTTGCCGCCTATCTCATAAATAGAGTTCCCTCTAAAATTCACAAGTTTCAAACCCCCTTAGCTGTCCTGATGTCTTGCTTTCTTGTAAATCGTGTTTTATCTATATTTGATCCCAAGATTTTTGGGTGCACTGCCTTTGTTCGGAATTTTGTCCCCACTCAGAGTAAAGTTGATCTCAAATCTATGAAACATATTTTATTAAGGCACTTTGCTACTCAAAAGGGGTACTAGTGCCTTGATCCTATCACAAACAAAATCTATGTGAGTGCTGATGTCTCCTTCTTTGAAAGTATTTTCTATTTTTCTAGCTTTATCTCAAGTGAGGGGGAGCTTGAGTTCTTAGACAATGTCCCTTATCCTACTCCTATGGATGTTCCCCCCATTGTTCCTGCCATTGAGGAGTCCCGTGTTCTGTTGAGCGCACCATCTCCTACTCTCATAGTCTGTCTTCACCTGGTGCACCCGTCCCAATGATCCTACTCTGGAGCCCACTATCTCCTTATAGGACTCTGACTCTACTCCGAGTGACATGCTGTCGGTCAACTTTTCGATATATATAGATTGATTTGAAAATATGAATATAAAAAAAAACAATAATTTTGGAAATTTAATTTAATATAATAAATATATAGTTTGGGTTTTGAAAGTAGTATGTTTTAATTTTCAAACAAAAAAAATGAGACCGAATGGATCTCATTAGTCCAATAATTTGCATAATCGTGCCTGACACCGCGAATATTACACCTTCCCGAAGGATAAG
>NEWO01000137.1:143876-194521 GCA_003013225.1 Phalaenopsis aphrodite
AGCCCTTGCAACTAAAAGTTGAGTGCTTGGAACCACTCATGCGAGTTCTTCACAAAAATGAGTCAAGAAATGGCTTGAAGTTCTACGGAAGGTGGGTTCCATTGCTAGTCCGCTAGGATAGTCAATAAGAACTCCTAAAGCTAGATCCTAGGTTCTAAGAGTAGAAGACTAAGACCTCACTAAAGATGAGGTCAACACATGCTTAACAGAACCCCTTCTCTGAATGAGGAGGTGAGTTCTCCGAGTAAGGTACGCCATCAGACATGCTTAGCTCCCACTATTCTGTGAAAAAATATCTCTTTCCACGGTTTATCACTGAATTGCAAAACATTTGTTACTGCCCTGATGGATCATCAGATCCCAACTATTATTGAGGTTGCTCTTGCTGATCCAGCATGTACAACGACAGTAATGGAGGAAATAAACGCCCTTCGACGGAACCATACATGAGACATCTTTGATCTTTATCTGAGTAAGAAAGCTATGAGTGGCGATGCGTTTTCAACATCAAGTTCAACTCTGATGGATTCTTTAAATGCAATTACACACGATTACTCGCCAAAGGGTACTCACAAACCTACGAAGTTGACTATGATGAGTTTGTTGCTCCAACGGCTAAGTCAAACACTATTCGGGTCTTGTTATCTCTTGTGGTGATCTCGATTGACCTTTTTTTAGCTATATGTCAACAATTCATTCTTGAATGGAGAGCTTATAGAAGATGTACATGTTTCTCCCTCCTAACTTTGACTCTACTTCCTCCAAAGGGCAAGTGTGCTAAAGCAGTCCCTAAGGGCTTGATTCAACAAATTCACAAAGGCAGTCACAAGCCATGATTTTACTCAGACTCAATCGAATCACACTCTCCTTCAGCATTCCTCCAATGGTCAGGTAACTATCATTATTATCTATGTTGACGATATTGTTCTTGAGTCATGGTTTTACTCAGACTCAATTCAATCACACTCTCCTTCCAGCATTCCTCCAATGATCAGGTTACTATCCTTATTATCTATGTTGACGATATTGTTCTTATAGGTACACTCTCCAATCATTTGTGTCCTTGAAAGACATTTTTGCTAAGTCCTTTGAAATGAAGGACTTGGGATCCCTCAGTACTTCTTAGGCATTGAAGTGACTCAGTCATATTAGGGCATTTGTTTGTCTCAGCACAAATATGTGGTTGATCTCTTGATAGAGAACAACATTCTTTTGTACAAACCAATGATTGCCCCTATGAATCCGAATGAAAAATTATCTGACATTCTCATTGCTGTGCCCATCAACAAGACTCATTACCAATACCTTATGGGAAAACTCTCTACCTTGTTCGTACTCGCTTTGACATATGCCATGCAATTGTATAGTGTGAGTCAATTCATGCATGACCCCCATGAGCACCATCTCCAAGCTGTCCACCAGATTCTCCACTATATAAAAGGTATATCGGGCTCAGGTTTGATTCTCTCATCGTTACACTTCTTTCGGTCTATTGTTGTTTATATGGATGCTGATTTGGTTGGGTCGGTTCATGATTGACATTCCACCTCGGGTTATTGCTCATTTGTATGGGACAATCTTGTCACATGAAACTGCAAAAAACAGTTGTCTGAAGCAACATTGATGCTAAATTTCAATCAATGTTCTTGGGGATCTATGAAGCTCTCTGTTTACGCACCATGCTCCACGATTTGTACGTCTACCTCCGTTCTGCCGCAACTATTCTGTGATAAAAATGCCGCCATCAACATTGCACACAATCCAGTCCAGCATGATCGTACCAAATATGTGGAGATTTACAAACATTTATTTAAGAAAAAGATTGAGTCCGAAGAAATTTGTGTTCCTTTTGTACCATCCATTGGTCAAATAACATATATCTTCATCAAGAATCTTCTTCGTTCTTTGTTTGATGACTTCAAATCCAAGTTAAACATAACTGACATCTGTGTTTCAAATTCAGGGGGAGTATTAGATTTATAACAACAATCTCTAATCGTTACTACTTATCATTAACTTTTATTCTCTCAATATGTAATTCCTATTTGTTTTTTTCTGTTTTATTTCTTTCCTATTTTTTTATTCTGTTTTATTTCTTTTCTTTATTGTGTTTATTATAATTGGGTTTAAATACCCCTTATTCTATCAATAGCATTATGCTGCTTTATTCCAAATTATGGTTATATTCTGACATGATTCAAATGAGTTAACTCAATTGAACCTTGCTCATATGTTATTCTAGGTTGCTATAAAGCATGATTAGTTGTCCTTGATAACAAATAAGAATAGGAGATTGATTATGAATGAACTCTTGCTCTTGTAGCAGATATGATCATATAGTATAAATGATTATCTTGATCCCTAATAAACAAATATAGCCAAATCACCAAATGTATATTAAAAATGCCCTTTTTATGGTAATCTCAAAGAAGAAATCTATATTGCTCTTCTACCAAGTTTTCCTATCTTATCTTCTATGCAAGTATTCAGACTGCAGTGTTCCCTATATGGACTGAAATAGGCTCCTAGTGCATTTTTTGTTAACTTTGAAACATACATAATTTTATTTTCAAAAGTTTCAATATTATTTATCATTATTTTTCAATAAAATCTTTAGTGGGATTGCTTCTTCTAGTTTATATTACTGACATCATTAGTACGAGGACAAATTTGACTTAAGTTAGTCATTTGCAACAATATTTTTGTGCCACATTTTATACAAAAAATCTTAGTTCTCTTACCTACTTATTTTATAAGTTCACACTAATGTCACTTTTGCATTCTTAAATCAACATAAATATACACAACGTCTAATTACTTTGCTTGGCCTCCAAAATACCTCATTTGTGGGCGTTCTTTTTGAAGTAAGCTGAATGTATTATAGTGAGGAAGGCAATCTACTTTTTGACGCTACTACATTTATGCAATTGGTAGTGAACATAAACTCTTTAATATTTATTGGAATGGATATTTCTTTTGCTGTTCAGCATGCCAATTTATACAAAATCTTCATCACTTGCACTTTATCGTCATTCATTGAATTATCAGATGTCTGGTTTGGGACACCTTGTCATGGATTGTTATTTTCTTTTGGTTTTTTCCATCTTGTGGATTGTAGTGATGTAAATTGGGTCTATTATTTTGACTCGACGGTTTGTCAGTGGTTTGTGTGTTGATTCTTTTATCCTTTGGAATAAGTAAAATAGGCCAACATGTTCGAATCATCCATTGTGTCAGAATACCATGATGATTTTTTGTTACGTGTCAAATAATACTATCTGACTTCGTGCACTTCACTCGAACTCGGCTTTTCTCAAAACAATTGCACTATTTTACTTGTCAATAGTATTAATTTCATCTAAATTGTTGTTAAACCAATTTGTCATGAGTGAACAAAACCTATTAAACTTGACTGTCAATCAATTTGGGATGCTTTTGACTTATTACTTCTCTTTCTCATATCTATATAAACCTTTAGATTGCAAACATATTTACAAAGTCTATGATGCGACAAAAAATTAGTTTATTGTGAGCAAATTGATGCCTTCCGATAAGCTAACATCAGTTTGAGGGAAGGTTTTATTGTTGTGTTGGTGTTGCACTCAGGGAAGGAGGTTGATTGAAGCTTGAAATATCTCAAAATGGAGTAAAGTGCTGGAGTAGCGCCTAGGTGCCCATGTATGATCTCTTTTAACAAATTCTATCCCCCAGACACAATGATTGGAAAGTAGATGTCGAGAGCTTGGAATGTAGGTGCTAGCAAATTAGCACCTAGGCTCCCGAAGCAAGCAAGGATCGTGCACAAAATAGTTGCCGGAAAGTAGCACGACGATAGTGATGCCTAGGCACAATGATTGGAAAGTAGACGCCGGGAGCTTGGAAAGTAGGTGCTAGCAGACTAGCACCTAGGCGTCCGAAGCAAGCAAGGATCGTGCACAAAATAGAGTGGCTAGAAAATGGCACCGCGATAGTGACGCTTAGGCACCGATTGACACCTATATTTCGTTCCAGATACAGAGTGCCTGAAAAGTAGGCGTCGGGATTACAGCGAGTTGGCTCTACACCTATAGCGTCTAGGCGCTGCATCTGGCTCGTAGGCACATGAAGCCCTAAATCTAGACTTTGTGCCCGCGCTTAGATGACAGTTCACGTGACGGTTTCTGTAGTTGGGATGCACCTCTTTACTGGGAGAAGTATTTAAATCCTTCAACGAAGGTTTTGTGTCTTCTCTATCTGTTTTGAGCGTGGATAACTTGAGAAGGCCCCAGAAGATTTGCAAGGTGTATTTGAGAAGGAGAGTGTTTGAGAGATTTAAAGGGTGTAGACTTTCTGATTGTGATTTCATAATCCTTTTCTGATAAGGAAGGAGATAAGTACATTTAAGTTTGTGTTTTTACTTAGATTCCCATTGTAAGACTTGGTGTATGATTTCTCTTTTAAATACAGTTTTTGTGTTGATGAGTTTTATCATATGAATAGAGAGTAATTTCTTTATTTCTTCTTTGAATTGGAATTGTGGTAGGATAAAATTGAGATCATCATTGTGATTTGCACTGGAATTTTCTTCACAATGTTGCGTTAATCTTTTAAACAACATTTACATTCTGCCTAGACAGTAGGAGAATTAACATTCTTCGTGAACTTTGAGATCCAAAATAATAATTAGTGGAATGAAAGGGCTAACCACGTAAATTTATTGGAATGGAGATATTGCGTTTGAGTTTATTCAAACATTTAGGGAAATTTTTTTTTTGGTTTGATCATGCGATTTAGGAAACTAAACTTGTGACAACCGATCTTCCTTAGACTTATGGAAGAGGATAAGGAAGAATTAGCTCCTGTTTGGCACTGAACTTATATCACTTTCTTGATTCTATATACCACTAGACCAATTCAAGGAAGGAATCTCTTAAATCTTGAACTTCTTTAAGAACTTCATCTTTCTTGCTCAGGTAGATTTGTTTTTAAAAAGAATTTAGGATATAAACCTTTCTTAACTTCAAAAACTTTGACCATTTAGGCTAGGAGCGATAATAGCAAACTAGAACTTTTTCAAATTAGAATTCAGTTCGCTCCCTTTGGGATCGATATACAAAAGTCTGTTCCATATTCTAATGATAAGACACATATACTTGCTTTAGTCGTCAGTGTTTTGCCACACTTAGTTCATATTGATTACTATATCAATTATTATGTATAAATTATGGAGATACATAATTATAATTGATTAGTATAACTATAAATACTCATAATTTGTCACTAAAGCAACATGATTCATATTGATACAAAGAGGGGCATTTAAACCCTTATAATGGAATCAAATAAAGAAATAAATAAAAATACAATCAAAGAAATGAAATCAGAATAACGAAAAAAAAGAAACTACATAATGGAGAATAAAGGTAATTAATAAATAGTAATGACTATGGAAAGCCAGTAAATCTAATAAATTTAATACACCCCCTCAAGTTAAAACTTATATATCAATCATGTTCAACTTGGATTTGAAGTCATCGAACAAAGGGCAAGGAAGATTCTTGCTGAGGATATCTGCTAGTTGACTACTGGAGGACACAAGAGGAACACAAATTTCTTCAGACTCAATCTTTCTTTTAAATAAGTATCTGTCAATCTCCACATGTCGATAAGATTATGCTGGATTGGATTATGAGTAATGCTGATAGCGACCTTATTATCATATAATAGCTATAATGAAAAGCAGGTTGGCATATGAAGTTCGCAGAGCATGATATGTAGTCAGAGGGCTTCATAGACCCCCAAGAAGATGAACTAGAATTTAGCTTCAGCATTGCTCTGGGTAACCACAGACTATTTTTTGTTTTTCCACGTGACATGGTTTTCCTCTACGAATGAGCAATACCTTGAGGTGAAACGTCGATCATGAACGGACCTAACCTAATCAATATCTGTATAAACAACAATAGACCGAGAGGTGTGACGAGAGAAAAACAAACCTGAGCCCAATATATATTTTAAATAGTGGAGAATCTGGTGGACAATTTGAAGATGGTGGTCATAGGGGTCATGCATGAATTGACTTACTATACTAATTGCGTGACATATCTCAGGGCGAGTATGGGCAAGGTAGATGAGTTTCTCTACAAGGCGCTAGTAGTGAGTCTTGTTGACGGACACATAATTGGGAATGTCAAATAATTTTTCATTGGGATCCATATGGACAACTACAGGTTTGCACAGAAGAAGATTGTTCTCTGTCAAGAGATCTACCACATATTTGTGCTGAGATAGGCAAATTTTTTGAGATGATCAAGCCACGTTCATGTTTAAAAAGTACCAGAGAGATCCCAAGTGCTTCATTTCAAAGGACTTAACAAGAATGTCTTTCAAGGCCTTCAGTGCTAGGAGATCATTACTTATACAAATAATTTCGTCAACATAAACAATAAGGATAACTATCTGGACATTGGAGGAATGTCAGAAGAAGAGAGTGTGGTCTGATTGAGCCTGAGTAAAGCCATAGCCCCTAACAACCTTTGTGAACTTTCATAATGAGACACTTGAGGACTGCTTGAACCCATAGAGGGGCTTTCGCAGTCTACACACCTGCCCCCTGGAGGTAGTGTTAAAGCCACATTACCTCTTTTGTAAGCTCTCCATTTAAGAATACATTCTTGACTTCTAGCTAGAATAAAGGCCAATCTATATTCACCTCAAGGGACGACAGGACCCGAATAGTATTTAATTTGACCACTGGAGCAAATGTCTTCTCATAGTCAACTCCGTAGGTTTGTAAGTATCCGTTGGTGACCAACCATGCCTTGTTGCGTTCAAAGGATCCATCAGAGTTGAACTTGGTGTTAAAAATCCATCGACACCCTACAGTGTACCACGTATGGTTCGCTAAAGGACACCATCTCCTTCATTATTGTCGTTTTCTATGCTGGATCAACAATAACAACCTCAAGAGTAGCTAGGATCTGATAGTACGTCAGGGCAGTAACAAATGCTTTGTAGGTCGGTGATAAACTGTGGAAATACATATTTTGTCATCGGATAGAGACAACATTTTTGATTGCATATTTTGCTCGGAGAACTCACCTCCTCATTTGGAGGAGCGGTCGTGTTGAGGATGTCGCCCGGAGTGGAGTCAAGATCCTGTAAGGAGGTAGCGGGTTCCAATGTAGGAGCATCAGAATGGGTGCGCCGAGTGTAGACATGGATAATAAGAGGAGAGAATGGTTCACGTACCGAATCAGGGCTGAACGGATGTCGCACTTATCAGAATAGGAGACTCAGTGGCAGGAACACTAGGGGGAACATATATCGGAGAGGATAAGGGACAGTGCTAAGAACTCAAGCTTCCCCTCACTTGGGGTCGAGCTGGGAAAATAAGGAATACTTTCAAAGAAGTAGATCAACACTCATATAGATTTTGTTAGTGTTAGGATCAAGGCTCTGATACCCCTTTTAAGTGGTGGAGTACCCATAGAAGATACATTTTATGGACTTAGGATCAAAATTTCTCCGATTGGGGGCAGTGTTCTAAACAAAAGCAGTGCACCCAAAAATCTTGTTGTCTAAGGTGGTGAAGATCTAATTGGCGGGAAAGCAAGACATTAGGACAACTAGGGGGATTCAAAACTTGTGAATTTTAGAGGGGACTATTTATGGATATGTGGCAGTGAGAATGACTTCGTTTCAGAATATTGGGTTGAAACATATTGAAGCGAGCAACGCCAATGAGGTAATGACTTTTTCTCTCAACTATTCTATTTTGTTGAAGAGTGTTAGTACACGAGCTATGGGGGAGGATACCCTTACTCACAAAGAATTCACTGAAAATTGAGTTGAAAAACTCATGGCTATTCTCGGTTCTAAAGATCTGAATAGGAGTTTTTGATTAGGTTAAAATAAACATGTAGAAGTTTTGAAAGGTGTTAGCAACCTCAAATTTGTCTTTTAAAATGTCGACCCATGTTATTTGAATGCAATCATCAATCAAAGTCTAGAGCAACTTTTTATTGGTGTAACTGGAAGTGCGAGAGGGTCCCTACAAGTCACTGTGAATGAGAGAGAAATGAGCAAAATGTGTGTAAGTGTGGGGTGGGTAATGGATCTGATGGTGTTCAACTAACTGACATGTCTCACAATTAAAATTAGAAGGTTTTTAGTAGAAAACATTCAATGATACATATTTTTTAAAAACTGTAAACTAGGATGACCTAAATGACAATGCAACAACATAATGAAACATTTAATAACTCGAGATAAGCTACAACTCTTGAGAAGTTTATCCTTACTCTCTATGTTATCCTCTTGGAAGTGGTAGAGCTCTACTACCCTTTTAGTAATTCCAATCATCATCCCTGAATGATAATCTTGAAAAACGCAACTATAAGAAGAGAAATTAGCAACACAATCAATATCATTTGCTAACTTGCTAATAGAAAATAAGTTACATTGCAAATGAGAAATATAATAAACTGACTTCACAGTTGTTAGTACAACCGATGCTTTACCAACAATGAAACTATAAGAGCCATCGACAACTATGACAGTATCATTTACAGAGCACAGACAGTAAGTCGGGAAAACTTGTGAGCACCCAGTCATGTGATCCGTGGCATTTGAATCAATAATCCATGAACTAGCTGTGAAATAAATCATGAAAGCCATTGGAAGAGTATCTTGTCGAACATGGGAGGTCAATGGACCTGTAGAGACTTGATGGGCTTCAACAAGCTTAATCAATTGATTCATCTGGTTTTTCAGGGATTCAGAGGATTCAGGGATGTTCCGAGCAGAAGTCCGTTGAGCCATGTTGGGCTCGACCGTTGTCTCGAGACCTTTGGTATAAGAGGATTTAACTGAATGTTTGTATGACGAATCGTTGTGAAGATTCTGACACTTATCTCGAGTGTGGTTAGGTTTGTGGTTCTGAGTCATCAATGAATTCTGGTAGGATCATGAGAAATGAATACAATTGCAGGAAAGACCGGTGCTAGACAACTATTAGACTCCTTGCAGAAATGGTGTCTGCACTAGAACCGATGCACCACGAGAGTCGAGGATCTTTTGGATGCTGGAATCTGCAGGGAGGATTAGCGACACTAAGGAAACATTGTCCGGCTGGAAGGTCTCTTGGGATTAGCAGCTGGAATTAGCGGCTGGAAGCAGCGGTTGANCACTGCATGAGTAATATCCTGCCCTTGCTGAAAGCCGTTTTCAACAAGTCCAGCCTCGTACCTCTTACTGGCGGCAAGCGCAGTTTTCACCCGGTACGCCTACTTGTTGTGCAATGCATTCTTCTTTGATAGAAGTTTTGTCAGCTCCTAAGTCTGATTCCTTAGTAGAGAATCCGCCTCCTCCTTCTTGGTCAGCTCCCACTTGCTCGAATTCTCATCTTGTAAAATTTCTTCATAACTCCGTGGTTCTCAACCATTTGTCTGTACAATGTCTGGTTTTCCTGCCTTTGGCGCTCTACCACTTTTCAAGAAATTGACATTCTTCTGCACCCCCATAATGCACCTCTGACTCATGTGTTCTCGTCTGAGTAAACCTGTAGTCATATATAGTGTGTCAGTTTTCTTACCACGAGCCAGTACTAATGCTCCTTTGGTAACCTTCCAGGTGTTATCTGAGAACACTACCGAATGACTACCTTTATTGAGCTGCCCAACAGAGATGAGGTTTTTCTTCAACTCAAGAACGTGCCTGACCTTTTTCAAAATCCATTTGTTCTTGTTAGGGAGTGCAATATCAACGTCTCCCATTTCCGACACTCATCTCGAGTGTGGTTAGGTTTGTGGTTCTGAGTCATCAATGAATTCTGGTTGGATCACGAGAAATGAATACAATTGCAGGGAGACAGGCGCTAGACAACTATTAGACTCCTCGCAGAAATGGTGTCTGCACTAGAACCGATGAACCACGAGAGTCGAGGATCTTTTGGATGCTGGAATTTGCAGGGAGGATCAGCGACACTAAGGAAACATTGTCCGGCTGGAAGGTCTCTTGGGATTAGCAGCTAGAATTAGCGGCTGGAAGCAACGATTGAAAGAATTGTATCAGTTGGAAACAGCGGGACAGAAAGAATTAGCGGGAAACAGTGGCTGAAGAAATTATACCGGTTGGAGATTTGCGACTGAACGAACATCGCCTGAAGGAGTCATACGGGAAAACCAATGGTAGAAGGAATTAGCGGCTGAAGCAGCAACACCAAGTTGGTAGAAATAACAATGGTTGGAGTTGGAGAACAACGACTGGCTGAAGGAACTTGCCGAAGAGATGCTGGAACCATATGACTAAAGGAAAAATAGCAAACTTGGCAGATGTTGGAAGGTGGCTGCTGGCTGGCTAGGGTAGAACCTCTAGGGTTAGAAAGTCATGACTCTGATACCATGTTGAGTTTGTGACTAGAGTAGCATAATTCATATTGATACAAAGAGGGATATTTAAACATTTACAATGGACTCAGATAAAGAAAGAAATAAAAATAAAAATCAAAGAAATAAAATCAGAATAACGATAAAAAAGAAACCAAATAATAAAGGCTATGGAAAGCCATTAAATCTAATAAATTCAATAGAATATTTTATATTGTCTTTTTAGGATGGATCTGATTGGGCAAATCAAGTAATCAATACAATTTATGCTACTTACGTTTTCCCATATAATGAATAGAAGCCCTTCAGAGGAGAGTTTGTGCGCTTTTGTTTCAGCGAAGACATACAAAGGACTATATATCATGTTATTGAGCCATCAAAATTTCATCAATTTAAACTTCTAAAGTTATGCCACACATTGGGAATTGCTACTAGAATTAGTTTTCTTGATTGTTGAAGACTTAAGTACCTCAGGGTTTTCAAGTCTTTATGGTGTAAATGAATACTATTTCTTGTTGTTTTCTAATAACCCTACAGAATGCTTCATGGCTTGCGTATCAAAGATGGAAAAGCAGCTTATGTTTCTAGGTATGTTAAGACGTCCAGGCTTAAGCAAGAAGAATATTTTGGAAGAGCAAAATTTATGAAGGTAAATTCTGATGGGGCATTTACATTCATACCACCCAATTCCTATCTATATACATATCTAACACCTAAACTTTCCTTTTTACATTTATAACACCCAAATCTGTCATATCACGTCAATAATACCACTATATTAACTTTTAAAAGTTAATTATATATTTTCATGCATAGTTAAGGTTGGTATGTATGTAAAAATTGAAATTTGGGTGTTAGATACGTAAATACATTGGAAATGATGGTATGTATATAAATTTTCCAATTATGTTATTATTATTATTATTATTTTTTTTGTCAATATCAAACTTGTGAAATTGTGCATAACTTATGATGATGTTTTTGTGCCTCTAGGTCGGGGACCTCAAGGGATTATTTGGTCTATTTATGGTTCATATGCAACTTCTTAGGGAAAAACTCAAAGTATTGGATGTTTCATATGGAACTTCAACAGGTATGCTAATATACTTTAATTTGGTTGATTGCATGATATGAGATTGTGTCAGAAAGATATTATAACCTAATTGTAGGTTTTCACACTGTTTTTCAGTTTCCATGATGGGTTTGCTCAATTATTATTTTTTTGTACTATTTTATTGCTTCTGTAATTCACCAAATTATCTTATTTTATACAGCAAATACTGCTCTGATTTACCATCATGGTAAACTTCTGGCTTTATCCGAAGCTGATAAACCATGTAAGCATTATTAATACTCTGTATAACTTCTCTTATCTGTTTGGCGCTTCAATGCTCATTTTTTTGTTGGGGCATTTACATACATAGCAAACAATCCTTATATTTTTACATGTCTCACACCTAAGCTTTCTTATTTATACACATAGTACTCAAATCTTTAATATCACATAAAAAAGAGCATTATTTCAATTTTCTAAAAGTCAAATACACATTTGCATGCACTAATTTAAAGCACCAAAGTGCCATGTATGTAAATATTAACGTTTAGCTGTGACATATGTAAATAAAAAAAAAAAATTGAGTGCTAGGTAAATAAATTTCTCCTTTTTTAAATCTGAATTGTTATTGGTAGAAGGAAAAGCTTTTTGTCTTATTAGTATTTTAAGAAATGTTGAAGCAGAAATTGTTCTCTGCATTATATAGATGTAATCAAAGTTTTAGAAGATGGAGACCTGCAAACTCTTGGAATGCTTGATTATGACAAGAGGCTTGCACACTCATTTACGGCCCATCCAAAAGTTGATCCATTTACTGGTAAGAATGATGAGTCTATAGCCTACTTTATCTTAGGCAACAGAGTTAAGTTTAGCCTTTTGGTTTGTTTATTTTTGGTTGCAGATGAGATGTTTACATTTGGTTATTCACACAAACCACCTTATATTACTTATCGGGTCATTACAAAGGATGGTGTTATGCACAATCCTGTACCAATAACAATTCCTGAGCCTATTATGATGCATGACTTCGCTATCACTGAGAATTTTGCAGTTTTCATGGATCTTCCTTTGTGTTTCCGACCAAAGGTGATACTTTTTATACGGCTATCATATTTTTTATTAATGGGAAATTTACTTACGCAGCACACAATTCTTATATATTTTCATATTTCAAACCTAAACTTTCATATTTACACACATAGTGTTGTGAGATATGTACTTCCTGGTATAGAAATGAAACACAAAGAACACAAGCAAACACAGATCGTTTACGTGGTTTAATCTAACTGAATCTACATCCATGAGAGGAAATCAATCAAATAGTTCACTTAGGCAAAAGAAATGTAGAATACATAGCTTATACATATAGATGTGCCCTCATTTTTCTTCTACGACCTCCCTCTCAAGGGACACCTTGATACAAGGCCTCAAGATGCTCTCCTCCTCTCTAGCTCTCTAGCTATTCTCTCCTCCTTTGTGGTAGCTTAAGATATCTTCCCTCGCTTTCCTAAGCCTCACACCCTCTCTATTTATAGAAGCAAGAGAGTGGTAGGTGGGAGGTAGTTGAGCTGTGGTAGGTGAGTGGTACCACATTACAAAAGTGGCCTTTTACCTTAGTTTAATAATTGGGGGTCAAAATAATAATTCTCCACCTTGACCCTTAATTGAGAAGCGTCGAAGTAAAGATTCCCTCCACCTGGCTTCTGAGAGGCCCTCAACCCTTGGTGAAGTTTACTAAGTCCAGACAGTGTCTGAACTTAGCTGTCGGTAGCACCTTGGTGAGCATATCAGCGGGATTTTCTTCAGTAGGTATCTTCTCCACTACTATTGAACCCTTGGCGATGACATCTCTCACAAAATGAAGCTTTATATCTATATGCTGGATCTTTCATGAAATACCTGATTTCTGGTTAGGTGAATGGTGCTTTGGTTGTCGCAAAACACAGTTATCACCTTCTGATGTATCCCAAGCTCCTCATCCATGCCCTTTAGCCACATAGCTTCCTTGATTGCTTCAGTCACAACAATGTATTCTGCCTCTGTTGTTGAGAGGGCCTCAACGGATTGGAGGTTAGACTTTCAACTGATTGTCGTACCGAAGACAGTGAAAATGAATCCGGTCAGTGGCTTCCTGGTGTCAATGTTTTCTGCATAATCGGAGTCCACGTAACCAACTAACTTTTCTTCTTTGTTTTACTGCCTTTTAAAGAGTAGACCCAGGTCTGTAGTGCCTCTTAGGTACCTCAAGATCCATTTTAGTGCTTCCCAGTGAGCCTGTCCTTGGTTTGCCATGAACCTGCTTACAATGCTGACGACGTAGGCCAAATCTGGTCTGCTGCAGATCATCTCATACATGATGCTGCCAACCCCGCTGGCATAAGGAACACCCTCCATGTACCTTTTCTCATCTTCAGTATCTGGTGCTTGAGAGTTTGACAATCTGAAGTGTTGGCCAATAGGTGTTGCAACCTGCTTAGTTTCATGCATGTTGAACATTGCTAGAACCTTCTGAATATATGACTTCTGAGACAAAAATAATGTGTCATTTTTCCTATCTATAGTAATCTCCTTCCCTAGGATCTTTGTGGCGGGTCCTAGGTCCTTCATGTCGAATTCAGAATTGAGCATACCTTTGATCTTCTGGATTTCCTCCCTGCTTCTGTTGGCTACTACATATCATCCACATAAAGAAGCAAGTAGGTACTTATTTCACCGTCTTGCCACTTCATGTACACGCAACTATCGTAGCTGCATCTGACAAATCCGATCTTTAGCATGAACTCATCAAATCGTTTGTACCATTATCTGGGTCTTTGTTTCAGTCCATACAAAGCTTTCTTCAGCAAACAAACTTTGTCCTTTGTCTCAGGTGTGCAGTACCCATCTGGCTGATCCATGTAGATGGTTTCTTCAAGCTCTCCATGCAGGAATGCATTCTTAACATCTAGTTGCTCTAATTCCAAATTGAATTGAACCGCTAGTGCTAAGACTATCCTAATGGAGCAGTGTTTCACGACGGGGGAGAAGATTTTGTTGAAGTCGATTCTTTCTACCTGAGTGAATCCCTTTGCAACGAGTCTGGCTTTATACCTGATTCTCTCAATACCTAGCGTGTCTTCCTTCTTCTTAAAGGTCCACTTGCAACCAACCACTCGTTTGTTCTTTGGTCGATCCACAAGTTCCCAGGTTTTTTTCTTCATCAGAGAAGTCATTTCCTCATCCATTGCCTCTTCCCACCGGAGTCTTTCTTTGCTTTTTAGGGCTTTCTTGTAGTTGTTCGATTCTGCTTCCTCTATCTCTTCGGTAACACTTAAAGCATATGAGATCTTATCTGCATGGTCGTATCTCTCTAGCGGTCTGATAGTTCTTCTTTGTCTGTCCCTTATTAAGCTGTAGTCATCAGATCTTCTTTCTGGCTCAATCACTTGCTGCTCCTCTGCCACTTCATCCTGATCGTTTACAACAGTCCTTTGATCTGTCAAAGTTCGTTGTTGTTGTAGCTCCACCTCAATTGAAGAATCCTTCTTGGTGATGCTGTTTTTGGCAGCATGGCTATAAAGATTCGCCATTTTGCACTCATCGAATGTCACATCTCTACTGATGATGCATTTCTGTTGATATAAGCACCAGAGTTTGTAGCCCTTGGTTCCAGGTGTGTATCCAATGAAAATGCACTTCAGGACCCTTGCTTCTAGCTTATCCTGTCTAACATGAGTACATTCAAAAACTTTGAGATTATCATAGTTACCTGGTTTCCCGTACAACATCTCCGAAGGTGTCTTCATATCGATAGCAGTTGATGAGCATCTGTTGATAATGTAGCA
The DNA here is from genome assembly GCA_003013225.1 of Phalaenopsis aphrodite. Taxonomy (NCBI): domain Eukaryota; kingdom Viridiplantae; phylum Streptophyta; class Magnoliopsida; order Asparagales; family Orchidaceae; genus Phalaenopsis; species Phalaenopsis aphrodite. The sequence goes on from NEWO01000137.1 coordinate 159,122, forward strand.
GACGGTTGACACGGCTTCACCCCAGAAATTTTTGGGTAGACCTGCATTTAGCAGCATGCACCTCACTCTCTCTAGGAAAGTCTTGTCCATGCTCTCAGCCAGACCATTCCGTTTAGGAGTGTTCCGGACTGTCTTGTGTCTTGTGATGTCATTCCTCCTGCACAGCTCCTCAAACTGCTTTGAACAGTACTCTAAGCCATTGTCAGTTCTCAAGTGCTTCAGCTTGGTTTCCATTTTATTTTCTGTGACAGTTAGCCAGTCCCTGAACCTCTGAAAGGCTTCATTCTTTGATTTAAGGATGAAAACCCATACCTTCCTAGTGTAGTCATCTATGATGGACATGAAGTATCTCCCTCCTCCATGAGTCTGAGTTCTGGATGACCCCCATAGATCGCTGTGAACATAGTCAAGGAGTTTTTTTGATGAGCGAGTTCCGGTAAAGAACTTCACCCTGGTGGCCTTCCCCAAAACGCATTGTTCACTTAAATTCCAGTTTACTAACTCGATCTCCACATAACAGACTCTGCTTGGACAGTTCTTGTAAGCCTCTTTCACTTACACGCCCCAGTCTCATGTGCCATAGTCTGGTCCTATCAAGTTCTGATTGAACTGCATTTGAGAAGTTGCCGATCACGGTTCTTCCAACTAGTGAGTATAGTTCATTCTTTCTGACTTCTTTCATTACTATGAGAGAACCTTTGGATATTCTGATGCAGCCATTCTCTGTCTTGAATGAGTATTCACTTGACTCCAGCGTACCTAGAGATATCAGATTTCTTTTGAGTTCCGGGACATACCTGACGTGCTGCAGTATCCTTTCAGCTCTATCGAACATCTTGATTTTGATTGTCCCGCTGCCGACTACCCTGTAAGGTTTATTATCACAAAGTAGAACAAACCCACCGTTTTCCAGCTGCAGTGACTCGAACCAGTATTTGTGAGGACACATGTGGAAGGAGCACTCTGAGTCAAGGATCCACTTCTTGCTAGATTCAGATTTTTGTGATCGCCAGAGCTTCAACTGAATCATAGCCATCTAAGACTACGCTTGCCTCTCCAGAATCTCTAGGTTTCTCCTGAAAAACTTTTCTTTCTATCCGGACAGTTCCTTCCAAAGTGACATTCCTTGTGGCACTGGTAGCACTTGTTAGATCTCTTAGAAGACTGACTTCTGCTCTTCCTTCTGGACTTTGATCTGTTCTGATCACTTTTGAAGCCTTTCTTGCTCGATCTTCCTCTAACTGTCAGACTATCTCCGCTGGTTTCCTCTTTCATGTCGTGCTTCTTCTGGAGTTCTTTAGCTCTAATAAGAGATCGAACCTCCTCCAGAATAATAGTCTGCGCCCTTCCATAGAGCATCATATCCTTGAAATGGTCGTAGCTCTTGGGAATAGAGTTTAGCAACAGTAGTGCCTTGTCCTCATCGTCCATCTTGACGTTGATGTTCTCGAGATCGTCGATGATCTTGTTGAACTCGTCAATCTGCTCAGACGGATTTGTCTTCATGCATTTTGAAGGAGTATAGGCGCTGCTTCAGAAAGAGCATATTAGCCAGAGACTTTGTCAGGTAGAGTACCTCGAGTTTGGCCCAAAGTGCTTGAGCCATTGTCTCCCTCGACACCTCCCTCAGAACTTTGTCGCCCAAGCTCAGGATTATCAAACTGTGGGCCTTGTCCAGTATGCCGATCTTCTCTTTCTCGGTCATGTCGGCCGGCAATGCCGCCAACCCTTGCAAGGCTTCTGCAACACCCTACTGAACCAGTAGAGCTCTCATCTTTACTCTCCATAAGCCGAAATCATTATTCCCGTTGAATTTCTCGATGTTGAATTTGGCGGAACCCATTATTGTGGCTTGATCCCCACTAACGTCTGAAATCTGCTCCACTGAGTACCTACTGAATTCCGAGAGCTGTCTTGGCGTGCTTCGCGTGCTTCTGTCGCGGTGTGTGCTAGTTGTCGCGAAAATTCTCCTTCGCGAGATCTGCCCCTTCGCGGACAGAACGACCTGCCTTCCTCTGCTCCTTCGCGGACAGTTCCTCCTCCGTCTCGCCGAACCACACAACTTGCGGCGCTAATCCAGTCGATTAAAGCTTCCACTGCTCACCGAATCTGTCGCGATTCGGCTGCCTGCGACGCGATCCGCTTGCTCCTCTGTTCGTGAATGTCGAACTCATTTTCTTCGTCGTTGGCCGTGAACACCTTTACACGAACACCTCTAACCAAGAAGTATGGATCTTCCCATAGACGGCGCCAATTGTTGTGAGATATGTACTTCCTGACATAAAAATGAAACGCAAAAAACATAAGCAAACACAAATCGTTTACGTGGTTCGATCCAACTGGATTTACCTCCACGGGAGGGAATCAATCAAATAGTTCACTAAGGCAAAAAAAATGGAGAATACATGGCTTATACATAGAGATGAGCCCTCATCTTCCTTCTATGGCCTCCTTCTCAAGCGACATCTTGATACAAGGCCTCAAGATGCTCTCCTCCTCTCTAGCTCTCTAGCTATTCTCTCATCCTTTGTGGTAGCTTAAGATCTCTTCCCTTGCTATCCTAATCCTCACACCCTCTCTATTTATAGAAGCAAGAGAGTGGTAGGTGGGATATAGGTGTGAGGTAGGTGAGCGGTAGGTGGGCGGTATGTGGGATGTGGTAGGTGAGCGGTATCACATTACAAAAGTGTCATTTTACCTTAGTTTAATAATTGGGAGTCAAAATAACACATAGCACTTTGGTGCTTTAATCCTACACATGAAAATGTGTATTTGACTTTTAAAAAGTGGTAACAATGCAATTTTTGAGTGTTATGCGTGTAAGTATGAAAGTTTAGGTGTGAGGTGTGTAAAAACATAAGAATTGTGTGCTATGTATTTGAATGCCCCTTTTTTAATTAGAAGGCTTACTTTTCACCTAATTAGGAGCTGGATTGCTGGAAGGTCTTCTTTGTTCATAGTATTCGCCTTCTTTTAGAGTCGCTACACCTCAGCCTTTCAACTATGTTTATATTTCTAAATTCCAAAAAAATTTACATTGCCCTTTTTTTAGGAAATGGTGAAGGGAAAGTTGATATTTACATTTGATCCAACAAAGAAAGCGAGATTTGGTGTGCTTCCCCGATATGCAAAAGATGAGCAACTGATTAGATGGTTTGATCTTCCTAATTGCTTCATATTTCATAATGGTAATTCTGATGAAACTTGCGGTAGATGTGCATTTTGTTTCTGACGGGTCTTGCAATCTTTTCTCATAGGTTTTTACTCAGTGGTGACTCTTGTTTAGTTAAATTTATAACTCGTATAATATAGTATATACAGCTTCTTTTAAAATTTTTCCTACTACTGCGTTTCTTGCCTTTTAGAAAATACTATTATTGTGATTTTTTAAATAACATTACGTGGATAGAGAATTGACTTTTTAAATACTTGCCCCCAAAAAATGCCTAATCCTTATAGAACAGTCTAGGAATGTAGATGTGGAACTATCTCATATGTAGGAAATGAAAATGTTTTTTGCAGAGTTGAACAGAGGATACCTATGTGTGCTACTATTAAAATATTAGACCTGGAAGCTAAAGAAGAGTTGGAACTTTGGACACCTTCAATGTCTTAATTTGTCTTGAATTATTTTATTAAAAACCTTTTTTACTTTATCGAGTTCAAAACTAAAATATCCATTGGATGGTGAGAGGCTTGAGCTGCTCCAGTAAGCTGCTCAATTACCGACTCTTCTTCAAATTTTCTTTGCTCGAAAAGTGCACATTAACTTGAGAAATAGTTTATTTGAAGATTATATGTTCCTTTCTCAAGATGTAATTGGCGCAATGACCAAAGGCTGATCTCATTTTTTTCTCTATAATTGTATGCTATTGTCACATCGGTCATTGACATTCAGCTCCGTTTTGTTTGGTCAATTGTTGTTTGAAAGTTGAGTTTTCAATTTTCGACATCTAAATATGCAACTAGTAAAGTTGATCTATTTTCTATGTTTTTGTTTGCTATCATCTGTCCACATCGGGCGTTGAGCTTAGCATTCTAATTATTATTTTTAGTTATTTAGCTCTTGGTAATTTGGCTGAACATGAACTTTCAACTTGATTAGGAGATGAGTATCATTGTATCATTTTCCCAAAGGTGCAAATGATGTAGGCCAACCTTGTTGGGTTGTGGAGCCTAAGCTTAAGGCATTGACGCATAATCACCGGGTTGTGGGTGCTTAAGCGTCTACTTGGGTGCTGCTCGAACAAAGGTGCCGGTTTTGGGCGCATACGCGCCCAAAGCGGGCGCTGCTCTTATTCCCGATAGACCGACGCATAGGCATCATTCTATTGGCACCTAGATGCCCATTATGGAACGTCAATACACAACAATTGGCACTTAGGCCCCAAGTTTGGGTGCCTAAGCGCCCCGGTGCAATTACTACACATAATTTTTAAGACAATATTTGAGCGTGGATCAATATGCTTGTTGTTTTCTTCTTTCTGATTTTCATAGTGGAAATTTGGTTGTAGCTCCGTGTTTTTTTCCTTTTGGGTTTCTCCACGTAAAATCCATGTATGCTTTTCTGGTTGCTTTATTGTGCTTCCGTGTTTAATTATTTGTTCCGGTCTTCTCGAATTCTATGATCTCGTTATTCCGCGGTGTGGTTTAATTTCTAGTTGGTTCTAAGCCACTTTAAAGTTGGGAATTATTCATTATGTGATTCCTATTAACGAATTTTAGAACAGGTTTTGATTCAAGTGAGATTAATGGTTGAAGAAACGTGGTTAAAAGTGGAGAAGTTCAATAGGACGAACTTCACTTTTTAGAAGATGCAGGTGGATGATTTGATGTATTAGAAAAAAATTGCACTTGCCACTAGAAGGAATAAGAAGGAAGCCTGAATCTATGCCCATGGAGAAATGGGAAGTGTTGGATTGAACGACACTAGGTTTGATTTGGTTTACACTTTGCTCATCTGTTGCGTTCAACATTGTGAATGGGAAAACTACGGTGGATCTCATGACGACACTGACCAAGATTTATGAAAATCTTTCTGCTTCCAATAAAGTTTTTCTGATGAAGAAGTTATTTAATATGAAGATGGCGGAAGACAGTTCAGTGGCAGAGCATCTCAATAAATTTTAACACTGTGACGAGCCGGTTGTGTTTTGTAGGGATCAAGTTTGATGATGAGGACAAAACACTGGTGATATTATATTTATTGGTGGAAAGTTGCGATGACTTGGTAATGACAGTGAGTAATTCTTCAGGGACTTCCAAGTTGAACTTTGATGATATCGTGAGTCTGATACTTAATGAAGAAGTTATTAGAAAAGCAGTGAATGATAAATCTTCAGGTTTTGCATTGAATGTTGATAACAGTGGAAGGAATCTGGGCAGAAAGATTGGCAGAGGCAGATCCAAGTCCAAGAAAGGAAAGCCTAAGTCAAGCAGAGGAGAATGCTGAAACTGTGGTAAGAAGGGGCATTTTAAGAAGGACCACAAAGTTCCAAGGAAAGCTGGTGGTGGACGATAGAAAAATAGTTTCTCTACTAATGTCTCCATAGGTGAAATCCAAAATGACTCCCTGGTATTATCTCTAGTCAACACTGAATCCTAGATAGTGGATTAAGATGCCTCTTTTCATGCTTGCCCCAAAAAGAGGTATTTAAAAACTACACTCATAATGATTTAGGAATAGTTTATCTGGGAGATAACAAGACCTGCAATATAGTTAGAAAGGTTGATCTTGATATCAAGTTGCCGAATAGAACAGTTTGAAAGCTTATTGAAGTTAGACATATTTCAAGTTTGAAGAGAAATTTCATCTCTATGAGCCAACTGATAGAGTTAGGACTCGTGACTACTTTCAGGGTTGTTTCTCGGAAGCTGCTTAGGGGGCATTAGTGATGGCACGGGGCAAAATGGAAGACAACCTTTATCTAATCAATGAAATGATTGATTTCATTTATGTAGCTAGTACCAGGATGAATGCGGGTTTATGACATAGTAGACTTGGCCATATAAGCGAGATATGTATGAAATCCCTACTTTCAAAGAATAAGCTTCAGGGTCTGAAATAAGTTGATCGGATTTATGTGAAGACTTTATTTATGACAAGAAGAATGTTTCTTCTTCAAGAGCAGGTCAGTGGTGAAATCAAAGAAACTAAACATAGTGCATACTGATGTATGGGGTCCTACTCTAGTTCAGTCCATTGGAGGCTCTCGCTATTTTCTCACGCTCATTGACGATCACACGAGAAAAGTATGAGTTTATTTCTTAAAGCAAAAATCTGATGTATTTGAAGTCCTTAAAAAATAGAAGGCTATGGTACAAAAGGAGATAGACTTGAAGCTGAAGTGTCTCAAATCAGATAATGAGAGTGAGTACTATGATCAGAAATTTGCGAATTTTTGTGCTATAGAGGGGGTCAGACATGAAATCACTGTTCTAACGACACCATAACAGAATGATGTGGGTGAGCGCATGAAGAGAACAATCACGTATTCTGCTAGAAGCATGAGACTGCTTGCAGGCTTGCTAAAACAATTTTGGGCAGAGCAGTAGACACAACAGTTTGTCTGATAAACTGTAGTCCATCAGTACCTTTGGAGGAAGGCTTACCTGAAGAAGCTTGAAGTGATAAAAAGATATGTCTATCTCATTTAAGAGCATTTGGGTGTTCTGTATATGTGCATGTTGATGTAGGGTCCAAGAGCAAGCTTGACTCAAAATCTGTCAAGTGCACCTTCATTGGATGTGACTTAGATGAGTTTGGGTATAAGTTCTGAGATTATCAAAAATAAAAAATTCATCAGAACGAAATGGATATGTACAAGGACAGGGTTAAAATTCAGTACATTCCGTTTGTTAATTCTGAAGAATCCATATATGTGGAGATAGAAGATACTGGTGATCAGGAAGATGGAGAAAGAAGTTGTGCTCAATCACAATGAGCACTGGAAGTTCCTCAGTCACATGCTACATAAATCAAAAGATCCAACAAAGTGAAACAACACATACAAAGGTATTAACCTTCTTTACACTATTTGTTATTACCTGATAGTGATGAACCGGAGTGCTTTGAGGAGACCACCCAAGTTGAAGATTCAAGGAGGTGAGAGCTCGCCATGGATGAAAAAATGCAATCTTTGGAGTCAAATCAGACTTGGGATTTTGCGGTACTACCAAATGACAAAAGAGCACTGTACAACAAGTGGATCTACAGGTTGAAAGAGGTGTTAGACGGTAGCAAGCGCTACAAGGCATGGCTTGTTGTGAAGGGTTTCCAACAGAAGAAAGGAGTGGATTACACAGAGATCTTCTCTCCGGTGGTGAAGATGACGACTGTCAAGGTTATGCTGAGTCCAGTACCAAAGGAAGATCTACAGTTGGAGCAAATGGATGTAAAAACAACTTTCTTACATGGAGATCTTGAGGAGGAGCTATACATTGTGCAACCACAAGGTTATAAGGTTCCAGACAAAAAAAGTTTAGTTTTCAGATTGAAGAACAGCCTCTATGGCTTGAAGCAAGCCCCAACATATTGGTATAGGAGGTTTGACAGGATCATGTCGGATAATGGGTATATGAAGTGTCAGGCAGACCATTGTTGCTTCATCAAACACTTTGGTAACTTATATTTACTTCTTTTTTGTGGATGCTGATTGCAGAGACAAATATTGAGAAAATCAAGGACTTAGAAGAAACAATTATCAAGTGAGTTTGAGATGAGGATTTAGGTCCAACTAAGAAGATCCTCGTGATGAGAATCAATAGGGACAATGGTACAAGAACATTGAAGTTGTCTCAGGCAGAGTATATAAAAAATATTCTATAGAGGTTCAACATGAGTGATGCGAAACCACTTAGCATTCCCTAGGTAGTCACTTCAAACTATCTAAGGTGTTATCACTTAACTCTGAAGCAGAGCAAGCACCGATGGAGAAAACTCATAAACCTCTCCTACCTTCGTTGACCATCCGCAACCGGTTCTACGCCACACCCTAATGCTGAAGATTCATCTGACACCCCTCTAGTCGTCACCGGTCCCTCCTCGACCCCCTCCAACCGGCCTTCCAGCCACCACTCGGCACCTTCCAGGACTATTTTTTGTTTCGTTCTTTAGTCTATTTTCTGCAATGGACATTTCATTCATTGTTTATTTGTTGTTTCGTTACTGTTATTTGTGTTATTTACAATTGTTATTTATGTTTACTTTGGTAAAGAGTCATCCCTGTACTCGTTTAAAGTTCCACAATAAATTTGTCGCATCCTAGTAGTGGTTTGGGTTAACTCCGGTATCACCCTTCCCACCGGCTACCTACCATTCCTGCCCTCTCACCGCTGCCCACTGGTCATCTCGCCTCGCCCTGGCCTGGGAGTCGTGTTGCATTTTATTTTCTTTTCTATTTTGAATCTTAATTGTAATCCTATTGTTTTGTGCTTCATAAAACATGTTTTCTACTGTGGTTAGGTTAACTCTAGTATCAATCAAAATTCCAACTTATCACTAAGATCAAAATGAAAATCACCAAATAAGCCAATAATAATTTATACAAATGAAATATAACAATGTACCTGATTATGAATGCAAGAAAATCACAGCCCATGCAGATATAAGAGTGATTCATGGCTTCTATAACCTACTCAACGGAAGCCCAAATTCAGCTTGCATTCACAAGATGAAAACTAGGAAGAAAATTTTTAAGTTATACATTCTTCATTGCATGCCTTGGGACTATTTATAAACTCTTCATAACTTTGGTAAGTAGATAAGATTGAAATTGGATTGGCCTAAATTTGTGTTTAAATTAATCCCAATTTAATCTTGAATTTTGAATTTTGAATTTTTAAATCAACCAAACAACAATAAATCAATTTTGAATTTTTAAATCAGTCAAACAATATCATGCATGCATGCAAATCCCGCCACTCATTTCAGAACCAGAGTTTTAGGCTCAGGAACTGCACGTGGAGCAGTAATTCCTTAGCCACTCATTTCAGAACCAGAGTTTTAGGCTCAGGAACTGCACGTGGAGCAGTAATTCCTTACACCCTGCAATTTAGCCCATAAGAAAAACCTTAGTCCCTTTTTTTCTTTTGTTTGTTTATTGAATAATTTCTTAATTACCGAATAATTCCAAGCCCAACAGCAGTCTAAAACAACTCAATCTCCTAATACTCCCTTAGCATGAGGATAGAATGTAGTCCAACATAATCTATTCAAATTTTTTGTTGGTATTATTTGCATAAACTTAGTCGAAGCTGAAATCGTGCTAATCAAATCAAACTAACCCAAGCTAGGAAATAAAATATAACATTTCTCAGCCAATGCAACATTTTAACCCTAATTAAGACTACAAATAAAACGAACTAATTAGTGGAAAAGAAATAAATAACTATTTACAAATTAAAGCTTTTTTTGCTGATTCCTATAAGAATAAATTCAAGATTTTCATAAAGTTGCTTTAAGAGATCCATCTTTGTCCAAGTTTGTGAGATTAGTTGAGGACATTATATAGATCTTTTTCTCAATCCTATTTGATGTCTTCATTTATAATTACTTCAATAAAAGCTTTCCGTCTTTCTTTATCAATGCCTCTATTTTGTTGAGATTTCTTTATCAATGCCTCTATTTTGTTGAAATTTTGGTGAATTGTTTTATCCATATCATATGATGTTATAGAAGGATGGATGCATGCTTTTCTATTTTTTATACGACCTTAAACTTCTTATGAACTTAAATAGATTTTATCTCAGAAAAATAACATGTTCCGTGAAAACCGTCTTGATTTTTCATGAAGCACTTTTCAGCTCTTTTAGGGGCATGATTTTTTATAATAGAAAAGTCAGATCCTAAGGGTAATAATTATTTCATCAAGTACTTGAATGAAACTACTTGCACTTCTTTGTCATGGAGCTTGCTTGTTTATCTTATGGTGTTTTCATTTTTTTTATTCATATGCCTCACCGCATAACTTCTGAAATTTTTTCATCATTCTTACTAGCAAATGCCTGGGAAGAAGGAGATGAAGTTGTTCTTATTACTTGTCGCCTTGAGAATCCTGATCTGGACATGGTCAACGGAGCTGCAGAAGATAGACCAGACAATTTCACTAATCAACTGTATGTTTCATTTTCTTATTGTTTTTTTGCTTCATCCTTTTGTTCTCCCTTAAAATTTTAATCTGTTGTTCCAGGTATGAGATGAGGTTTAATCTGAAAACGGGTGCAGCTACTCAGAAGGAATTGTCAGCACCTGCAGTGGATTTTCCTAGAATTAATGAAAACTACACTGGCAGGTAATTTTGGAATATAGAAGATGGAATAAAATTTCCAACTAATTAGTTATATTAAATATTGATGTTCTTTTTTTCTATCTTTTTTTATTGATGTCTGTTTTATGCTCACTTGCACTTACTGCCCAAAAGTGTACTTCACATTTGTAGGCTTTTGGATGTTGTTATAATAATTATTATTTTAGCATGGTAAGCAACCTTGGCATTTCCATTGCAACAACAACAACAACAACAACAACAACAAAAACAAGCATTTCCATTGCAATTGACAATAAATATTGATGTCACAAAAAATTCAAATGATCCATTAGTGTTCTAAAGTCCACAAGAATTCATGTATTTTAGAGCAACTATTCATTCACTTCATAATATGTATTAGTGTTCGGTTTGTTCTTTCAGCCACACTATTCTGATTAGGTGAGTCAGGTAAACTATATTTGATAATATTTTTTTTATTTTCTCAAGGGAAGTTCACAATTGTACCAACCACTTCTCCATCTTTAGTATATCTATCAAAATACTCATCATCTCTATGAGATCACACAATTTAAAACTATTTTTCATTTTGTTATTTTATCTGTTCTTAAAGCTCTTAATTATCTAATGCATGTAGAGATTCATATATCATGAGTAATCATTGATAAAGATATTTTGGACCATAAAAATTCATATTTGAACAACAAAATTTATGTATATGATTTCTAATATATTTGTACTTCTCTTTTCACTTTTCTTAGACTCGTTAATTTGTTTTCCCTTTATGCAATTTAGGCAGGTAACAAAAACAATAAAATCTAAAGTATAAAGTAATATTTCTTTTAAAAATCTTTTAGTTCTATCTATGAAGTTATATGTTAATCTTCAGTGCTGGAATATAGCTAAATTTTTTGTAACATATTTTTTGATGCTGGCTTGAGTCTGCATCATACACAAGTAGAATTATTTTGCAAATTAATATAAAAATGCCTTCAGACAAAGTAACATTCCCGATAAATTTTTATTTATAACACAAACAAACATAAGTTTTTTAAAAATTAAAGGAATAATCCAAATGTATAAGTCTTGGGATAGAAATTAAAACTCTTAGAAAAATAAGAAACATAAAACTTCTTTTCTAATTCTAAAGTAAAACCGCTACTAAATATTAGATAACATGTCGAGATAATTTCTACATTTGAGTGTATCTGGTTTCTTGAATAGATTATTTGCTCACTTCCCACTAACTTCTTTAAGTTTTGCATATCCAGTTACATATTGAAAATATGAATTATAGAACCAGAATCAATCTACCAAGTGTTATAAATAATATTTGTCATATTAAATTCATAACACACAAGTAATATTGTTTTATTTGTGAAGTCAATTTTTAAATTTGATGCAATACTTTTTTATGCCTCTTATTCTTATTGAAAAAACACATGGATTTTCTTAAAATTTTATCTGGGGTGGTAATTTATCTTTTCATTTTTTCTTGACACAAGTAATTTTTTAATTTATCTTTTCTCTTCTTGAACACATGATCAAAATCTTGTTAACTTGATATTTATTCTTATGTGTGTTATAATATATCTTGAAGGGTTTATATTGTTGTATAAGAGTATTTAAAATATAATGCACAAAAAAACTCAGACATATCGATCTCAAGTGTCTGCAATTGAGCTCCAATATTTCACATTTGCATAATGTGCTGTTGTACACATTTTTTTTTGTTGACTCCTAATTTTGAAAAGAAAAAAAAAAGTTAAAACCTACTTGCTTCCACTCGCGTCTCTCGTTCGATTTCTAAAACCATTCCCACTCCACTCTCTCGCATGATATATCTAAGCCAAATTTATTCCTTGAAGGTCCCGAATGAACAGAGCATAAACTGAACTACCCCCAACCCTCCCTCCCTCTAACTCGAGGTGTCAAGTGCCAAGACGGATGCACAACCGCGCCCCGCATGCGGAAATTCTCGCCTCACGTTTTTGCCTTGACTAAATTACTCCATATTTACTTCCTTCTGAGGAGTCAGTCGATCTTCTTTGGTCACTCCTAATTATCCTCTTATTATATATTTGCTTTCGTGAGAGAATAGGCTTAGTTCTTATTGTTTTTTATTAGGATAGTCGTGGTGCTCAGGTTTTACCGTCTAGGGTTGTCTCCGATGAGGTGTTTTACTCTGACAGTGTCTCATCCAAGGAGATGGTTATCCTCGACTTTCTCACCCCTCTATTGTCGCCATTACCATATTTGTTGCAACCACACAGAAAACAACCCCTTTGATGTTTTCTTGTAGCCTCTAGTCTCCCAGCCACTTTCCCCTTTCCTTCTTGCACTGCCACCACTTAGGACAACCAGGAAACATCGCCTTCTTGCTGTTCCACCGCTATGCACTCCAACTCCTCACTACCACCATCTAGGACAACAACTATACTTGCTGTCCCTGCAATTTTGCACCACCAATCACTGCTATCAACATTCCTTTGTTGTCGCCACACCCACACCCGCTAACCATTCAAATTTTAATAGTCGACCTCCACCACCTTTGGGATACACTTTAGGGGTATTTTCTTATGCTTGTTGCTGCGTTTCACTTTCAAGTGTGCTGGTTGTAACTGCTTATTTGTTTTTTCAGTAATAATATTTGTTTTGTCTATTGCTATTTAGGTTAACTCCGGTATCATTTGGTATCAGAGGTAGCCTAACATTGGTCCTATTCTGGGTTTCCTAGAATCCACCACTGTCCCACCCTCTCTTCACCCAAAATTTTCTTTCCTACTCTACATCACCTCTACTTATCTTCTTCCACTTACCCAAACCCAAACTAATCATGCCGTTGAGTAGGCAATTGTCAGTACTTGATTAGGATTTCTCATCCAAACATTCATTTTGCCTACATAAATTTAAAATTGTGGCTAGTTATTAATTTCTCTTATTGCCAATATATGTAGCGAAAATCAACAATCTCACTGGCTCAAATAAATTATGCCAACTAGTTTATTAAGCTATCGGTTCTTAAGCCTTTAAAAATTTCTATACTTTTAGTACAAATTTTTCAAATAAAATATATTCATAGAAGACTTGAATTTGTATTTGCAAGGGATGATTGTGAGAAGCGAAGTTATAAATCACAATATGCTAGAAATCTAAGTTCCATAAAATTTTTAACTTTAGTTTTAATTAAAATCAACAAATTAACTAAATTTTGTATTCCATCAAACCTTTCAAAATACCAAGTACTCATTTGAAGTCAAATGTCAAGGCAGAGGTGTTATTAAACCTCTCTTATATCAAATGATAAAAAAACTCAATTTGATTCTTAGAGTATTTCAAACATAGAATCGATTGAATAATAGTTCCTTTGGGATTTTATCTATTCCTAGAATGATTTTGTTGCTATTTTGTGCTTTTAGGAAACAGCGATATGTCTATGGTGTCATTCTTGGCAATATTGCGAAGGGGAAGGGTGTTGTAAAATTTGATTTGCTTGCTGAGCCTAAAGCTGGGAAAAAAGAGCTTGAAGTTGGTGGAAATGTGCTAGGCATTTTTGACTTGGGACCAGGAAAGTTTGGATCAGAGGCAGTTTTTGTGCCTCGCGAAGCTGGGACCACAATTGAAGAGGATGATGGCTACTTGATGTTTTTTGTACATGATGAAAACACCGGGTACTCCCTCTCACGCTCCCTCTCCTCCCTCCCTCTCCCTCTCTTTCTCCCTCTCCTTCCCTACTTCCCTAGATTTTGGATTATCAACAGGAGCTGTAAGATTGATGCAATATGAACTTAAGGTTGATATTGTTAGACTTTTGCTTTTCACTGCAGTGCCTAGATCGCAATTCAATCCTTAATGGGAAAGCGGTCTTTTTTTATTTGCCTTATTTTATGGTAGCCAGAGACAAATATTACCTTTTCTTCTATGATTAAACAATGCAGGGAATCTAAAGTCAATGTAATTGATGCAAAGACGATGTCTCCTAAACCTGTGGCAGTTGTGGACTTGCCCTCCAGAGTGCCTTACGGATTTCATGCGTTCTTCGTCAACGAGGTGAGTGAAATATAGTTTCATTGGGGGTATTTACATGAATACCACACAATTCTTGCGTATTTACATGTCTAATGCCCAAACTTCCATTTTTACATGCATAAGTCTCAAATATTTACCATTACTTAAAAAATGCGACTGTTTTTTAAAGTGGAATACAAGTTTGTCATGCATAGGTTCATGCAACCAAAGGGCTATAAATGTAAATATCAAACCTTAGGTGTTAGATATGAAAATATGTAAAAATTGTGTGGTCTGTGTGTTAATTCCCACTGCCCGGATGCTTTTGTATTTAAAGCAAGGTATAGGAAGTCTATATCTGAACTGCAAAGCACATATCTTGTTCAGGATGTTATGGGGGAATAAATAAAGAAATCATATTTTGTTATCAATATTTGAGTTATTTTATACCCTCTAGATTTCATTATTTTATTCTGATTATTCTACTTAACGTCATTAAATTTGTCAAAAATTCTGACAGCAGTTTCTTCAGACGGTGTATTTCACCTTTTAAAAGTTAATATAGATGTATTTTCGGTGATATCAAAGATTTAAGTAATATAAATGTAAAACAAAGTTAATTATAGGTGTTATATATGTAAACACATAGGAATTGGGTGGTATTTATGTCAATTCCCCCCTTTTTTGGTTTATTTTAAGTATTTCCTTGTTAAACTTCATTTCATTCATTCCATGTCTATCAGTGCTGAACGTTCTTTGCTAAATGACATTTGACAGGAACAAATTCAGCAGCAACAAGCAGAAATATGATAAAAGTGACCTTGAAAATATACATCCCGGAGGCTCAGATTTCTGTTGAAAACATATCCAATTAAAACCCTCTATAAATGTGAATTTGCAGTCCATATAAATCATAAATTGCTTATTTATATGTATCTGCATTTTATGTAAAAACTATACTGTATGCGTCCAGAAATGTTTTACATGATGTATTATATTGTATGCACTCCAATGTTCCCATTTCACATAAGATATGAATGACTTATCAGACTATATATATGCTAGAACTACTAAAAATTTCTTGTAACTTGTGTGATGGAGTCATAATTGTTGGTAAGGTCTATGTTGAGATAGACAAAGGACTAGCCATACAATTACATGACCTTCACAATTAGTAATATCTATATATTATTTAATAAATTTTGTTATAATTCTTCGGGTAATATATGAGCTTTGTGTTTAGCCAAATTTTGTCACTTCTAAACCATTAAACTATAACAAAAAATTATTTTAGCCCTTCATATGGTGGCATGGATTGGCCTCTAGTTGATTGAGCTTTCGTCGCCCACTCAATTATAGTTGTAATGGTGATATGTTGGGAAATGGTATGTAACTCAAATAAGTTCGTTATAAAAAACAATAGTAAAAATATTATAAAATTATCTTTGACGCATATTCGAGTCATAAACGAATAAATTAAGTCATTTTCGAAGCATCTTTAAACCCGGATCAAATCATCTTCAAATTATGATAAAACAAGCTTAAATTAATGATTGAATGATGGTCAAATAAAGACTGAATGAGGACCAAATATTATTTGAGGCAACTTTAAAAAATGATCTGTTAATCTTTGAACAATGATCAAATCATTTTCGAACAAGGATTGAACAATCGTCAAATGATGATCAAATCATGATCCGATAAGGATTACATATTCTTGAAGTATCATTGAATGATAATTGAACAATCAAATCATTTTTCAATAATTTTTGAACTACAATTGAACCTTCTTTGAATAAAATCAAACAATGATAAACCATCTTTGAGGTGTATTTGAATCATTATGTAATAGAGATTAAAATATTTTCGAAGTAACTTTAAAACTTGATGGAATAAAGATAAAATTATCTTAAGATTGAATAATCATAAATCAACAAAAATGAAATCATTTGAAAATAATAATTGAACAGTCTTAAAAATGAACATTAGGCCTAGTTACTATTAGGTGGCCTAATGCCCAGCTTCTTCTTCCACTCCCTTTTTTCTCAACTTCCTACTCTCACTTCGCCTTAACTGCGATCGATCGTACTTCTCCTCTGCGCCGTTGAGCCCCCATGGCTCCTATCCCTCTCCTCATCTTCATCCCCCTCCTCCTCTCTCCCTCCCCCGTATCAGCTTGGAAGAAAGACGAGTTCCGCAACTGCAACCAAACACCCTTTTGCAAGCGCGCTCGCTCCCGCACTCCTCACTCTCTCCCCCGTCTCATCGTCTCCGATCCCTCAATTTCCGAGGGTCACCTCACTGCCCACCTCCTACCTTCCATCCCCTCCGCCGAAGATGTTTCCGCCGGTGATCTCCCTCGCCCTCTCCTCCTCCGCCTCTCGGTCTACCAGAACGGTATCCTCCGCCTCAAGATCGACGAAGACTACTCTGCTCCCTCCGCTCCTTCGAAACAACGGTTCGAGGTTCCCGATGTCGTGCTCACCGACTTCGAAGACCGCCGCCTATGGCTCCCCCGGGTATCTTCCTCTGAGGACGGCTCGATTTCTTCCCTTTATTTGTCGGACGAGTTTGAGGCGGTGTTACGGCATGATCCTTTTGAGATCCAGGTCCGACGGAAAGGATCCAATATTCCAATAATATCGTTAAACTCATACGGGCTATTCGAATTCGAGCAGCTCCGGGAGAAGAAAGAGGGAGAGGAATGGGAGGAACGATTTCGAGGACATACCGATACTAGGCCGCATGGTCCTCAGTCGATAAGCTTTGATGTTTCGTTTCATGGCGCAGACTTTGTGTATGGAATCCCTGAGCACGCCTCTACTTCGTTGGCCCTTCGTGCTACTAGAGGTCCTGGTGTGGAGCATTCTGAACCCTATAGGCTTTTTAATCTTGATGTCTTCGAGTATCAACATGATTCACCTTTTGGTATATACGGGTCCATCCCATTCATGCTCTCGCATGGGCTGAAGGGGTCCTCTGGATTCTTTTGGCTTAATGCCGCTGAGATGCAGATTGATGTGCTTGCCCCTGGATGGGATGATTCGGCTGCTCCAGAGAAGGGTAGGATTGATTCTTTTTGGATGAGTGAGGCAGGGATTGTGGATGCTTTCTTCTTTGTAGGCCCGGGGCCTAAGGATGTTCTTCAACAATATGCTAGTGTGACTGGAACTCTGGCAATGCCGCAGGAGTTTGCCATCGCTTACCACCAATGTAGATGGAATTACAGAGACGAGGATGATGTTGCTGCTGTTGATGCTGGTTTTGATGAGCATGACATACCTTATGATGTACTGTGGCTTGACATTGAGCACACTGATGGGAAAAGGTATTTCACTTGGGATAGAGTTTTGTTCCCTAATCCAGAGGAGATGCAGAAGAAATTGGCAGCAAAAGGGAGGCATATGGTTACTATTGTAGACCCTCACATCAAGAGAGATGATTCCTACTATGTGCATAAGGAGGCTACAGATAAGGGTTATTATGTGAAGGATGCAACAGGGAAGGACTTTGATGGCTGGTGCTGGTCAGGTTCGTCATCATACCCAGATACAATTAACCCGGACGTTCGGGAGTGGTGGGCTGAGAAATTCTCATTCAAGAACTATAGGGGTTCAACACCATCTTTGTATATATGGAATGACATGAACGAGCCTTCAGTCTTCAACGGCCCTGAGGTAAGTTTCTTTCAGAATCAGTGAATGACCTATAAAGATCTTCCTTTATAGTGATTTTGAAACTTGAGAATAATTTTTTTTGTGGATAATTGGCCAACTTCTAATAAGTTGATTGCCCAACAAATCATTGTCATATGTCGATCGCGTGGGATTGAATTTTATCTACCTATATGGTGGTGCAACTTTCATGCTTTGTTTGATGTGCCCTAAGCACATAAGTTCTGAGTTTTGTCAAATCGTTCATCTTAGTGCTCTTAGTTTATCTTATTTAAAAATCAATGACCTTTTTTTGAATTACCACATTTTTAAAACTTAAAAGGTGTCCGATGAGTGAATAAAGAGTATTTTGATCCTTATTTTTAAGAGTAAAAGTGATGCATAAGAGTGTGAGCTATAAAGGAATTAAGTTAATGTGTTATACATTAAAATTATGAGAGAGAGTAATTGAACATAAGTTAAGACGTGATAGAAATATTTCTTAAAATCAATTTGGATTTGTGTTGCGTAAACTACCATGGAAGTTATAGATTTATTGAGAGGTTTGATGGATAAGTATAGAGAGCTTTTATTTGTGCTAGAATAGAAAGGTGTTGATATGATTTATATTCAAGTTATTAAAGATATGCATACTAGAGCTGAGTAATTGAACATAGGTTAGGACGTGATAGAAATATTTCTCAAAATCAGTTTGGATTTGTGTTGGGCAAGTCTACCTAGGAAGTTATAGATTTATTGAGAGGTTTGATGGAGAAATATAGAGAGCTTTTACTTGTGCTAGAACAGAAAGGTGTTGATATGATTTATATTCAAGTTATTAAAAATATGCATACTAGAGCTGTTATTGATGGTTGAAGTGGAGGAATGTATCGTGCCTATTGCGTGATAGAAAATTATCTCTTAGACTTGAATGAAATTTTTATAAGCTGGTGGTGAAACCTGTAATGCTTTATGACACAAAATGTTGGCCTATAAAAGAGAAACATAAAATTAAGGGTTGCTGAGATTTGAATGCTTGGGTAGATGAGTGGCTTTATACTTGGAGACAAAATGCAAAATGAATATATTCATGAAAGGGTTGGTGTAGCTTTAGTGGGAGACAAGATTAGAGAGAGATGTCTTAGATGGTTGGGTCACATCAAACATCAATTACCTGGTTTCCCAGTTAGGAGTTAGATGTTTAGATTCGACTTATGTTAAGATAGGTAGAGGTAGACCTAAAAAAACTTGAGATTATATAAAAATGATCTTAATTTATTAGAATTAAATAAAAATATAACACTCAAAAGGGCAAATTGGAGAAAAATGATTCATGTGGCCGACCCCACTTAGTGGGATAAATGCTTGTTGTTGCTCTTGTAGATCTTTTCATTGTTTCTACTAGGAGGCTATCTATATGATTTTTTCGTGTCTTTTTTTTTTTTTTTGTCTTAGGATTCATTTAATATTTCTTATGGATTCATTTTTTGTAGTTCATATACATATGTGCCTGTAATATGAGGAACCTTAAAATTTTGTCACATATTCTACATGAATGTAAAGGGTTGGAGTAGCTCCAGTGGTAGACAATATTAGTGAGAGTGTCACGGACTAACTTTCCTCGAGTTATCCGTGCGGCTTTAGCGCTCTCTCTTGCACTAAATCAGCCTAACCTTCCCAACTAACAACTCAAAAGCACTCTCTTGAAAGTAGAATAGGAAGAAGAGTTAGAGAAGATAAAGCTTCACTAATAAAGAGAGATTACAAAGCTTGAAAGCTTGAAACCTTGGATGCTTTAGAATGAGGTAAGGGACACTTATTTATAGTTCCCTCCATGGCTTTGGCCTTACATATTGCCAATGTGGGACTATTCTCCAAGGGGAGCTTTACAATATAATATTCTAGCTTCTAGATAGTTCTACACTATTCTTATGTACATCCATACTCTAGATTCTTCTAGGTTGTTCATTAGGCCTCCATCTTCTAGAATACTCCATCGTGTCGTAATATTGGCGGGGCGTGACAGTCAGCTTAGCTGGTTTGGTCACATTAAACATCGACCATCCGGTGACCCTAGTAAGAGAGTGTATGTTTTAGATTTGACTTATGTTAAGAAAGGTAGAGATAGACCTAATAAGACTTGGGCATGTTGTATAAAAATTGATCTCAATTTATTAGAATTAAATATGACAATCAAAAGGACACAATGGAGAAAAAGGATTCATGTAGCCAACCCTACTTAGTGGGATAAAGGTTTGTGTTGTTGTTGTTATTTTCTACATGAATCTAAAGCCTTGTGTTCATTGGAAGAAGTGATTATGCTTTCCCTGCAAATATGAGTAACCTTATTTCTTTAATTAGATATCAATGCCAAGAGATGCTTTACATTTTGGAGGAGTTGAGCACCGGGAATTGCATAATGTCTATGGGTACTACTTTCTTATGGCCACAGCTGATGGACTATTGAAGCGAGGCAATGGAAAGGATCGCCCTTTTGTTTTATCTCGAGCTTTTTTTGCTGGGAGCCAACGGCATGGCGCTATCTGGACAGGAGATAATTCTGCTGACTGGGATCATCTAAGATCTTCAGTTCCTATGATTTTGACCCTGGGGCTTACTGGAATGTCATTCTCAGGTAACAAGGCGTTGGCAATCATTGATTGTCATACAATTTTCCTGTTATGGTTTTGGTTGATAAAATTATATTTTGCTGTTATGTAGGTGCGGATGTTGGTGGGTTTTTTGGCAACCCCGAACCTGAGCTGTTGGTGCGTTGGTACCAGCTGGGTGCTTACTATCCTTTTTTTAGAGCTCATGCGCATCATGACACCAAGAGAAGGGAACCTTGGCTTTTTGGGTAACGTTATGCCCTCTATCTAATTTACATTGTACAATTTATCACAAGGAGGATTTTTTTTGGCTGTTGTGCTATTTCTTCATTGCGATGCAGAACTGATCCTTAGGTGCACGATTTATCCTGTTATTGAGGAGGATGTGCATTTTACTTGTTCTTCTTCTTATGATAGTCTTACAACAAAAAATCTAGTGACTAGATGCGTCCTCGTCTTTTGTTTGCTAGCATTCAGGAGCTGCGACTGGTAGAACAAGCATGTAAGCATGGGTATCATAGATCAATTAGAGTATCAATTCATCAGAGCTTCACAAAAGCATTTGCATTTGCTATCCTACAGTAAAAAAATGAAAAATAAAATAAAATCACTCTTGGGCACAAAAATAAAATAAACCGAGACAAAAATAATTAAGAAAGAACCGCTGCCAGACTCAGACTAAGGCTCTACAATTATCGTGGAATGTGACCCTGATGCACCTAAGTCAGATATCCTTGTAGAAAGATTCGCTTCCAACATGTCTAGGTGGTTTTTGAATCTTGCCCAGCCGCTTTGATGTTGTTTAGATTTGCTTCCAACATGTCTAGGTGGCTTTTGAATCTTGCCCAGCCGCTTTGATGTTGTTTCTCACCTTTTTTTTCTTCTTACCGTAGCATGTATTTTTTTCCTTGTATTGCTATTATTCAGTGGTATTCATTTTTTTGAAACAGACATGCTTTGATGCCAGAATTTTTTCTTTTAAGGAACTTTCATCCCTGTACCATGTTACTATCTGCGGCTTGCGTAAGCCATGCTCTTCATCTTTTTTAACCTCGAGAAATATTTAGAGACATTTTTGTATATGTTAAATGTCATGATCCTTTAGCCTTAGATGAATTTTGTATAATTTTCGATTTTTACTCTGAACGTTGACGAAGGCTCTCACAGAATTTTGCATACGCTTGAGAGAGTAAATACTAAGAGGTCATTTGTTGTTTGCTTAGTGTTATGCCCTCCCAGCCCTTACACGTGCCGGTCCACCCTGGACTGGCTGGAAATAGTGGAACCGGCCCACAGGTGGGCTGGTCTTGGCAACGGGAAGAAAGGGAGCGGACAGAGGGAGCCGCAAAAGAGGGAAAGGAAAGGGTGGGGTCCACGAGTGTCATAATCACCCATGCAAAGAAGATAAATTAAAGGAGTTTGGAGGAAAAGTTAGAAGGGAAAGTTTTTGAAATGTTGTGAGGGGATTCTATTAGAAGGGGAACCTAGGGTTTGCTTTCTTTTATGCTTGTTTTTGTTTGACTGTTGTTTTCTTTCTTCGTGTGGTGTTCCTAGAGATGTCTAGGGTGTGGGAGAAACGATCTACCTCTCGAAAAGTAGATCAACATTGTATCTTGCTTGTTTTCCCTTGATTTTCGTAAGAGTTGTTTGCTGATTTTGGTATCAAGGCGTATTAAATAGGTATCAGAGCATAGATTTTGGTGGGATGGCAGCAAAGATGGTTGATATACTAGAAGAAGAGGTAGAGCAAATTCAATCGAGAATGGAAGAAACATTTGCTACCATGGAGGATATATTTTCTTCTATTGAAAGTCGAATGAATGATGGATTTGTAGGCTTAGAAGAAATGTGGGAGATGATGAAAAAGCTCATGGTGATGCAATTCAAAGTTGTTCCGACTGCTCCAGTTACAAACCCTAACCAAGGGTTGATCAAGGAATCCTTGATCAGATCAAAAGGAAAGGAGATCGAGCGAGAAAACAATGATGAAGACATCATCTACCTACAATAGCGCCCCCCTGGGGCTCCAAGAGGATGGGTAGTGGAGACTTCTGATGGAGGGGGATGAGCCTGAACATTGGAGAAGGGATGGTGGAAGGGTCACGGAAGAGTATCATGAAGGAAGGAGGGAATCTGGAGTGGGAAGTGGAGGGTAGGAAGTGACTGCGAACATTGGGAGATATGAATGTGGATTGGAAGTCCATGATGATGGAGTTTCAAGTGGAGGGTAGGAAGTGATGCTGAAAGGAGATGCTAGCTTATGCAAACGCTTAAAACCATGGTCAAGTTGATTCAGGGAGCGAGACTGGGTTACATGGTAGAGTTGCAGAGCATTGAGAAGATTTGATATTCAGAGTGGGCACAGTTTTTTGAAGGGGCAACAGCTTCTGTAACAGTTTACTAATGTCTTCCAGCAGCTAAGTGGGTTACCTCCTCCGAGGGAGCACGGGCACGCTATTACATTGAAGGATGGTGTTTCCCATCAACGTCAGACCTTACAGGTACCCCCAGATTCAGAATGATGAGATAGAAAAGTTGATCCGAGAGATGCTCGAGGCTAGGATTATCAGGCCTAGTGTGAGTTTTTTTTCCAGTCTTGTCTTGTTGGTGAGAAAAAAGATGGTAGTTGGAGATTTTGCGTGAACTGTTGAGCGTTGAACAAGGGACGGTGTTGGACAAATTTCTTATTCCTGTGGTTGATGAGTTACTAGATGAGCTTTATTGGGCAAGTCATTTTCTCAAAACTTGATCTTAAGTTGGGATACCATTCGATCAGGATGAACCCAGCGGATGTGCACAAGATAGCGTTCAGGATACATGAAGGACATTATGAGTTCGTAGTGATGTCGTTTGGCCTCATAACACCTCGGAGACATCTCAGTTCCTCGTGAATAGGGTGTTCCAGCCTTACCTTCGGAAATTTGTCTTGGTCTTCTTTAATGAAATTTTGATCTATAGTTGTACAAAGAGAAAGCTTGTGGGGCACCTAAGACAGTTTTTGAGATATTGAGGGAGCACCAGTTATATGACAGATATGTTTTTTTGCATAGTTGCAGGTGGAGTACCTAGAGCATGTGGTGTCCAAAACAGGAGTAGCAGTGGATCAGTCCAAGATTGAGGCTATGGTTGATTGTCTCTTACCAAGGAGTTTGAATGAGTTGAGAAGATTCTTGGGTCTCACCGGATACTATTGGAAGTTTGTGAGAAGATATGACACGATAACACGACCACTAACGGAGCAACTGAAGAAAGATAATTTCAAATGGGGGGAAGCATCAACACAAGCATTTGAACACATGAAGAGGGCAATGACTAACGTCTCGGTATTAGCACATCAAGATTTTAGTAAACCCTTCGTGGTGGAGACAGATGCGTCAGGCTACGGATTGTGAGCAGGCTCATGCAAGATTAGCGGCTGATTGCCTACTTTAGCCAATTTTTTAAAGCCAGAGCATGCTAAAGATTCAATATATGAATGAGAATTGATGGCAATTGTCTTGTCCATTTAGAAGTTGCAGCCTTACCTGTTGGGATGACATTTTTTGGTCAGGACAGATTGTAGGAGTTTAAAGTATCTTCTGGAGTAGCGAACGATG
The DNA here is from genome assembly GCA_003013225.1 of Phalaenopsis aphrodite. Classification (NCBI taxonomy): domain Eukaryota; kingdom Viridiplantae; phylum Streptophyta; class Magnoliopsida; order Asparagales; family Orchidaceae; genus Phalaenopsis; species Phalaenopsis aphrodite. Next base: position 183,253 of record NEWO01000137.1, read on the forward strand.
ACTAAGGATCATCAAAGATGGCTGTCCAAGATTCAGTATAGGCTAGGACTAGAGAACAAGGCAACTAACGCACTATCGAGAAAGCTAAAGGAACCTCAATTGCGGCTTTATCAGTACCATTGGTCCTAGAATGGGAAGCCTTGAGTCATGAGAGGGAAAGGGATGAGGAGTTGAGGGAGATAAGAGTCGAGTTTTTACAGCATCCAAACAGTCACCCAGTATATGAATTTAGGAGACAATAGTTGCTCCACCAGGGGCGATTCGTGCCACCTAAGTTGTCGGAGTATATTGCTATATTATCATAAGTGTTTCAGGGCAGTGCGTTCATGGGATATGGTGGCAAAATGCGAAGTATATTAGCAGCACAAGTATTTGACCGTAGCATTAGGAGGGTTATTACAACCATTAGCATTGTCGAGGATGGTTTGGGAAGAAGTGATGATGAATTTCATTGAGGGATCGTCACAGTCAGAAGGGTCCGGTGGATCACATGAGTAAGTATGCACATTTCACTCTCATATGGCTTGCTTTCATGACGGTCTCAGTTGCGACAATGTTTATCTGGGAAGTGGTCTGTTTGCACGGAATACTATAATCAATTGTTTCAAATAGGGACAACGTGTTTCTCAACCACTTCTGCAAAGAGCTATTCAGGTTGCAAGGGACAGTTCTCAATAGGAGCACTACATATCATCTCCAGACCGATTGGAAAACGAAGGTGGTCAACAAGAGTGTGGAGACATACTTGCGTTGTTTTTCATCTGATACACTAAAGTTATGGGCTAAGTGGATTGCTTGGGCTGAATATTGGTGAAATTACTCGTATCACACCACAACACAAACAACTCATTTTAAGATATTGTATGGGCGGGATCCGTCTCACTTTATACATTATGGGCAATAACACTACACCGGTATCCAACGTTCATCAGTACTTGGAGGAGAGGGACAAGATACTAGCAGAGCTCAGGGGATCTTTTTAGAGCTCAACAAATCAGGAGGAGGAAAGCAGATGGACACGGGAGCGAGGTGCAATTCGAATCAGGGGGCATGGTCTACTTGAAGCTGAGGCCCTACCGATAGAAGACATTGGCCAGGAGGAGGATTGAGAAACTGTCACTGAGATACTTTGGGCCTTATAAAGTGATGACACGCATCGGGGCAGTGGCTTACCATTTGAGGTTGCCACCATCATCCGCACTACACCTGGTTTTCCATGTATCACGGTTGAGACGTGCGATTGGAGATCATACATCCTCGCCTACACCACCACCGACGCTGACAGAAGACTTGGAGGTGATTTTGGAACTGTTAGAGATCGAAGGAGTTTGCTGAGAAGTAGAGTGAGCAAATGAGCTATTGGTAAAATGGAATGGACTATCAGACTATGGGCAACGTGGGAGCCTTATGAGGTGATCCACAAGCAATTTTCATCCTTTCACCTTGAGGAAAATGTACTTTTTGTTGAGGGGAGTAATGTTACGCCCTCCCAGCCCTTACACGTGGTGATCTACCCTGGATTGATTGGAAGCAATGGAACCGGGCCCACAGGCAGGCCGGTCTTGGTGGTGGGAAGAAGGGGAGCAGACAAAGGAAGTTGCATAAGAGGGAAATGAAAGGGAGGAGTCCATGAGGGCCATAATCACCTATGCAAGGAGGAGAAATCAAAGAAGTTTGGAGGGAAAATTAGGAAGGAAAGTTTTTGAAATGCTTTGAAGGGATTCTATTCGAGGGGAACCTAGGGTTTGCTTTCTTTTATGTATGTTTTTGTTTGTCTGCTGTTTTCTTTCTTCGTGTGGTGTTTCTAATGACGTCTAGGGTGAGAGAGACGATCTACCTCTCAAAAAGTAGATCAAACTTGTCTCTTGCTTGTTTTCCTTTGATTTTTGTAAGAGTAGCCCTTGTTTGTGGTTCTTCCACCTATCTATTGCTGTTTCGTTGTGTTTTATTTGCTGATTTTGGTATTAAAGCATATCACTTGGGTGATATGCTTAGGCCTATGAATAATGGATGTGTTGCATGGACTTGATGCTAGCAAAATTGGAAGCAGGAAAGAGCGAAATGAAGTTCCCTGACATCTTTTCCAAGAGAACTGGCAAAGTTTGAGGTTTAAGCTTCATATATTTTTTCACTCTCTAGTTTCAAAATTCTTTATTTAGATTAAGAATAAAATGAAGGGAAAAAAAATTTTAAATGTATTATGATGTTTTGTTATTTATATATGTGCTTAAACATTTGAGAGTACAATTCCAGATACTTCAAAATACACATGAAGGGTTAATTAAGAATGTAAAATTAGAATTGCAAATAGTCTATTTTTGTAAGAGGCTTACGACAGGTATTTTTATATTAGGAGGATCTCCAGAAACATTTTATTTTCATTATTCATTGAAAAAGAAGATGTTTGTGATTAGGGTATTTATAGGGGATACAAATTTCAAAATAATTTAGTGAAGTTCATAAAGGGAATAATGGAATAGGATCTTAAAAGCATTGCTCTGGTTTTGAAGAATCAATATTGTTTATCTTTTATGCCAGAAAGATCAATTATTGTTGCATTTTTTTGTTTTTAGGGAATTAATTGAAAGCTGAGAATAACTAAAATATCTTCATTTAATTTTTTTTAAGATGTAGAGGGCGTTTGATTGAGTATCCTGTGAATTGATTTGGTATGCACTAAGAAGAAATGTATTTTAAAGTTATATTAACATTATTAGCAATGCACACTATCGAGCATTGATTAGTATTTGAATGATTATGGAGCGACCAAGGATTCTCAAGGATTCTCACAGTCATAACTTTTTTATATCATGTATTAACATTAAGTTTTTATTTTTTTATTGGTTATGGATATACCTACTTGGAATTTTTTAAATGAGATATCTTGACTTGTGTTTTTCTTTCTTTCTTTCTTTTTTTTTTTTTTGCATGATATACTTCTTACTAGTAAGACCTCTCTAATTAGATGAAAAATTAGAAAAACGGAGAAATTGCTTATAAATTAATGATGTTTGGATTAGCATAGCAGTTTAAGTGGGTGTGATGTTCCTTATTATAAGCTAATTATATTAAGAGATAAAAGAATATCTGGATGGGATATGCTTGGGTCTATCATTTAAAGTAATTTGAATATAAATGACGATATAACTTTTGGAGTTACGGTTAGATATTTTTGATAGAGAATTTCTGTAGGAATATGCTATGGTAAGATAATATTGTGGAGACTTAAAGTAAATTTTATTCAAATTACATTCAAGTGTTATTTTGCATGAATTTGGGTATTGTTAACAAGGAAGCATTGATGAACTTGCCAAAGATAAGATGGACGTGATAAAACTAAGAGTTTATTGAGAAATGATAATTTTAAAAGGGATGATGAAATTTAGGGTTCAGCAATTTTTTAAAGAAGATTGTTAAATCATCTGAATCTACTCATTCTTATTCAAAGTTGCTTAAAATTGGAGAATTTTTTTTGTTATTTTGTTAGTTTTGAATTGAATTAATCGATTTTATTAGGTGCAATATATTGATAGAAAAAAAATATCAAATATATAATCAACCATCTTTTCTTGAAGCTTGTTTATGACATTTTTATAACTCTTAACATGTTTTCTCTTCTAATTATTGTGTACTTCTACACATAGGATGAAAGATATTAGTTATATTTTATCCCTGGATCCCATTGTCTCACATCTCACTTTTATGCGTCTTGCATATGTTCTCTTTAGACTCTCTCATTGGTGAGAGCTAAGAGGTTTTATAAGAATAATTTATTCCTGTTTATGATTTTGGGGATTGATAGTTCATTACAAATAAGTGGATTGATACTTTGAGTGAAATAAACTTGTACAAGATTTTGTGAGTGATGAATGAATTATGCTTAGTGAAAGGTAAGCTTGGTCGTTTTTGAGAGAGGGGGGAACATAGGTTCAATGTCATGATCATACTTTTTTTTTTTTTTGATTCAAAGTGTGAAACAAATGAAATTTTAAACGGTTTTTACAATGTTAGTGTGGACTTGAAAAGTTAATGGAATTAATTATCATTTATTAGTTTTTATCACATATGATAACTTATTATGTTCTTGTTGGATGTTGCTTTGTTTTTTTAGTGATTCATTTTAGGAATGCTTTAGCAAAACCTGGCACTTTCTTATTTAAGAATTCTACAAGGAAAGATATATGCTAAAAATTGTTATCATAATGATTGAGCTACTAAAAAAGTGGCTTTGTTATATGTATGAGAGGATTAGTCGCCTAATGCAGTACAACAACATTGCCCTGGGAAATACACAAATCAACTATTACGAGCTTCACTTCAACGCTAGTACCCCTATCTATAAAAACTTGCTAAGAAACAAATTTTAATTTAAATGAAGGTTTACCAAGATCTCATAATTGGTCCATCTTTTTTAGATTTTACCATTACATGCCTTTATGACATTACCCTCCATTTCATACTTATGAGCCTAAATTGCCTTCTTCTATGCTTTTGAGTTCCTTTGACCTATGACTCTCAGTTACATTTTGGACATGCTTATAAGCCTTTAAATCACTTCGTCCATCTAATATTACAATGCCGTTAGTAAGCCATGTTCGATCACATAATAGGGTCCTTGGCATTTCTTCCAATCCCATCTTATTGGTGATTATCATAACGATGGAACCTAATGGTAAAAGCATGTTCAAATTAAATGGTAAACGCTAATGTTCATATTTTGACCAAATTTTATCCTATCCATATGGTATAATTGAGTTTTTTGTGTAAAAGAATAATGAGACTGATAGTTTTCTGTCCATGTATTCAAGACATCGTTGGCAGGGACATCTTGAGAAGCATGTGTAAGTATTTGTGTTTGCTTGATTATTTCTTTTAAAGGTTTTTCCTAACTGAAATTTTTTTCTAAAGCATTTTTAGCATCTTTTGTTCATTTTCTTTTGAAAGCCTAAGATTTCTGAAGAAAGGTTATTTGCTATGTGTATAACTTGTGCTGATACATCATTCTTTTGCCTCCATTGGCCCAATATTTAATTGCCCATGATAAGTTAAATTTCATTTGTTGCAGTTCATTAACTCATGTGGACCATAGTTTGATTTGCATTTCAATTGATATGTTTCCTCTGTTTCTTTTGGTCAACCTAAGTCAATTTTTAAACATGATACAGTGAGAGGAGAACCGCTTTCATTAGGGAAGCAATACACACAAGATATTCATTGTTACCATATTACTACTCCCTATTTAGAAAGGCTAGTGTAAGCGGTATCCCCATATTGCGGCCTCTATGGCTTGAATTCCCCGAGGATAAAGAAACATTTGACAATAGTGAGGCCTTTTTGGTTGGTGAAAGTATCCTAGTCCAGGGAATATATGAAGAGGTAATTTATACTCATAGTCTGAATTCATGTCTTTGTAGTATGTTACACACTCTTATGTTTAAAATGTTGCGCAGGGCCAAAAATCTGTGTCAGTTTATTTGCCTGGGGAGCAGCCTTGGTATAGCATGAGAAATGGAGCCGCATATTCTGGAGGCCAGATCCACAAACTTGAGGTTGTTGAAGACAGCATACCCAGTTTCCAGAGGGCAGGTTCCATTGTCCCTAGAAGATACAGGTTCAGACGTAGCACAACACAAATGACAGATGATCCCTATACTCTGGTATGTATTTTATATCTCCATGGCTAGTTTCTTACCCATCTTCAGAATTCAATGCAAATGATGTGCTTGCTCTTCCCCTTGTCCTTGTGGGCTTCTTCTCCTTGATTGAGAAGTTCTTCAAACTCCTATCAAACATGATGAATTTACAATCCTTCACATTTTCATCATATCACTGTTCAGGTAATTGCACTCAATAGTTCTCTAGCCGCAGAAGGCGAGCTTTACATCGACGACGGCAAAACTTACGAGTTCGAGCAGGGCGCATACATCCACCGTCGATTTGTTTTCTCTAACAGCATTCTGACCTCATATAACATGCATTCAGTCCCACTTGGAGCGAAGAAATTCTCTTCAAATGCCACCGTGGAGCGGATCATTATTCTCGGACTACCATCGGCCCCAAAAAAAGCAGTGATCGAACCCGGCAATCATGAAACCGAGATCGAGCCCGGCCCGCTCACACTTAGAGCAAGCGCGAGCTCAGTTGCTCATGTGATACGAAAGCCCAATGTTCGCCTCGCCGATGACTGGACCATCAAAGCCTTGTAGTTTTCTATGGATGGAATCGACGCGAATTATTTGTATCATTTTCGGCGAGTGCGGCTGGAATTTTGTTTTAATTTGCATCTCTTTATTTAAAAAAGTTTAGTGATCAAAATGGGCTGAGAAGTGCTTAATCTTATGATGAACGTTATGTTCCCATGATGTTTCGCGTTAATTTAATAACAATTTCATATGTACAGCAGCACTCTAAATGGCTGCTGATCTGCATGAAAATTGTGGCTTTCGGGGCTTCTTTGAAAAAAGTTTGCGATCAGCAACAAATATACTTGTTTCTCTGAAACCTAAACCATTATTCGAGGCAAAAAGACTTTCGCATGAAGGTCTGGTTTTTTCTAGAATTCGTTTATACTTGTTTTTTTTTTTTTTTTTTGGTGTGGAAGTTTTCCTTTCGGAGCATTTTTTAGTCTGATGAAGCAGTGGGAGATGAATGTCTCCTTACAAGAATGGTAGATTTTATCATTGCAGATCATAGCTGGTCTGTTTCAATTCGATGTATGCAACTTTTAAAAGAAATTGATTTGAGCTGTGATGTTATTTCAAATGAAGCCTAAATGGAAGGATGTGATTTTGCATTTTATTATTTGAACTTCTTTAAAATTATAATAAATAATATTTGTGAAATATTTCTTAAAAAAATTTTCTTTGCAATTTATATTTATATTTATAAAGAGATGATAGTTTATGTCATTATATGCAAAATTGTTTTTTTTTTTTTTTGGGTCAAAGTTAGTGTAAATACTTTTATTTTAGCATTTAATATCTTATGCTGAATTCATAAACTTATAAGTTTAAATATATTTAAATTTTAATATTTTCTTTTCATAAAAAAAAAAAGTTAAAACATTTAATTTGATTTGAATTCTTAAACACGACCTATTTTTAAGGAAAATTTTGATGGAATATATGTTAAAGATTCTAGACTTTCAGACTGTCGGCTTCCCTTAAAAAGGCTTCCCCAAATCTTGTCCTCAACAAGAAACAAATAATGAGCGTCAACAAATGATGTCAATGAATAAGACTAATTTAGTCAAATATTAAATACATTTGTAATGGAGTTTTAAATGGATATCTTATTGAGGTTTAATAAAAAACTTTAACAAATTTATTCATAAGTCTTCTTTCATGACTATAAATTAATCAATAATCAAGCTCATTAATTTTGTTAATTTATCAATCAAATAATTATGAACATATCCATTCTTATTTAGAAAGCTAATTACAGACCATGAAAAAGCTATAATTAAAATAAAACCGAGTCATAAACAATCTATTGAGCCTATTGATTCATTTAGCTCGTGCGCGAGCGCGCACCACACGCCAATTGGTGGAAAAGATTTTAAGCCCACGTGAAGCTGAAAGAGAAGCTTCTTTGATCTGCATGTTGCTTTTATGACCGAAGAAACAAAGTAGATGAAGAAAAAGGCTTTGTATATCAATACCATTAAATATTTTTAAGTAAAATTTGACTTTATGTTTATGGAGTTGGAAAAATATGCCCCCTATTTAAATCTTTGAATAGATATGTCTAAAAATTTACTTTGAAACCCAATATCTCACGTTCTTAAGTAATAGTGTTGGAATGTGACACGCCATCAATAAATTTCTGCATCCGACACAAATCTAGAGACGTGAAACGGATCTCAAGTTATTCTTTTGAACAAGAAATGTTCAATCTTTGATAAAAAGTCATTCAGAACTTAGATTTTAGGAAAGTTGTTCCAACTGAGCTGCTCAACGAGACAAACCAAATGATATCAAAAAGGGTCCAGTTTGAACTAAATCAAGATCCGATCAAGATGTTAAACAATTTTGGAAGTCTTTTGGACATATTTGGAAGGTTAAACGAATATCGAATATAGCGAGTCTATAGTCGAATCAAGCAACTCAAAGAGACAAATCCAACGAGCTCAAGATCGCTCGATTCTGATATCATTAAGACACTTAAATGTCTATCAAATATCGTCTGATCAACGAAAGCTCTCATGACTGTCCGATCAAAGTGGTTCATATTCTTACATTAATTATATCTTAAGCTCTGTAAATAGAACCCGACCCCTTCCATAAGGGGATAGAGCTTGAGGTTGGTGAAAAAACTTGAAGCATTGAGAATGAGCTAAAGTCCAGCATCACTCTTATCGTCCTTGACAACCGCTTATTACTGACCGTCGTCAACCACTGTAGACCACCACTTGCTGACCGCCACTGATCGCTATCAGTCGCCGCTTGTTCCTAGCAACAAATTCATCCTCACATCAACGTTATAACTCAGAAGACTTTATAGCTCTTTTTTGTCCGTGGGACAGAGACTTATACTTGTAATATTCAGTTTATAGAGATTCTCTTCAACTGGGGCGAGGCCCCGAAGTTATTTTCCTTTATGGGTTTTCCACGTACAAACTTTTAACGCCTCTATTGGTTAGAAAAATTATTCTATCAGGATTCCTAACGTAGATGTGTTTGGAATCCACTGATATGAGGTCACGTGGCTTCAAGGAAAAGCGCACATTTCTGTGATCCGACCCGATAACACATGAGAATATTCATTCTGTGTTATTCCGCGTTATTCATGTGTTATTGTGGTGGTATTGATGTGTTGTTTTGTTATTATAACATCGAGAATATTCTCAGAACACAATAACGCATGAATACCACCACAATAACACCTGAATAATGTGAAATAACACGGGGGGAATGCACTCTTTTGCTAAAATAATTTTTCTTCTATTTTTCTGTCACCTCCATGTGACGTCATTTCATTGGGCTCCTAACGTATCTTTACGTCAAGATTCCAGATGTAATATTTGTTCCTACTGGTTGTTTCTTTCTTTTCAATGTGTGTTGATTTCTCGTGCAACTCTAAAACAATAATCTATTACTCTACTGCTATGAATTTTCTAGCACGCATCAGAATGCAAGCCATTGGACTGGCGGTTGATTGATTTGTCTTTCAACAAAGAGGTTGTGGATTTAAGATTTTGCATATGTGATGTGAGTGCATTTGGGCTTATGAAAATAGTAATAACAATAGTGGTGGAGCTCTAACTGAATATTATTCCATACTTTTTTTTATAAGGCCTTCTCACAATTTCTCTTTGAATCATCTTGTCGGGTTCCAATGATTACAAAACAAGTAGCTTAAAAAAAAAAAGGAAGAATTGACATTCATGCTAAATAATAAATATTTGTTGATGACACATCATATAGTATGATCTTTTCAATATTTCCTTATACATGATCAATTTAGACATGTCATAAAGTCCAGTCATGTCCAGTTTGAGTTTAAGCTTAGCGTTCATATATATAATTTCATACTTGACTTAAATTTCCAATGATCAAAATTTGATTCATACGTAATTTTTCTTATAAATTTAGTAAACAAAATTAAAGCTTAAATAAGCACTTACTTTTTAATAAAAGTTATTTGTTATCAATCTAAATAAATAATTAATTAAAAATATTTTAAATTAGCATCAAACTAATTGAGACCAAGTAAAAAAAATAATGCATAAATTATAAATAAGTACTAATAAATTCATTAAAATACAAAAAAATAATAATAAATTACATATTATATTAGAATATATCATATTATAATTAAAAATATAATTAAATAAATTATATTTAATGAATTTTTATTTAAATGATATATCAAATATGTATAGAATGTTTTTATAATTTATTTATTGAACAGACATTAATAAATGATTTAATTATATTTATTTAATGGAGCCAAATTTTATACCATGTATATATTTCCTTATTCCGGCGGAGAAAATTAAGAAAACGTAGAATTGATAACTCGATCTCTAGTCCCTCCTCTTCTTCGATGCTGGAGCTTTTCGTTGCGGCGGCGTTCTCGGCGGTGCCGCTCACGCTATACTTACCGCCGGTAAGGAGCCTCACTCTCTTCGTGCAGACGATGGAGTACTTTTTCAGGGAATCTATCAGCTACGCAGACCGCACTGTTCCTCTGTTACGCTTAGGCTTCCGCCGAATTCTTTCCTCTCTGCTTCGATCAATCAGGTAGAGAGCCGATCCATTGTGATCTTCGATATTCCTCGCTGCGGGATTCGGGATTCGGGATTCGGGATTCGGGATTCTCTTTTCTTCTATTTCTTTGCGGATTTCCGCTTTCTTCGATCTTCCGTGAATGGTAATGAGCGAGTTTAGGTTTTTTATTTGGAATGGATCCGATGGATTTCGTTTCGTTTATTATTGATGCATGCATTGGGTGATTACTGTGTGGGTTTTTATGGATTGGGTTCCAAATTTTAGGATATCTGAGATCGATTTCGTTTTTATTTTTATTTTATTTTAATTTTATTTTATTTTTTATTTTTTGGTGTTTGGCTGTGGATCGGTTGTACGGTAGTAGGAATTTTGTTGGCGTTATTTAGGAAATCTTGTTAATTCTTGTTGGCCGGGTGTTCTTTTTCGGTGGCAGTAAGTTTTTAGATTCAGCGATTTTGGATTCCGTGTGTTGATGATTGAGGAATATTTTTCGACATAATTGATTGAATTGCTATTAAAATCGAGTCCAGAAACGATGCTTTGTCCGGACATCCAATCAATCAATTAATATGTTTTTAACACTTTAATAAGTTAAATTATGCTTATCAAGCGCAAGGAACGTGTTGGAGAACTCAGATAAGATATTTTATAACTTCCGTTCAGTCTGATAAGTTTGTACTTCAGAATATATCAAATCATTGATCCATCATCCATTCTTGTAATCTGGAATCCATGAATCCCACGTGAAAATCCCTTGATCTCGAATGGAAAAAGAAAATTTAAAAATAAAAAAGTTTAGAACTAGAAACATATACTCAAATAACAAAAGAAATTGTAAGAATAATTGCACAGAGATAAACTTCTCCTCAAGAAAATTTCTCCAGAGAACTGTAAAATTCTAGCAAGAAAGAGGAGGCATCATGCTAAAAAATGGAGATAGGTCGAGTAAGGGCAAAACCAAATGACGATCGAAAGAGGCAAATCACGATGAAGAGGAGGGAATCGTCGTTGATTAAGGCGAAGCGGAGTCATTTTGT
>NEWO01000137.1:201175-237310 GCA_003013225.1 Phalaenopsis aphrodite
AATAGCAAAAGAGAAATTTACATACATACAGCACAAGTCTTATGTAATTACATATCTAACACCCAAAATTTGATAATTACACTTATCACACTTTGTTGTCATAAACTTATACATGAAAAGATGTATTTCACTTTTACACAGTTAGTTGTGGTCGTCTTTTTTATCTATGTTAAAAATTTGAGTTGTATGCACGGAAATATGAATGTTTAGGTGTTAGATATGTAAATATATAAGAATTCAGTGGTATGTCAGTAAATGCCCCATAGTAAAAATACAATTTCTTTAACTGGATTTTATACCATTAATGACAAATTATACAAAATGAAATCAGCTTCTGAGAAAGCAGAATCATAAGTTTTACCATCCAAATGAAACGGAGCTAGTTGATCAGAATAATTTACCTGCAAGAAATCACACCAATGATCAACCAAAGACCAGTGCTTCTCGGCAAACAATAACTGCCACATGCCTATTGCAGTATCCAGAGATAGAGACTTTTGTCCCTACAATTAATTCCACCAGATGGCAATCATTTCACCCTTCAGTAAAATTATCAAACGAGAAGCATTTTCCCAAGATTATAAGTTACAGCGAATAATTAGTGGTGCTAAGACTATCAAGTTTAGACTCAACTTTGTACTTATATTGAAAATTTAAACAGATCCAATGCAACATCACTAGATAAACTTGACATTGACACGGCCAAAACTAGGAAACTATTAAAAAAGTTAAATATAATAATTTCACAGATGAACCTTTTAAATAGGCAACTCATCCTTCAATGAAGCCCTTCTACAGACTTCTAACAGTAGTTTGAGGGCACAGAAATCATACTACAACAACAACAAGCCTTTATCCTACTAAGTGGGGATGGCTACATGACTCCTTTTCTCTATTGCACCCTATTGAGTGTCATATTTTCATTTAATTCTAATAGATTTAAGACCATGTTTTATACAATTTGGCCAAGTTTTTTTAGGTCTACCCCCGTCTTTCTTAACATAACTCGAATCTAAAACATCTAGTCTCCTAACAGGATCATCAGATGGTCGGCGTTTAATGTAAGCAAACCATCTAAGACAACTCTCTAATCTTGTCCGCCACTAGAGCTACACCAACACTATCACGGACATATTCATTTCGCATGTTGTCTATAAGTGTCAAACGACTCATCCACTGAAGCAATCTCATCTCAGCAACACTTAACTTTGTATTATGCTTCTCTTTTAAAGGCCAACATTTTGTGCCATAGAGCATTGCATGTCTCACCACAATCTTATAAAATTTTCCTTTCAGTCTGAGCATTACTTTTCTATCACACAATAGGCCCGATGCATACATCCACTTCAACCAACTAACTTGAATTCTACTAATAACATCCACATCTATATCACAATCACTTTGAACTATATACTCAAGATCTCTAAAACGATCACACCTTTTAATGATTTAATCACCCATAGTTACAACTCTGCCACTAGAGCCACTACTACTAAAATTACATTTGATATATTCAATTTTAGATCTACTCAAACGAAGGCCTTTAGACTCCAATGTAAAAGCCCATAATTCAATTTTTTTTCTGAATAGCTTTTCTAATCTTATCCACAAGAAGGATATCATCAGCGAAAGCATACACCAAAGTACATCCTCCTGTAAATGTCCCGTAAGAGCATCCATAACTAAAGCAAAAAGATATGGACTTAAAAGCCGATCCCAGATGTAATCAAACTAAAATAAGAAAATACTTGGTCAATCCTACCGTTCGAACACAAGTAACAACTTTAGCATTATCTTTAATGACTTGAATAGAAGTCATATCAACACATTTCTTCTCTAGAACTCTCCAACAAACTTCTCTTGGAGCCTTATCGTAAGTTTTTTCTAAACCAATAAAAATCATATGTAGATCCTCCTTATTCTCTTTGTACTTCTCCATCAAACCTCTCAATAAATGTACAGCTTCCATAATAGACCTGTCTGACATAAATCTAAACTGATTATAAGAAATCTTTGTAACAAGTCTTAACCTATGTTCAATTACTCTCCTATAATTTTAAAGAATGACACATCAACTTAATTCCTCTATAATTTGCACTCTTGTGTGTCCCCTTTATTCTTAAAAATGGGACAAAAATACTCTTCATCCATTTTTCAGGCATCTTTTTAGTTTTAAAAATAATATTAAAGAGTTTAGCAAGCCAAGAAACTCACAAATCTAGCCATAAAAGTCACAAATCTCCTAAATATTTTCATACGTCAATTGGGATATCATTAAGTCCTTACTGAACCCCCTAGTTTTCTTTAAGCTTCCTCAACTTCCTTTTTACTAATTTGACAGTAAAAATAAAATGTTTGATTATTATTAATGTTATTAAAATCACTAAGGTCAATCAGATTTTCAAAAACTTCATTGAAAATTTTATCAAAATAGCTCACCCACCTATGTTAAATATTTCCTTTAAAAAAGTACTTTTTGATTTTCATCTTTAATATATTTTACTTGAATTAAATTTTTACTTTTCTTTTCTCTTTGTTTGGCTAACTTATACATATATTTTTAATCATCTATAGTATTTAATCTATTATAAATATCACTAAAAGCAGAATTTTTAGCGGTACTAATTTTTCTCTTAGATTCCCTAAGGGTCACCATATGTTTTTCCCAGATCTCTAAGCTTTTACATTTAAACCAATTTTTATAACAAGTTATGTTTTATCTTTTCTTGCACATTATTCCACCATCAACTACTTTTATTTATAAAAATATTTACTTTTAATTCTCCAACCACACCTTTTGCCACTAGAGAGCATATAAATCATGCTCTTAAAAATAAGTGAGTTGAACAATCTTCATGATATCTTATATTTTCTTTCATTTAAAATTCTTACATTACAACACATCCATTCATAAAAGAACGCAATATTTGGAAATTTGTTTGCATCTATGAAAGAACGCAACTAGCTGATAGCATTTTGAATGTCAAGGGGATCAATAAGCCAACAATTACGTTAGTTATATATAAGTATCTTAATTCAAATTTCTTTGCCATGCCAATGTGAGTCATCAGCTCCTATCGCTCATGCCTTGCCAAAATAAAGACAAGTAGATCTTTACACCACAAAGACAATCATAAATCAAGTGCTGGGAAAAAAAGAAGTAAAGATTGAAAGAAAGGGGAACAAAAGAAATTGCCTCTAAACACCCTTGAATCCTACGAGTAATGCACACCAAATTAGACATTCTAATCCAACCCAAAAAACTGATAACAGTTTTGATCTAGGTTTAAAATTATGCGATCAGGTTCATGAGAAAAGACGTAAGCTTCAAATCATTTTGAGGTATAAAACTCAAGATTGAATCATTAAATTAATTAAAAATATGAAGAGTAAAACATTTGAGAGAAATCCTCCTTATGAATCAATAGCAAGTAATAGTAAAAATTTGAGTTTCATCCCAATATAGCATTTGAATTAGTCCAAAAGGTCAAATTAACATCATAAAAAGCTATACAAACACTTAATAATAAGCAAGAAGTCCAACATGAACAAGTAAATATAAACAAGAAGTTTAAGGGTCTGTTTGGGGCAGCTGCAACTTATCCAACTTATCCTGAAAATCTAGTGATAAGCAACTGATCCAGATAAGTTGTCTGTCTGTTTGGTTTGTGAGTTTGGAGAACAACTGAATCTGGATAAATGATCATTGTGCCCCTATTTTGGATAAGCTGTTTGGTTTATGTGTTTGGTAAACAATTTTTTTGCAGATTTTCTTAGTTAAATAAACAATTTATTGCACATAAGTTGTACTTTTCTAAACAAAAACAACAATGTATACGAGTTGGATATTTTTGAACCAATTAACCCTATTCAGAATCATTCAACACACACAGAGCATCCAAAAATTCCAACATGACATTGATTTATATGGAATGTGACAAGTTTGTAAAGTTGAAATGTTAAGACATGAAAATACAAAATATTTGAGTTACATTTATGTCTCTCAAATACTTACGATAACATCAAAGAAGCACAGTTTCACATACAAAAGTGAAATACACATGCACACGCTAATAATGAGACAAATTTACAGCAATTCATATGTAATGCCAACAATCACCATAATATCATTGTCTTCCACGAGGGTATTAAACAAGAAGTTTACATGTAGTAACTATTCTAAAAAAAATAGAATGTCGTTTTCAATCTAATATGCAGTATGGCCATAAATTTCAATTTTGAAGTAGAAAATCTGTCCACCATACAACCAATTCAAGTAATAAAATCCTACCAGCCGCAATAAAACTCCTTCACAATTATGAGCAAAATCTCTCCACAACTCTCACATTAGAGTGTTGTTCAACAGGACCAAAATAGAATGAAACCAATCCAAATCCAAAACAAAATGAAACAACCACCAAAAGAGGACATAAACAACAAATCAAGAAGGATCTAGAAAACATGGGAGGAAGACTCGTAGGAGCCGAAGGATAGATCACCCACTAGGAGAGGTCGAGATGTGCCCCGCGCAACAGCGCGGTAGTGGACGAGCATCTCATTGAGAGAGATCAGGAGGGTGGTGTCGTGACCATGGATGACCATGGATGCGGAGTCGCCAACAAGGCAAACATCAATGCCGGCGAGATCGATGTGTACGATGTAGGGGTAATCATAAGCAGTGACGACGGTGAAGGGTTCAGAGCGGCAAAAACAAGCAAACCGCAGCATCTTCGCCGCAGATGAGGAAGAGAAAGAGGAAGAGGAAGAGGAAGAGGAAGAACGTGAATGAGATCTTCTCTGCAACTCTTTCACTTGAACAGGAATGAACGAAACGAGGGCAACCCATCCAAATTTTCGCAAAACGCGGACCGTCGGGCTTTCCCCGCGGCTCGCGTCTAATGTAAAATAAAAACTTCGTTTTTGCATAAGCTCTCCAAACTAACAATTCAAACGTTGAGGCGGCGTTTTGAAAACGCCGCCACAGCTGATAAGCTGCCCTAAACGCACCCTAAAATAAACAATTAAACATGTTCTAAAATAAACAAGTTATGACTAATGACTCCCGAATTCATAAATCGCACTCGCTCCTATCACTTCGAAATTCTTCAATAGAATCATGAGAGTAATTGATTATTTTCTTGTCTCCCGCGTCCTCATTTAATCAAAACCCTCCTAATCTTCATCATCATCTTTAATCTTAATTATCTTCCCCTTTTCTAATCAATAAAATTCAATAAAAAAATTATTTAAAATAAGAAATATATTTCTGTTTTAATATTCTATTACACAAAGTTTTATATTAACGTTTTTTTTATTACTTTCTTGTTGAATTTTCTCTTCATGTTTCTTCCACCATAAAAAAATTCATAATTGAGATATTCCACTTTCAGTTAATAATGACACTTCAATTAAAACAAATACAACCCAATACCTCCTATATCTTGATATGGATGCATAAGTCTTATTACATGTCTATCAAAGCATGCCTCAAATAATTTAAGCATACGCCTCTTTCTCAGGGTGCCCTTCCTCCAGCTATAACGTGTAAGCCTTAAGGAGTTTCACATGCCCCTCATGCTGAAGCATACCTCAAATTAACTTCAAATATAATTTTGGTAATCTGTTACTTTTTGCCAACGCCATTCAACCATAATTTTCTACAATTGATTTCTTGCAAGGAAAAAATATAAAGCAATAGAGATCAAGAAAAGGTTTATGAAGTGAAAATATGGAGAAGAACAAAAAATATTGCAATTTAAGAAAAAGAGACGAAGAGTGAGCAATGAACTAGGGAAGTTAGAGCAAAATGAGTGAAAACAAGAGGAAATTTTAGTAAGTGTACTTTTTTTTGTAAGGATAATTTATTAAACAGGATAAATCGGATGTAAAGAGAAATGAGATTTTAGTATTTGACTGGCAATAGCCTATTTAAAAAATCACCATTTATGAAATATAAATCAACAAAAGACTAAAGAGCAAATGTGCCATATCGTATCATGTTGTGCTTAGTTTTCAAGTAGACCGTTGTTGGATAAAATCGTTGCCGAAGCTCTAGTATTAAATATGAATTGTTTCATAGAAACTACAGTGAAACTAACCTGAAATGGTACAATAATCTAAATAAACATTATTATAAATAATATATAACATCAACTAAGTTTATGTTACAAATATAATGCATTTATTATTCATGAATAATTTAGGATTATTAATTAATATCTATAAACAAAGGAATTATAACAAATCAAGAATACTACTGAAATATTATAGCATGACATGTAATAATTGTAGGAAAATTTTTATTTTGAAAATGTTCAACTAAGCGCATCTATTATACCTGTATTTTACAAAATAACTTTACAAAAGAAATGGGAATAGTTATGAAAAATTTTTAAATGAAATTATAGCAATATTAAGGTCAAAGAATAGAAGTTTTGGATTGAAAATTTTTGAAATAGCTTTTTTTAATGAAAATGAGTTCTAAGGAAGCATGCTTGCTAGCTTTTTCTATAACACTCGTATTCCGGCTTTCATAAAGCTAAACATTTAAGTGCATTTAACAAATACCATAAAACTAATTCTATTGTCTATAAAAAGGACATTTAGGAAGTAAAAAGCACTTTCAAACGGGACTAAGATAAAGAATACCTTTTCTTTAGCCCATCCAAAAGCAAAGTTATATATCTCTCGAAACTTTTCTGTAAAAAAAAAAAAGTATGTTATTGGCTAAAAAAATAAAAAAAAAGACTAATTTAGCAAAGAACATTTACAGTGCTGCATAAGGTTTTACAAAGCATTGAATGTAAGTTCACAAATATTAAATATGTCAATTAAGTGGGTTATTGGCTATAAAAAAAATCATTGAATGCAGGATAGTTGCTAAACATCTTTCTCCTCAAGATGTTGTAATTCATAGGTGCTTTAGGCCTCAGTTCTGTATGTTCTTTTTTTTTCAGCTTGTTTTGTTTGCTTTCACATAAAAAATGTCTGGAAGCCAACATAATTCAAAATAGAAAATGAAAAAAAAGCAATTAGCATAATTAACTATTTAATACATAATTAATATAATATAAGCATTAATTATCTAAAGATCCATTTGGCTTGGTTGTTTGTAAAAAGAGTTTTAAAGCCGTTGTTGTTGTTTGCGGGGTGTTTTTGTGGTGAAGGGTTTGAATTGGATAGCAGTTTCTGTACAATTATCATACTTAGGGTGCATTTGGGGCGGTTTGTGCTTATCCGGATAAATCACTTATCTGGAAACACGGAAAGCGGGGTTCAACTCGCGTTCCATGTTTAGTGTAAAAAACCAACTGCATTTTCGGATAAGCTGCTCAAACACAGTTTCCAAACAATAAGACGTCGTTTTCAAAATTTCGTCGCAACGGATAAGCTGCCCCAAACAGAGCCTTAGGGATTGTTTGGGGCAACTGCAACTTATTCAGCTTATACTGATAAGCAGCTTATGCTGATAAGCAGTTTATCTTGATAAGATGCGTATCTGCAGTTGATCTTAATAAGTTGTTTGTTTATTTTGTTTGTGCATTTCAAAAACAGCTGATTTGCAACTATTTCTAGATAAATAACTATTCTACCCCTGAACTGAATAAGCTATTAAGCTGTTTGGTTTTTGAAGTTTGAGAACAACTAATTTGCTCAAATTTACGAAAAAAAAATGATCATTTCAGCCACGTGCTATGGAGCTATTTGCAACAGTAATATAATGAGAACACATTCAATATACTAAAATCCAAAAAACACAACATAATAGTTCAAAGAAAAAAAAGGATATGCTCCTCACTCAAGGGAGACTATCTACAAACCTATTAAAAAACAAAAAATATAGACTTCAATATAAATATAAACTTACTCTATCGATACACAAACAGAAAAATAAACATTTGAATTATAGACTTCAATATAAATATACATAGGGAACGATACCCTTTTGCAAGCATGCAATTGTACAAAAAGCTTTCATGTACATCATTGCAAAAAAAAAACTTACTTTATATAACAAAAACAGGCCGCCCATGATTGGGCCCATTTACCCAATCATTTCAAACGGATAAATCTTGGGCTCACTTAGAACCTATCCAATAAATTTTAACTTATGCAATTATGTTTCACTATATAACTTCTTACTAATTCTCACAAATTTTTATGATGTAGACTAATGTTTTATAATCAAATTTATTATAATAGAATTGGATTTTCAGACTTAAAATTCATCCAAAAACTAGCAATTTAACATGACAAACAATTCAAACAAACTCATAGTAACACAACACATAGTTCTTGAAGCTTTCATTCAAACTTCAAACAAACATACATCAGCAAACTAGAGACGAGTAAAGAAGATTTCATGAGCATAACAATTGGAATATGAGCATCTTGTTGCTCCAAATCTTCTTTTGCATAGTACTTGATGGAACACCTTCTGAAAAAGTGTTTCTGTTTATCTCGTCTCGTTAGGAAAAAATTACCTTCTTGGACCCGAGAAAAGAATTCTTTCAATTGAGAATTTCAGGAGGTAATATTGGTAACAACTTTGAGGTTTCTTGTAATTAATGAAAAAAGGAACGAAGTATAGAAAAATTGAACATATAATTTTACATAGAAGCAGGGAAGAGATTTACCACACAAAACTGTTAAGGCATTGACCTCCACCACCATGAAGCGATACACAAATTTGATGAGAGGAGAGAAGGGATTTACCTGGAAGGGGATGAATGCCGAAGACAGGAGCTGGCGGCTGCCTAAGATTAATGTCGAATAGGCAGGGAAAGGAGTTGAATGCCGGAGAAGCCGCGAGAGAAGGGAAGGAAGCAGAGAGCGGCGGATCGCGAGCTAGGGCAGAGAGCGGGGTAGTTGAATGCCAAAGAAGATAACGAAAGGACGGTGGATCGCGAGCTAGGGCAAAGAGCGGCGGATCATGATTGATTATGTGAAGGGTAGCTGGAGTAACACTGACTGAGGGCGTAATACCGCAGCTCAGATTATGCGAAAATTCCAAACTGTGTTTTTCAAAACGCTGCTCAAACGTGCAAAACAAACATCACAGCGGCGTTTTCAAAACGTCGCCGTAGTTTTAAGCTGTCCCAAACGGACCTTAAGGTAGAAATAATTCTTAAAAATAACTTCTCACCACAAAAAAAATCTGAAGAAAAAAAAAAGAAAATAATAGCCAAATGAATATATGATAGTAGTTTGAATAGTAAAGCAATAAAAAAAAATATAAAAAACAGTTCCTAAATCTAATATAAGCCCAACTTAGGGTCTCTTTGGGGCAGTTGCAACTTATCCAGACAAGCAGTTTATTCTGACAATCTGCTGATCAGCAGCTTACCCAGACAAGCAGTTTATTCTGACAATCTGCTGATCAGCAGCTTATCCTGATAAGCTGGCTGGTTATTTAATTTGTGTGTTTGAAAAACAATTGTTTCTGGATAAATAATCATTCTACCCCTGTTTTGGATAAGTTGTTTATCTGTTTGACTTGTGCGTTTGGAAAACAGCTGATTTGTTATTTTTTCTGGATAAATAACCATTTTGCCACACAGCAATTATGTTTTTTGCAACAGAACTGCAATGACTACACATTTGATATTTCAGATCCAATAAAACCACTTCAAAACATTATAAAAAATGATATGCACCTCACTTATAGTGAGTATGAGTATCAAGGAACTGAATAAAAAAGAAAAAAAACATAGTAAAATTACAATTAAAAGTATAATAATATTAATTTTAAAGTGCAGAAGAAACATGTCACGAGCAACGTCATCCAGTTGGGATGTTGTCGAACCCCGAGCAACGTAGTCCGCTTGTGATATCGTCAAATCCCGCACACCACCGGTGGTAGAATCGGGCGGACTGTCTGCCCACCTGAAGAACTCACACATGTTCGGACCGTTTGCCCATAGCCAACTCACACACTCGAAGCTAGGATAGCACACCCAAGTCACCATAAACACCACTCACATGCACCACACACAAGCACACCTCACACATCCACCACCAACTCACACACCCAAAGCCAGGACAACTCACCCAAGCCACCTCACCATCCACCACAACCAATCCACCACACACAAGCACACCTCACACATCCACCGCCAACTCATACACCCAAAGCCAATTCATGAAGAACACCAAGCCAGCCAACGTGCCAGGAAACCGAGCTGCACTTTCGCAAAAAACCAAGCAAGCCAACGTGCCAAAAAAACACAAAAGGTAGAAAAAATGAAAAGAACCTACACTTTCGCAAAAAACCTGGCCAGCCAACATGTTCCCCACTGTAATTGGTACATTAAGCCAAAGAGGCCCAATCAAAATGTCAATTCATTCATATTCTTCATAGAATGATTGTCAGTACTCATACGAAACGGGGAAACCGAACCAAAGAATTCAAAAATGTCAATCCTTCGATTTGCTTAAAAGAATGCTTGCTACTACTCACATAAAACTAATTCATGAAGAACACTACAAAAGTTACAGAGAACCACCTTACCGGATCCCAAAGAGGAGAAAAAAGGAGACCTTACCGGATCAGAGGGAGGAGAAAAGAGAAGGAGAATCGCAGCAGAAGATCCAGGGATAAGGCAGAGAAGACAAACCTAGGGCACGAGATGAGGATCGTAGAGAGGAAGAAGGCAGCAGATAGATCCAGAAATCGCATAAGAATCGCAACTAGGGTACTGGATGTCACGAGGATAATATCACGAAAGGTAAACAAATACGCGGGTCACATGCTTCGACCCGCAGTCGGTGTCTAATAGAATAGAATACACACATATCCTCAAATGTAAGCCAACCACACAAAACAAACATCCTTAGTGTGTTTTGAAAACGTATAAACAACAAATAAGCTGCCCCAAACGAACCCTTAATCTCAAGGGTTGCCATCATAACCATTAAATTAATTACAAAATTTTTATAATAATTATTATTTCAATTAATTAATATAGATTAAAAAAGTCAAAAAAAAAATCAACTAGTATTTTAAGTAATTATAGACTTATACAACTATAATTAAACGCAAATAAAATCATAATGTTCTAGTTAAAGATAATAATTTATCTTCTTTTAAAGCTTCAATGAGTAGTTTCTTTAAAAAAAAAATTGGAGAGCAACTTTATTATAGCTACCATACTTTAGTAGATATAGTTTTCAAAAACAACTTCCCCACCACAAAAAAAAAACTCTGAAGAACAGCAAGAAAATAGTAGTCAAATGAATATATGATAACAGTTTGAAAAATAAAGCAATAAAAAAACTATCACAAACAATCCCTATAATAATATAAGCCCTACTTAATGTTAGTTTCCATCACAATCATTAATTAATTACAAACCTTTTATAATTAATATTATTTAAATTAATTAATATAGATTAAATTTGTATAAAATATTCAATTAGCACTTTAAGTAATTATAGCCTTATACAACCTAAATTAAACAAAAATAAAATCACAATGTTCTCAGTTAAAAATAGTAATTTATTATTTAGTAAGCTCAATTAATTGATTAATAGTTCATACCATTTCTATTTACAATAATAAGTACAACAAAACCTTAATGATCCTAATAAAAAAAACTAGTCAAAATCTAATTAGTCTAGATAAAAAGTAAGCTCAGTTATTCTAGTTATCAATGAATTAGTTAACAATTAAACTCTTAACTACCATAATTAAACATAAGTAGTAATAACTATAATTAAAATACAAATTAATCCATACCTATCATTAATAATGCATTAATAAGAATTACTTTGACCAATTAAGCTGTTAAATACTTTTAATTATAATATTAATTAATCCAAACTTCACCAAAATAATACATTAACATCAACCACCATGGCCAACTTAGCTACTAATAAATCATTCTAAGCCTATTTACAATGGTACATACCGACATTAATTAACTATCAGATACTTCATTACCACAATTAAACACTAATAAACATAAGTGATCATAATGACAACTTTAACTAACCCTTGGACATATGAATATCTATTTAAAAGAACTATTATCCAATTAGTAGAATTAGTGTAATTTACCGAAACAATCACTTCGACATGTTTCTAAAACGTGCGATAAAACATAAAAACCCTCATGCATGTTTTCAAAGTTTCAAGAAATAAACCATTTTAATTTCAAAATGAAAAAACGGAAATGAGGTAGACAAACATATTTTTTTCTCTTAAGAACATGCTTTTGAAAACATGAAAACTAGAAACGGAAGTTAATTCAAAATAGGCATTAGAATTTGCTTCAAAAAATCCCTAGAAGGAGCTTTCAAACATATCTTAAGAAAAGACAGATTCTTTATAATCCAAAGCACGCACGTTCATCTTTCAACTCTGCACGTAGTGATGGTATCTTTTCTTGGAACTTTTGAATGGTATCTACCCTGAAATAGGTGCATCGAAGAATGCAAAAAATGATTCGACAATACCATTACCAGAGGAGCAGAAAAAAATAATAATAATAAATAGAGGCATTTACATACATAACACTCAATTCTTATGTATTTACATATCTACTTCCTATATTTATACCACCCAAATTTTTTGTGCCACATCAAAAGTCCCACCATTTTAACTTTTAAAAAGTGAAACAACTTTCAAGCATAGGTAAGGTGGCATATATGAATTGGTGTTAGATATGTAAATACATAGGAATTAAGTCGTTTTTATGTAAATCTTCCTAATTGGCATAAATCATACCCCAGTGACTGTAATCCACCAATAAACTCTTCTCGAGAAAATTCACACATTGTGGCAGCCTTCATATGCCAAGATAGAACCAACTGTAACATAAAAGAAAGACGTGGCAATTTGATGAAAATAACGTAAATATATCATTCTAAAAAAAATGTATAATTGAAGGGAATCAGCATTTTGATGAATATATTTATCACTAATGAAAATATAGTTCCTTTATGGCTTCGATATCAAGTAGGCGTACGATCAGCAATCAAGTACATTTCCTAACAAAACAAAAAATCCTAATCAATTATCTGAAATGTCTAAGAATGTTATTACTCAATTTGACAAATTGAGCATTTAGCCTATGAAACCTAATTTCAGAACTCAATTAACAGATGGCCAACTTTCCAAAAGTAACTTGTGAAACGAGAAGGGCCTGCCATAAAACCTGAAAGTCTAATTAGCAATAAGCATCGCATGCAATCTGGCCAAGCTTCCACCTAAAACGGTTCGGGAAAAACAAAATAATGAATATAGACAACTTACATATCATCCTTTAGTCTGTAAAAACATCAAAGAACCAAATCAAAACAAAATTAGTGATTTATAATGAAATAATATAAAAAAAAAGACTGTGAATCGGAACATGGTAGTTCTATTTTCACTGCATTTGGTGAAGAACCTCTTCCTAGAATACATATGTACATTAGAAAGTGGAAAAGAGCAAATAAAATTTCACCCTAAAACACAACAAATTGGGAGTTGCCGAGACTATTATAAGATTTGAAAGAAATGAAATACCAACAACAGCTAATTACAATGTGCGAAGGTATTCTTGGCACAATAAATGACATACCGTAACAATATCCTGGGGATCAACCTGCAAGCGTCCAATTACCAAAATGAATATAAGTTTAATGAGAAAATAAGATAAATAACACAAAAAACATCAAGGAAATCATAAACATTGAAACCCGAAAAGGTATTTAGTAGATAACAGATAACAAACAGAAAGTGCATCCAGTAAGAAATCATAAAATTTGTTCTATCAAAAGAAATGAAAGAAAAAAATTTATCCAAAAATTGTTTTCATTCACCTACATCTATTTTAAGGAGAGAAAAATCAAAAGCGGGTTTAACAAATTGCAGGAAGCTCGCACATGAACTGAGTGATAAAAGACATCTGGGGAAAAAAAAGTGATGATCATAATTATTCGAGCTGAATATATTTGTGTGGCTTTACTAGAAATCTAAAAATATGATGGATAAACCCTCAATTGATATCATAAACAAAACAAAAACCAGAAAATTAGTGTCAAAAAAGATCAGTACTGGTGTATTATGCTGTGAATCATGTCCAATTAATAAAATGAAATCTTAATGCACGTTTCAGAAAAGGCATGCACGATGAAAAAAAGAAAGACATGATATACATTGAGGTCTTATTTAATATCAAAGTTCCCATGAAATATATAAAAGCAGGAATAGTATGCAGAATATTACGGGTATACGGGGTACACTGAATTTTTGTACACATCGCAAATGCAGAGTAAACATGATAACGAAAAAAAAAATCAAAAAAGAAGCTTCAACCAAGAATTCAAAGCAATATTATATCAAAAAAAATAAGAACAGGATTCAAAAGTAAATAAAAAATATTACCTGTAAATCATTACATAGTAGAGATATGCCATCAACCAAAATCATATCAACATAGGCATCTGCAAATATCAGACAACTATAATTGCAAATAATGCAATAAATTATGAGCACAAATATTTAGCAATTAATAGAAGTAAAACGAGTTTACTTGAGACTTTGTGCAAGGATTACAAAACCACTACTGCAAACAATGCTATTAGAATAGACTATGAACGAAAAAAAAATAACAGTAAGTAGATCAAAATGAAATTTAGTGGAACATAAATGAAAATCATTTATACTGTTACAGACATGACACAAACGAAATATTTATAAATAACCACCCTTCCTACCTATTAAAATCACCAACAAGACTAATTCCTCCTAGCTCAACTATATAGTTTTCATGTTCATTATCTGTTTCACAAATATCATTAGAACATAATTAACAAAATAAGACACCATATGCAGCTTTTAGAATTCAAGATAATTTGTCACAGAGCTTACTTTAAATAACATATTGTCTTCAGATGCTGTGCTTAATAATTGTCACGTCATAGATCCAAGATAAATATGCTTAACGCACGAAGTAAGAATATTAAAGTTCCAGCAATATTTAAGCTGAAGGTAAAAAAATAATATTATATTCAACTAAAACCTGGACATACTCTGTTCCGATCAACTCTAGTGATGAATTAAGTTGTAGTGAGATTTACTGATTGGTTGTAAAACATATTTGTGCTCATCACCCACATTAGTTATATAAGCATTCACGCTATACAGCTAGAAGTGACTTTAGTAGGTAATAGTAAATTCGAATCCTACTATTCAATACACTTTTTTTGTAGTCATTATAGGTTTTTTATTCATACCAGTGTAACTATTTATTCTAAAAAATAAGACAAAGATTTCCAACACTTTTAACTCAGATGATGTTATAGTGGAACTTAACTATTAGAGAGTTCATAATCGGATGTCAGCAAAACATGTATAAACAACATGAATCTTTTGAATGAAAAAGCCATCTGCCTAATTCCATAAAATGTTGAGAAATTCACTAATTACCAGAAATGAGTATAAAATCATGTCAAATACTGCAGTTATATTCTTCATCATAACCCCACTGGTGGCATTCCACTCCAAAAAGATATCTAATAAGGTAAATTTAACATGGACTAACAAAAAAATCATCTTTAAAAACACAAATAACTAAACAAGCACCAATTAATAGCATCATAATATTCTGATTCAAATGCTCAAAAAGTATTAAGTTATCATAAGTATAATACAAGATTAGCTAACTTTCCTTTCAAAGTTTATAGAGGGTTGGAAGAAAGAAATATAATTCATGATTAAACGTATAATGCATGGAAAGAGTAAGATCGATGCAACCTATATATAATAGTTGAAATTTAGTCAGCAACAAGATATAAAGTGCAGAAAAAAAAATGTAGAAAGTTTCCATTTGCAAATATCTGAGCTTCCTAATAAAAGGAACACCAAAATGAACTGGTTCAAAAAACAGATGTAGCATGCACAGAATAATGCTTCTTCTGTGTTAGACAATACATGGCAAAAGGAGTCCATATCATTCAAGAAAAACTAAACAGCTAATTCATAAGAAAGACATGTGAAAATTTGATTTAGATCTAAACATAAAAAAGAGAGATTTCAACGGAAGTAGAGCAGTCTCTTTAAGTGTACGTAGATAACCACAAAGCCTTTCTTGCCACTTGAGCTTTAAAATTCTAATCTAAGAAAGATGCCAACATCATTTCCTAGGCGAAAACTTCAAGAGTAGTTTAGGTGGCAAAGGATCCAAAAAAAAAATCATTTCTTGGTAATGAAATGAGCAGGATTTCTTCGTTAATCCATTCTATTCAGGTTTTAAAACTCAAGTCCATATAACACTTGACGACAAGACAGCAGAGGTCCAGTGCCAAATATTTCTTTATTTTTAACAATAAAAGATTATGTGAACTTAACCCGAAAAATAACGGAACAATACTACTATTGCAGAAATTCAAATAGGGAATTACAGATAATCAATTGAAATAGGAAATAACAACACGGATATAACACATACGCAAATAGGGTAGTATCCCAAAAGGGGTGGTGTTGGCTGTTTGGATTTGGTGGCAGCAGCAGGATGGTGGCAAGGTAGTGGTTTGTGGAGGGACCCGCAGCTAGAGGCAAGGGGCAGCAGGATGGCAGCAGACTGGGAGAGGTAAGGAGGAGGTGGAGGCTGCGGTTGGGGGTGATAGGAAAGGGACCAGCAAGTTACAGGCATGGCTGGTGGTGCAGGATTCAAGGTGGAAGAGGGAGGCCAGCTGCTGGGATGAAGGTGGTTGCAGGGACGGCAGCAGTTGTGGCTGTTTAGGGGAGGGTTGCCGCTAGGGAGGGGTGTTACGGTAAAGAAGGATGGAAAAGTCGAAGATAAATATCCCATCGGGAATGAGATATAGCAAGAGCACCACTCAACCCTTGAGAACAAATCACCACCTCGGAACGAGATACAGCCGAATCACTACTAGCCCTTGGAAAGAAGGAAAAACATGGGAGTCCGACAACTGTCCTAAAAGAAACACAATAAAAAATTGACCAAAAACATGAAAAAAACAACATATATAGATCTAGAGTAACTAAGGACTGTGCTCCCTCTCACAAGGAAGCGGTAATCCCACGTAAGGAAGATCGGTCGTCACTCAAGCCACTGGTCTGAACTGAGCCTAGTCGAACTGAAGACCTCGCATCAGGTCCAGAAGCTGAGACACCCAGTCTGGTCCAAAGCGGGAGACGACTGCATCATCCAATGTTGCAGATGGGATACCGCGTCGCGCTTCCTTGAATGCCCCTTGTCATTGTAACATTGACCGGTAGAAAAAAAGCAAGTTATGAGACCGTGCGAGAGCTTATTGGGCAAAGGTTTAAAGATATTTATGACATGAAACTTTGACCACGCTCACGTATATCCAAACAGGCCTTGATGTCAAGAAAAAAAATAACAAGTGTAATGTGTATGATTTTAACTTGGAAACATGTTGGTGTATGATGACTGCAGGAAAAGCTTGCTCTGGGAACAAAGCACTGCCAGAAATGACCAACATCCTCATTTCAGTTAGACTAGGTGATGTGGGGCTTAGAAGGGTTGAACTGGCTGGTTTATCTAAACCGGTTCAGCCCTATTGTTGCTTGGACCGGTTAGTTTTACCGCCTAAATGGAGGGGCTTCCCCCTCCCTATGTATCTTCTATTAAAAATAGGTCATTTGTTTTGTTTAAGGTTAGTTTTTTGTGAGAGTTTTGTTTAGACAGCTGTCGGCATCCCCTTTTCCCTTTACAGGGTTGTACCCAAGGACAGGTGGTGCTCCGGCTATGTATCGCTCTGAGGTGGTGATTATCCTCGATCTTCCCCATCTAACAGGTTTCCCAACAGTCTTCTCTAATCCAGCAGCAACCAGCACCCACAATCCCCTGCACCTGATTTTCAGGTGCTGCCAGAACCACTCCAACTCCCTCACCCTCCATAGCACCTCCCAACACCCGCTTGCCGCCACCCTTTTTCTCTCCCTAGGGTGTGTTTGTGTCGTTTATTTCCTGTTTTGATGAGCCCTTGTTGTAACGCTTTAAATTTCAGTAATAATATTTTTGTTTTCTATCGTGGTTTGAGTTAACTCGGATATCATTTGGTATCAAAGCTAGCCTAATATTAGTCTTATCCTAGGGTTTCCTAGCATTCGCCCCTAACCCAAGCCCCTCCATCAAAATTTTTTTTCCTATTCCCAAACCATAGCCAAATTTTGACTAACCAGAATTTCCCCTTGCTGATTTTCTCAGCAACCCCACATAAGTTTTCCCACACCTTCAATGAGTCTCTCACACCCTCTTTCACCTCCCAACTCTAGACCCTAGCCATGCTATCAAGAAGATACACACCCGAGCCTACCCGAGAAGAGATATAGTGAGGATCCGTCAACTTCAACGAAGGCTTGCGGACATTGAGGATGAAATCCATGGGGAGATTACCATCAACCGAGATCGGTAAAGTCAAAGGAGAGCTAGAGACGAGGAACTGAATCCCTTCCATTGGGAAGACTTTAGTGATGAAGAAGAACGGCCAAGACGGTGTGGAATCCAGTATCAAAGGAAACCGAGAAAAGACCTAGCATACAGAGAATGCGAGAAGCTGAGAATAAAGCGAGAAGTATAATGTCAGTTCCTACCAATTTACTATAGATTGAAAACTCAAACCCTAGCTTCAGAAGCGGAAAGACCACATCACCGAGCGACCATGTCATCTTACAGGCAAAATTCAATATCGGGATGTTACAGCCAGAGTACACCCAGAAGAACCCCAGGGACGACCCTGTTAGAGGAAAAACTGATTCAGATGGGAGAACAGGTAGAACCAACCTGCATCCCTAAATCTTTCATAGCCTAGAAATATTGCAAGTACCATGAATTTAGACATGTTGAATCAGACTGCACAACCAAGGGGAGATTTGTTTCACTGAGCAGGGCTTCCTTGAAAAATTGAGCAATGACACAGCAGACACAGAAGGCAGGAAAGCCATAAAGGAGGAGGACCAGCTTCCAGTTGAAGAGATAAATGGTGATCCAGAAGAACATGCCAACTTCAAAGAGGATTCTTAATTTTCAGCCAATAAGGAGGAGGCGTCATCGATTCCAGTTGACCCCAAGATAGAGATTCTAGTTGAGGTAACATTAGCTATTTTAGAAGGTAGTGAATCTAATGTAATAGGCATCCCTACATATTATGAGATTATAGTGCCTCAAGATACCATTTTGTAGGCGTTGAGTGGAGCATCAGCAAGACTTACCATGGATGTCCAAAAGGGTCATGAGTTTGAGGAGCCGACACCAGATACAGGGCCAACACAGATAAGAGAAATGCAAATTTCAGATGTATAGACCCCTTCCCAAGTTATCCCTGCGGAGGAAGATCCAGTATGTCAAAGTGGGGTTATTTTGTACCATGTTGGGAATACTAAATAAGGTTATTCAGAGGTTATTTCAGTTCATCATGGTGCCCATCGTCAGATGTCCAGATAGAAGAGATGAAACCCAAAAAAATTTTCAATTGGATCTAGGCCCTATCAGTGAAGAAGAGGTCTGCCACAGATTTCAACCTTGTTGATTTCTCCTCACATACGAGTTCATAAGTTGCACTCAGCCAAATACGGGGAGTGGAAGAAGTAGGTTAGAGGAGCTTCACTTTATTCGTGAAAGCTTTTGGCTCCTCGCAGCACGACGTCAAATGCCCTGGTAGGTCGATCAAATAGGTGCTATCCGAGTACAAGTGATGATCCGGTTGTATCTCACTCCACGGTGGTGATTATCCTCGACCTTCCCCATCCTCCCTGTGATCATAGCTGCAAGCCACTTCATATTTCCCTCAACTTCAGCAGCTGATGTCCACTGATTATCCTCGTTATTCTTCATCACTAAAGTCGAAGGGGGAGCCAGAGATGAGGATTTGAATCTCTTCCATTGGGAGGACTTTAGTGATGCTGAAGAACAATCATGACATTGTGGAATCCAGTAGTATCATAGGAGGTCGAGAAAAGAGTCATCATACAAAGAACGAGAGAAGATGAGAATAAAGCGGAAGGTAAAATGTCAGTTCCAATCAGTTTACCACAGACTGAAAATTCAAAACCTAACATCAGAAGTGGAAAAACTAAATCACTGAGTAACCATCTCATATTACAGGTAAAATTCAATCTCAGAATGTTACATCCAGAGTACACCGAGGAGAACCCCCGGGACGACCCTATTAGAGGAAAAATTGATTCAGAGGGGAGAACAGGTGGAACCAGTCCACATCCTTAAATTTGTCACAGCAAAAAAATATTGCAAGTGCCACGAATTTAGGCAAGTTGAATCAAATTGCACAACCAGGGGGAGATATGTTTCATTGAGCGGGGCTTCCATGAAAAATTAATTATTGACACAGTCGATACTGAAGACGCGAAGGACATAAAGGAGGAAGATCAACTTCCAGTTGAAGAGATAAATGGTGACTCAAAAGAACATGACAACTTCAAAGAGGATTTTCAATTTTCAGCCAACAAGGAAGAGGCGTCATCGATTTCTGTTGACCCCAAGATAGAGATTCCAACTGAGGTAACATTAGTTATTCTAGAAGGTAGTGAATCTGATGTAATGGGCATCCCTACATATTACGAGATTATAATGCCTCGAGATACCATTTTGCAGGCGTTGAGTGAAGCATCAGCAGGATTTCCTTAGATGTCCAAAAGGGTCATGAATTTGAGGAGCCGATATCAGATACAAGGTCGCCATAGATAAGAAAAATATAATTTTTTTAGATATATAGACCCTTCCCGAGTTATCCCTACGAAGGGAGGCCGAGCATGTCAGAGTGGGGTCATTTTGTACCATGTAGAGAATATTAAGTAAGGTTATTCAGAGGTTATTTCAGTTCAGCAAGGTCCAAATAGAAGAGATGACCACAAAAAATTCTTCAATGGGATCTAAGTCCTATCAGTGAAGAAGAGGTCTCCCCTAAGTGTGTGCTAGTGAGAGTGATGCAGCCTGCCACAGACTTCACCCTTGTTGATTTCTCCTCACATACTAGTTCATAAGCTACACTCAGCCGAATACGATGAGTAGAAGAAGCATGTTACAACTGGGATGGTGCGATATTTGGATTGTGAGAATATTCATCTATCTACAGTTCAAGCTCAGGTTGTGCCAAAAGTTGACAGATACCTATTCTATTAGAACGTGTTTTGAAATCACAACACCTATTTCCTTTAAGGGAAAAAAATCTTTCAATGATACAACCCTAGAAATGGAAAAGGGGACACCAGCGGCTGTCCAAACAGAACTGTCACAAAAACTCACAAAAAAACAAACAATAAACAAAATAAGGACCTATTTATAGTAGAAGATAAGTAGGGAGGGGGAGGCTCCTCCACTTGGGCAATAAAACCAGCCCCCTTGGACTTGTCGGTCCAAGCAACAGTAGGACTAAACTGGTTTAGCTGAACCAGTCGTTCAACCCTCCTAAGTCCCACATCAGTCTCCTAGGATTAGGGGAGCTTCGACTTCATTAGTCAAAACTTCTGGCGTAGCACGATGTCAAGTACACTGGTAGGTCGATTAAATAGGTGTTGTATCCGAAGACAAGTGATGCTCGGGTTGTATCTCGCTCGGTGGTGATTATCCTAGACCTTCCACATCCTCCCTGTGATCCTAGCCGCAAGCCATTTCATCTTTCCCGACTATTGATGCCCCCCCAAACTGTAGTATCCTAACCTGTTGTCCATCTCAGCCCTTCCCAGCTACCTCCGCCAAATTGCTCCTACCTCCCGTAGCTGCCAACAAATTTCTCAACAGTCTCATCTAACCTAGCAACAACCAAAACCCACAATCCCCTGCACCTGATTTTAAATAGAACAAGATTAGAATTTAAATGACTTGGCCTTATCTTTGCGGCTATTTCTATAAAAAAAATGAGGGTTAAGTTCACGGGGAAAAACAAATAAATGAAATTAATTGTGTAAGGCCTATTAATTGCTTATTAAACTCAAAATTATGTTTGTGGAGTACATCCTTACCACTACGAGTAAAGGTCAAATTAGTGTTGGACTCGAAATGACCCGATGTGAATATAGTCAACTTAGCCAATTTTTTTAATGCATAAAATTCTCAAACCAGCACAACTATACCAAATTCAAACCTGAGCCAACACAAAATGTAAAAAAAAAATAATTAATTTGCAGTACGTTAGCTTCAACCCAACTCGAGAAGAGTATGATCACCAAATTTCAACATAACGAATCTGAAAAAAATTAAAGCAAATTATGAGCTTAAAAAAATCAAATAATTAAACCATTATTCGGTTACTTTAGCTGACCATAACCCAGCCTGAATCTTACATAGGTTGACCCAAACCCAAATTATTCATTTTGTGCCCCAAAATTACACACCCAAATTCAAGTGATGCTCTTTCAATGAAACAAGCTAATAAATTGAATGGGGTATTCTTGACCTAACTAGGCCATATATGTTCCTCCAAAAGAAATCATTTTTCACTTATAAGTCATGCACTAATAATATGTTTATATAAGAAAATTTGAACATAGAAATTTTAGTATGAAAAAGTTAGAGATGCAAGAAGGTGTGAATAGAACGTTAACCAAATTACCGGTCTCAAGTATGTGCCAAATTTTAGTAAGAATCATATAATTTTTAGCATCCTTAGTATAACAGAATTTAGATTCTCATGAGATGATATGATTGTTATGTTTGCATGAGCGGATAGGTTATCATGAAAGCAAAGGGAGTTCATGGACTCTATATATTATAGGGAAGACATCAAGTGGAGTTGTTTTGACTTCATCATCAGTTATGTTAAAGAGACTTAGCAAATCAGAAAATTTTTCTTCATAGCCGTATTTCCAGTTTCAAAACAAAGAACAGCACATGTTGAGGGTAGGCTAAAAAAGCTTAATTGATAAACATAGCACAATTAATCCTGGTACAGGGTCGTAATATTGTAGCATTCAACAAAAACATAACAACTTCAGGAGTATAAAGATTCAATGATAGGCACAATTTTATTATGAGTGAATCAACTTTGGAGTGTAGTTATCTTGTAGTTACTAAATTCAAGCATCATCTAAGCTTTGTGTGCTAGAATGGCGCTCAAACCATCAAGCTATTAGGAGCAAAAAAAAAGCTTAGCTTGGAGTAAAGTGATGGGATATTCATATTATATAGCAAAATTTTGAGTCCATGGAAGGATTAATACGATTGACTCAAATTTATTAATACACACCATTAAATTGATTTGGCAAGCACAAAATTCAAAATATATGATTTTACAAATAAATACAAAATTATTTGCACTATCTTATTGAATAAGAGCTAGATTTTAATTTTTGCTACAAGCTTAATCCTTGGATCAGTGTCAAATCTAATTGGAACCAAAAAATTGATTTAAACCCCCCCACCTTTGATTATTTTAAATAAAATAAAGAAAAGAAAAACTAGGGCGTGCTTGAGGGTCGAAGCAACAACAATGGAGATAAGAAAAGGAAGGTATAGAGAACTTTTGTGGTGACATCTTTGAGAAGTATTTAAAAAGAGAACTTTGGTATGACTTAGATGTCTATATTTATGATCTATCTATGTGATTCTTGTATTTTATTTTTTCAATATATTAAGACATTTATCTATTGGTTTCACTTTTGAGATGTGGGTCTCCTTTTGTGATGAGATTCGTGATTAAGAAAAAGTATTTCTCATGTCCTATTTATTTCCACTATATATGAATTCTTGATCAATCTCCTCTTTCAAAACATAAAAATTTATTTTAGTCAAACCCCATAAATTCCGGTGTCTTTTGCTTGGCATGATCTCTTTGTTATTATTTTATTTGTTAATCAAACTAGTTCCTAGTAGAAGCTTTAATAAATAAGCAAGTTATTCCTAAATCAATAGAATATGAATTTTAGCATTTATAAGCCCGTTAAGGTGAACATTTAGGAAAATCAAGACCATCAATATTAGTCTGAAGCCCACGTGAAAAATATAAGTATTTAACATTATAGCAAAAAAAAGCACAAGCAGTCATTTGTGTGCCCATACTTTCCAAAAAAAATCCCACCCCATCACTAACATACAAACATATGCATCCATCAAATAATACACATGATTGTCACACCAAACCGTACAAAGAAGACAAACAAATTCTTTAAAAGTTGTGGTAACAATATAAAAACAATCCACAAATTGATCTTTTTTTTCACATATTCCAACAAAATAGAAGTGTAAGAAAACTCCTAAAATTATAATCATTTTCATATAAAATTATGATCAGCTATAAGTGTTGCTACAAGCATTCCAATGCATGATTGAAAGTTCAAAGAAGTAAAAATGTCATGACAATGACAACCAAAAGCTGGTTCTTATCCTAACCGTATCCATTATGGGTACCGCACTTGATTTAACCAGCTAAGTGTCCTGGTGTCCGCGTTGACATCAATTAGAACTGTATAAACATAAAGAAATAGAAGATTAGAACTAGCCTTTGTATCTGTTATAAAGCTCTTCAAGATGTCTAGAATCTGTAGTCGCTCGGATATGTGGTTGGCTGTAAAATATATCAAAAGCTCCTTCTAAGTGCCAATCACTGGATTTCAAGGCCTGAACGGCAACCTTTTCACTGAACAGATAAAGAAAGATCAACAATACAAAAGAGAAATAAATTATAATATTCTATTGACAATATATTTTATGATATAACGCTCTTTGCCTTTGTTCAAAACATGCAATAAATAGAGGCCAATGGAATAGAAAATCAACAAAATGAATTCTAAAAAATGGCTGTTGACTCTGGCAAGCAAATCATTATATATAATATCTACTCCAGTTTTTCCCAAATAAAAAAACAAAAGAAAAATTACACAACTTGCACATGCATGAACCAATCAGAAAGTATAGTTTTAACATCAAACATAGCAAATTTTTAGCACATCAAAGAATAAGTAGCAGCCATAGTCCAGCAATACAATATGTCAAATGAAAGTGAAGGTCTGCAGAAACCAAAAATGCATATTTTAAATAAAAAAAAAATACCTAGTTCCAGTTATTGCCATAAACTGCTGAACTTTGTCTCGGTGACCCCTTCCAAGTTTATTCTGCAATCATGAACAGATTGAAAGAATTTCATTCACATCTAAGAAACCCAATAACAAAAGATGAGAATCAAATATATTTAAAAATATAAAAATATAAAAAATATATTTAAAAATATTAAAATATAAAAATATATTAAAAAAATATAAAAATATTGTACGAAATATATGCTGGCATCATAAAAAAAAAATATAAAAATATTGTACGAAATATATGCTGGCATCATAAATAAAAGATGAGAATCAAATTTAATAGAACATCCACACAGCCGCATATTTTTTAACTCTTATTTTTAGTATTATAAAGAGAACTATTGTCATAAAATTGAAAACATGTAAGACTTAGTTGAAATTACAGAAAACAAAGATATATGCCCTTAACCTACATTAATGATGAATGAGATTAAAATTTTTGTAATAATTTAGAAAATATTGAAAATCCTATAGCTTTAATATCATCAAAAGAAATGCAACCATGTAAATTTAAATTTTATATACTTATTTCCACATATATTCAATTTGAATATTCTTTAAATGTTAATTTCCATATAAATAGTGGAAAATATTTAGCTCAAGATTTCAAATTTATAAAAGTTAGCTCTAGAAATTCTTAATCAAACTTCTTTCATAAAATGTGAAAGTAATGAGAGAATTTTTAAGCAAATTCACACAAAGATAAAAAAACATTTGGAGCATCAAAAGTTAAATGAACGCATGAATGGTTGACACAACCTTAATTTGAGAAATAGGCATCATCTTTATTTATTTTTTAAGAAAAAATAGAATCAATAGATGATAACAGATACTAAAAAAAATCTCATATTTATTTTATAGATTGTCCTTTAGATTATGCAGGCATTGAGATGGAAGATTTTTGAATATTTGATAAACATCATATTCTTGAATTTAACTATGATAATCTAGAAAATAAAACTTGAAGAGAATATATTATTTCATCTACTAAAGAGACCAACATGAAATTCAATATGCAAACTTAGCATAAGCTCCTTATTTTCTAAATTGATCTTCTTTTTTTTTCTTTTTTTTTTTTTTGGGTTATAATGCACGTCTGCAACTAAAAATCTTGAATGTGCAGATGAAAGCAAATGCGATAATGATACAATTGAAAATATTAAATGTGGTAATTTAGAAGCTTTTAGAGAGGGAGCTAGTGGAGAGAAAAAATTTAAGGGAAGCTAATTTCATGAAAAATATTTATAGGAGATAAATTTTGAATATGATTCTTTTTTAGACTAAACTACTTATAATTTTAAACTTGTTATTTCAAGTTGTATTTTTTGTACCTTTGGGTGAAATAATAAATAATGGTGTGTATTAAATCCTGAAAATTATACTTCATTAGCACATTAACTAAGCTGTTATTTGTGTTTTGAAGCACCAGTGTTATCATTTTTTTTACCTTTCAGTTCATAATTGCAAACAGAAAATGAATAAGTACGATAAATCATAATAATTTTCATATTTGATTTAACATTTTGCTTATGACTACAAAAAAAGGTTAGCAATTTAATGTTAAATTTGTTTAAATTTTCAATAATTGAATATAATACTTATATATTTATACTATTTCATTATTATTGCATCATTTAAATTATATTTAAATAAAATTTATATTTATTAGGTCATTCGATTCAACCCCCAATCAAAACAGCAATCCTTGAACTTCTACTTCCAGTTGATGTCCAATACAATTTTCACAACCTTATGAAACAGAGAACTCCAATTCACTCAATCTTCTGACTCTCTAACTTCACAGAATGTTCAAATTTGCATTTAATCGAAGCTCAAGGTATAAAATTCTCAAAAAAATTGCGATTAACAACTGGAAAAAAGAAACGTCGACTTATCACTAACCGCGCAGCAGGTAAGAAAAGATCAGAATGCCTCTCAAAGCTTATACATACGCCAGACACAGTAAATCGCGCAAATCAACATTAACCGCATGAAAACAACAGCAAAAAGAACAAATTAAGAACTGAAATAGCTGCTTACCATGATTATTGCTATAAGAAACCCTAGGATCTGATGGTAGACTATCGGAAGAGAATTGGGAGAGAGAATAAATTGGGGCTTCCAATTTTTTTCTCTTTCCCTTTCTCAACCTCTTCCGCCGTCTCTCACTATCTCTCAATTCCACGCGATCCGGCGCCTGCTGGAGATGGTGAAAGGTCCAAGCTAAATTTTCACTCGATGACCAAATTACCCTGAAAAGTTTCTTTTAATTTCACTAAGTACCAGTGTACTTAGTGACGATTAGCAGGGAGTTCATTTTGAAGGTCAAGAAGCGGCCGAATGTACATTTTTGTAATTTTTTGTCCTTCGCCGTGTCTATTTTGATCATCTATAATTAAAAATAAATAAATAAATAGAATTTCTGGTTAAACTTGGGATTATTTTTTTACTTTATTTATTCATTTATTTATGTTTTAAATTGAAATAAAACATGTTAGTTGATAGTAGTTATGTTAAAAAATATTAAAAATATTTAAATGTTATTTTGAGTATTTTTTAAATAAATTTATTCATTATTAAAAATAAAATTAAGAAGATGGTATATTTTTGAAAAGGCAATATATAAATAAAAATAAAAATGTCCCTAAAAACTTCTTAATGCAAGAAATATTATTTTGAATAAATATACCTCGTAATAAGCAAATTTTGATTTAAGAAAATATGTTTGAAATTTCAATTTTTAAGGAAAACTCAATTATTTACGATAAGATAGCTAATTA
Organism: Phalaenopsis aphrodite; assembly: GCA_003013225.1. Taxonomy (NCBI): domain Eukaryota; kingdom Viridiplantae; phylum Streptophyta; class Magnoliopsida; order Asparagales; family Orchidaceae; genus Phalaenopsis; species Phalaenopsis aphrodite. Next base: position 228,968 of record NEWO01000137.1, read on the forward strand.
AAGTTCTTCACAATAAAAAAATAGATCAATGGAGTTTAAACATAGTTCAAATAAGATTTAAAATTATTTATACAAATATGATCAATATAAGTTTATATGCCAAATATGTAGCTTTCATGAAACTTTTATTTAAAATCAGCTAAATTGTAAGCTATATTGCGTGCACTTCACATTATCACTACAAAAACTATGTCAAATACTCAATAAATTATATATGCAAAAATTACGTAAATATTTAATGTTTTTTTTTAATGCCTTGTCCTATGATAATCGTAGGAACCTCATATGTAGTGGTCATCCTCCACTACAAAGGAGATTTAGAGGAGAACAATTCATAGCTACTGTCAAATAACCCTAAAAGCTCAAGGAATTTAGGGAATCAATTGTGAATTAAAGCCATCTTTGCCCATGTGATATGCCCTAAGATGCATAAGGAGTAATGTTCATATAACATCATGGCATTCACAAATATTGAGATCTCGCATATATATAATAAACTTGTGTTCATATTTATTAAAAAGCGTCAGAGTTTCGCATCTTGTATTCCTCTCCAATGACACTTATAAGGGCATATTCAGGTCATTTGAATGAGTCCTACTTTTTTGACATATTATACATATAGATTGATATTTTATATCTATATTCGAATAATTTCATTAACACGATAATGCTTAGGGCATGTTTGGGGCAGCTTATTTGTGCAGACGGTATTTTTAAAACGTCGTTGTATTGTTTATTTTTCGCTTTTTAATAGTTTATCTCAAAATCTCATTTTGAGATCCTTAATAGACGTTGAGCCTGAATCGACCTGCGTCTCGCGTTTTCATTCAACGTTCCATAAAATTTACTCAATGTGTCCTCGCTTCCGCTGCCCTCATGAAAAACGATCGAGCCCTGCGTAGCCGCTCCCTGCTTCTTTGGCATTCCTTCTCTTCTAAGTAAAGGTTGTGTTCTTCGTTCGCCATAGAGCTCTGCCTTACCCACTCCTTGCTTCTTCTTCGGCATTCCTCCTCTTCGAGGTAAACTCATTTCCTTTTATTTTTTTCGCTTCTTCTGTTGCATTGCCCGCTCCTTCGGTTACTCCCTGCTTCTTCGGCATTTCTTCTCTTCGTCAGTAATATGGAAGTAATAATCTTGCTCCTCCTCCTCCTCTTCTTAGAAGAAGAGCAAGGGCAGATCTCTTTTTTTTATTTTTGCAAAACATCTTCATCTTCCTCTACTCTATTTTTTTTTCTCCTGGTATGCCCGCTCTGCCTCCTCTCCTTCACTCCTCTGCTCCTCCTCCCTTCAAAGTAGTCAATTTTTAAACCAATATAGACTTTTAAAGATTAACAGTAGAAACGGGTGCAAAAGGAAATCATGAACTGTCCACTACCCTTTCTATTCTTGATTTATGAACCCTTTCATACAAAAATCAACAGTAGAATGAGCATTGTTTTACGGAGGAGATTGGGAATTATGTGGTATGTATGTGGGATAATGATGTGCTAATTTTATTTATGATTGACAATGGTTTTTGTAAGTTAGCTCTTCCTATAGAAAAGCAGTATATATGAGATGCACAATTTTACAGAAAATTTTACAAAAAAAAACTGCAAAGTTTATAAAGACTTTTTATATTCATGCAATTGGAGGTGATAAATATTTGAAGGGAAATTTGCGCTTGTGAGTTTGGCGTACCCATCAGTAGATATTACCTGCTTTAAAATTGAAATTACCACAACTTTAACTTTGACCATATGAATTGTTTTAAATTTGGCAGTTGAAGTTGCTTTGCTGAAATTTGATTCGGTTCTTCTGTTTAGGGTTGTAATGGAAGGTTGTTTTGTTGGCATTACACATGAAATGCTTTAGACCAGTTTTGAACTTTAAAATTTAATTGAGTTGGACATTTTATGTTTTTCTTTTACACTACATTGCATTAATGCAGTTGACAACATTAGTTGGGCATTTACATACACACAACTCAACTCAACAGCTTATCTAAAATAGGGGCAGAATGGTCATTTATCCAGAATCAATTGTTTTTTGCAAACACACAATCCAAACAGTCAGCTAGCTTATCCGGATCAGCTGCTAATCAGCAAATTATCATGATAAGTTGTTTATAGGCATAAGCTGGATAAGTTACAACTGCCCCAAACAGACCCTAAGCTACAGTTGCCCCAAACAGACCCTTAATCTATATTTCTTTGTACAATGTTATATCTACAAAATTTTTAAAAAATATAAAGAATCGTTGTGTTGTAAAAAAATAAAAATTAGAATTAATATAAAAAAGGTCCACTTCCTTACAATTTGAATGAAATAAAATATTTCTCATAATAATTTAACCATTTTGTTATAGTTTTAAAATTTTGAAATTGTGTTGCACTTCCACAAATTCTCTTAACAACTTTTCTTAGAGTTGCTTATTAGGGTTTGTTTGAGGCAGCTGCAGCTTATCCAGCTTCTGCTAATAAACAGTTTATCCTGATAATCTGTTAATGAGCAGTTGATCTGGATAAGCTGGCTGGCTGTTTGGTTTGTGAGTTATGACAACAGATGACTCTGGATAAATGATTATTCTGCCCATGTTCTGGATAAGTTGTTTAGCTGTTTGGTTTGTGCGTTTTGTAAACAGCTTATTTGCAGATTTTTTTAGTTGAATGAATAATCTGTCACGCAGAATTTGTCATTTTCTCAAATGTAAAGACATGAAAATGCAAAAGAGTTTAGAGTTATGAGGCTTATTTCGCTTCCAAATTTATCTGAACTTCATTCTCACATGCATAACACACAAATTGTAATCGATCTTTTCATCATAGATTTCTTACACCAAATCATTTTGAGAGTTATATATATACACAATGATAATTTTGATGCAGTATAAGAACACATCAGAGGCTTCATTAGCTGTTTTGCACAACATAATTAGTACCTCTGAGAGATCCAAGACAATAAAATATTTGTCATGTCTACCTCTCCAAGGAAAAAAAAATGTGAGAGATCCAAATAAAAGATATTTGGGCTAAAGGGAAAATATGACAGCTCTAGTCGGATCAAACACTTAAATAAATATCATATGTAGAATCCAGACAAATCAAATCGAGCTGTTGTAGTTTCAATTGAAAGGGTTGAATAATTCATATGAAATAATGTTGTTGAAGCATCGGTTACCTTAAAAGAAGGGTTATCCAAGCTGTAATAACAATGAATTACATATTCCATACATTTAACTGAAGCAATGTAAAGCATACTCATGAACAGGTATGCCGAAGCAATGTGAATCAACAGGTAAAACATAAGAACAAAAGTGCAGGTAAGCAATGTGAATCAACAAGTGATGCATTACAAATTAACTGGTAGTCCAAGCTACTCCATGTAATGCTGAAATGAACAGGTATGCTGAAGCAGGTAAGCAATGTGAATCCATTCTTCACACTAAACTCATTCAGTTCTGAATAAAAGAGAGAGCAACTTCAACTATTATTTTTCAGCAAAGTAGATACATAAGTAGAACCATTGTGGGAAGGGGCCATCCAGAAAATCAAAACAGAGAGCATTCTTCACATTAAACTCACTACAAATTAACTCGCCGACCAATGTGAATCCATCCAAGCTACATCTAGACAACCAAATCACTGTAACCATTCTCAAACTACGCAAGTAGATGCATAAAAAACGAATTACATTCAAAATGCTGATCAATATATCTAAAAAATCTCTACCACGATACCCTCATATAAGCAAAAAGTCTCCAAAATTACCCTCATATAAGCAAGAATATGTAGCAAACCACTTTCACAGCAAAAAAGTCTCCAACGATACCCCCATATAGGCAAAACCACTTTAAGAGATAATAAAAGTTCTAAAGCAGCATATATTACCTATCTAAAACATTGGCAGAATCCATCCAAGCTGCAAACCTGTGAATTCGAACAAATGCAGCAAACCACATTAACAGATAATAAAACTTTTTATAGCATCAAACCAATGCAGCAAACCACTTTAACAGATTTTCAGAATTTGAAAACCTTGTACCATGTACCAACAATTTCTCCAAAGGAAGAAAATCAAATTAGAGCTCTAGAAGATATGCAACTTGCCACATATATTACCTATCTAAATCATTGGTTGAATCCATCCAAGTTGCAGACATGCGAAACAACATAACCCACATGAAACAACATAACCGCATGTGGCCATCCAAGCTGCTTCAAAGAGATGCATCATCCAATCAACAAATTCTTTTGTCAACCCATAAACAAACCCATAACTCCCAACAAATTATTTTCCATACTTAAATGAAATACAGAAGACAACGGTTGCCCTGAAAGAAGGTCCATCCAAGCTTCTTCAAATAGAGGCACGATCCATCTAGTTTCGATAACCAAACAACTAAATAAACATTAAAATTGCATGTTTAAAAACAACTATCCAAACTACTTGTTGCGGTTTTAAACAGAAATGAACAATGAATAATGAATATTGGAACATAATCACCTAATAATTAACATGGAATATTGTCTGTTGCTTAAGAAAGAAATGAATTCAGATTTGGAACATAATCAGAAACTCATAAATTAACAGGGTCATAAAAATGTGTATCCCTAATTGATTAAAATATCACAACCATCACATTCTGAAAAAAAAAACAAATAATTTGAGCTAGATTTCACAATTTTTTTCTGGTATTTAAAAACTTCTCATGTCTGTAGAAAAGCGTCAACTGGCCACGTAATCTTTCCATCTTCAACCAAAAACTTCTCAAACGCATCAAGAACATCATACAACAAGCACATCAAACCGAGTACATCAAGAACATCCTACCAAACTTCTCAAACGCATCAAGAATATCATGCAACAAGCACATCTTTCCATCTTCAACCAAAAACCGCAAATACCCAACTTTTTATGGTACTTAAAACAAATAAAATATGAAAACCAAGTGTTTCTAACCGTTACTATCAAACCGAGAAGAAGCAGAGTTTTGGGGAAGCCACAAAGATGAAAACCAAGTGCTTCTGGCTTAAAAAAATACATAAACAATATTACAGTTTGTGGATCCAACCCCAACCTAAACCGCATAGATGCAGAACACCAACTGTAACTACAGAATGCAAAATACCATAACATATTTGTCGCAAATCAATAGAGGAGGAGAGGGAAGAGAGAAGATGAGACGAGGGAGGGAGAAGAGGAGGGAGGAGAGGAGGGAGTACAAATTTTTTTTACCACAAACGATCTTCTTCTCGGTAGCTAGGGCAACGATCGCTAGGGCGATGATCCAGAGGTAGCAACGAGATAGGGCAGTGAGAGAAAAAAAGCCTCAACGAACGTGATACGCACCCTATGCCCCGCGTTCACTGTTTAGGCTAAATAGTGAAACGTCGTTTTGCAAAACGTTGATCAAACTCAGGAACCAAACGGTTAGGCGGTGTTTTCAAAAACGTCGCCGCACTTTTAAGCTGTCCCAAATGAGGCCTTAAGCTTGGCATTCAAAGTATAAGGAATATAAACATTGGTGAGATAAGGTGGATCAAAGTTGTACGACTCCATGAACTTACGACTCCTTATCAATTGATGTATTGAATCCCCAGCTAAATCATACACATGTTTTTATGACTTTTTTCTTAACTTCAACAATCATGTGACATTATTATGTGCATGTAAAGGGATGAGCAAATAATCTCCACTTTTTTATCCTTTTTATTTATAATCATAACTTTAAGAGATTGTTCTTTTTATCTCCTCCAGCACTTCCTCCACCTCAATCTATTGCTCCACTCTGTACACCTCATTCTCAACTTCATCTCTTCTCCCTCATGCTTTACCATGTGTACATTACTAGAAAATAATGGCTAGAGTATTCAATTTCTTCTTCAAACTTAATTGAAGAATTTCTAGCCTAATTTGGCTACTAATTAACTCTTAAAATATGCTAAAATCTACTCTAAACATTTTATAGTGTAGAATGGATTGACCTACAATTAACTATGAGTCTGTTTGGGGCAGTTGCAATTTATCCAACTTATTCAAATAAGCAGCTTATTTAATAATATGCTCATCAACAGCTTATCTTGATAAGCCGATTATTTGGGGCAGCTGCAGCTTATCCAACTTATTCAGATAAACAGCTTATTATGATAATATGTTGATCAGCAGCTTATCCTGATAAGCTGACTAATTGTTTGATTTGTGTGTTTGGAAAACATCAGTTTCTGGATAAATGATTATTCTGGCATTGATCAAAAGAAGTGAGATCCAAGACATCTACCTGATTTGGTCGTCAACGTTGGTGTTCACCCGAGCTCGATGACTTGTATCTCAATCGCTTCCGCTTCCCTCGCCCTAACGCCAAAATAGGCAGAAGAAGCAGTGTTGAAGTAGTGCCGAAGAAAGCATTGCAAAAGAGGAAAAGATTGAAGTGTCAGAGCAGGCGTTGAGCTGAGAAACAATAAATAGGCAGAGCGAGATCGCGAATGAAAGAATGCTGTTGACATCAATTTTTATTGTCATGAGTGTAGGGTGTCCACCCGTATGACTTAGGATAGTTTACGGTCTGTCTGTGACGTCCGATAGTTCAGACACCTACCCTAGACCTTTTCGACGTGTGTTTAGGAGCACGTAGCCAGGGTCATTCTGCTAGGCTATGACTTTCGCTTAGGTGAAGGCGGGTCGACATTTGGCACGTCGAAGGACTCCGATCGGGGCAAAAAAATATTATGTGGCACGTCGCGCGCAATTTTAACTCAAATTAGCCTGATCGCTTGACGAAGTGGTTTATATGACCCCGGATGATGAAACAGAACCCACTAATGTGTCTGGAGTGTCGATTTCGCTTACGGAGGATGTCTGTTTCGCTACGGCTTCATGGGCGGGATAAAAATGTGCAAATTATCGTTTTGGGCACGATAGTCGAAAAATGGTCCGGATAAACTCATATGACAAAACGGACTGCGTCAACGCGTCCGGAATGTCGATTTTAGCCAGGAAGAACATCCACTTTGTTGCGAGGACGCATACGAGCTAAAAATGCACTAAGGATAATTATAATAATAATATTATTATTATTATTTATAATACTATAATATTATATTATATTATCCTGTATAAAAAAAGAGAGAAAAAAATATATATTATTCCCACGCCTGAGAGCAGGAAATAAAAAAATTGGCACATGTATTGAAAAATAATAATAATGATAATAATAATATTCTTATAATAATAATATAACATAAAAAATAAAAAAAATCATATCTTGCTTTATCTCAGAGGGAGAAGATCACACATGCAACTTTCTCTCTCTTCGTTACCTAATCTCACACGTAACGTTTAAGAAATGTATAAAAAAAATTTTTTTTTTTAAAAAAGACAAAGCTATCCTATTTTATCTAACCCGCGTGTCTCTTCACGTGGAAACCCAGCAAAAAAATTAATGATTAAAAAAATGGATCGCCCCTCTCTCTCCTGGATTTATCGCAAGTCCATGCACTGCTCGCGGAGGATGGCGGAAGCTTTTCCAGCCACACCTCTTTTCGCTCTGGATCCCCCCGGAGCTCCCATCCTCGCCGGCTGAACCCGCTGGCAGTCCTCCCATGCCGGCCAGCCTCTCTTCCAACCGTCGGCGAAGCCCGACGCATCCTCCTTCTTCTTTGGGGTCAGCCACCTCGCGGCCTTATTTTCTTGACGGCGACACCCTGTCGAATTCCTCCAACACCGGCGCCGAATTCTGCCTATCTAAGCTCTCCCTCGCTGGTTTATCCTTCCTCATCGCCGGCCACCTCGGGCTTCCTCTTCCTCTTCGCCGACCTTTTCCCTTCCCGGCGTCACATTTACGCCGGAGAAAATCAGCAAGGAGGATGTTAGATTTTGGCCTCTCCTCCGCGTTTTCTTTGCTCCCGATGTGCACCGCCAACGAGCTAACTCCACCTCGCCGTCTTACCTACCCAGCGGACGGATACTTCGACGGAGCACTTCGACATCGTCGGACAGCGAACGTTGTCGCTGTTCGAGGAGGCGCATGCGCCTTTTACCTCTAGGGACCCCTCATTTGTCGTCGTCAAGCAACCTCCCTCGCGAAGGTCTTTTTGTTGTCATGTGTACGTTTTACGAGGCACATTGGAGCACAAATCGGACGTCGGCGAGCTCGGAGCAAGCAAAGAAACGCATCTACAACCGTCACGGTGGTGAGACTTTCTACCTCCTAGCCAACCTTAGGAATAGTGGAGTCTAGGCGTGTGGGTTTGATTGCCCATAAAGGGTGCGTGCGCCGGCGTGGGTCGGCGTGACGACGTGCCTGTGTGATGGATTGTTGGTTTTCCTAGAGCCAGCATTTAGGTTAGGACTTCCTGTGTGTGG
>NEWO01000137.1:241788-253835 GCA_003013225.1 Phalaenopsis aphrodite
CTTATCAAATTCTCAATAGTTTAATCATGACTACGTGAATATATCAATTCAGCAGTTCAAAAAAATATATATAAACGGTTAATATGTAAATATCAATATTTCCAGTGATCAATATGGAAATAACCCTAAAATAGAAACTTTCCCAACATCCTAAAGAGAATTTTAAAGAGAAAATGAAGATCAATATAAAGGCAAAACATACATTTAGTAAATATTTTGATTAAACTTGGATCCGAATTTTCTAAACTAAATTTCAGAGGTTAGTCAATCTCAAAGCAAACAAATATGATAAAACATAACATTTATACCTTTGTTATGTAACATGAAAGTAAACACGAACAATGCACATCACACCTTCAGATCTCACAAAATCTATTTTCATTACTTTGACAAAAGCATCTAACAAAAATAAAATAAAAAATTTACATAATTCATCTGTGCCAAACAATTTTACAAAATGTGAGCTGATAAATGCATGCTCTGAATCATTCGATTCCACAAATGAAAGAATTAACTTGCACATAGTGCAGAATGGATCAGCCTAAATTGCGTTTTTATTTTATCAATATTCTCTACAATCATTATGCAAATTGATCTCATCAAATTCCCTTAACAAAATGGTTGGGAAAGCTAAGATCTTGTAATAAAAATTTGGAAATGAAGCTAGCTGCTTCCTCTGCCGAAAGTTCTTCTGAAAGTGAAGGTTGAGTTGTGTGTTATCAATTTCCATGTCTAAGAAGTTCTTCTCAGACAGGACTTTGGTAGGCCATAGTCTTTCTTTTGATTAAGATGTCGCCTCCAGGGATCATTGTGCAGTTTATAATGTAATATCTGTTTCAAATGACAATAATGAGTCTGCTACACACTGTAGCTGCTTAATTTCTTTTGATTAGGTATTCTTAACAAAGCTTTGGGGCTCTATTTACAAAATAAAATAAAGGAAAATTTACATACATGCCAAACAGTTCTAGTGTACTAAAGTTTGACAACTATAGTTAAAATAGTTTAATATCATAGATCTATGTATGAAAATATATACTGCACTTTTAGGGGGTGTTTGGTTGTAAGTAGAATTTAGTTTAAATAAGATTTAATAAATCCTGTAAATCTGGATTTATCAAATTCTGAGGGAGTTAAATCTTGAAAACTGGTTGGTATGTTAGTAAGTAATGAGTAATGATACATTCTGAGAAACTATTTGGTAACTTTTAGTAAGATTTAGTAGGATTTAGGTTGTTAAAAACTTTAGAAGCATGCCTTTGTCAAAAACTTAAATCCCGTATTTTAGAAGCATGCCTTCAAAAGCAGCTATATGATCTTTCTTAATGATATAAATATTAAGTCAACTTAAATTTAATTTAAAAATTTTAGTTATAATTATACAAATCAATAATTAAATATTTACATATAAATTTATTTAATTATAATTATATGGATAACATATTAGATAATTATTAGTTACTAATAAATTAAATTAACTTAAAAAAATTAAATTAAAACCATAAATCCCCTCCCCTCTCGAACCCAAAAAACCTAGCCAACATCCCTATCCCCTCTATCAATTTCGCCAAAACTATCGCCTTCGTGACCTAACTCTCACATTGGAGTTAGAGTTGAGAAGGCAACGATGGGATCGTGACGTACAAAAACATCTCAAACCCTCATATTTCTCGATCCAATAAAGAGTTGGTGGCAAATATACATGAATTGAGATAAGACGCCACGTGAGAGTTGTTTCATTTTTACTTTAATCTTGTTAAATCTGTAGAATTATGAGATTTAGGGTTTGTTTGAGGCAGCTGCGGTTGTTTAAAGAAACTATTGTAGCACCCTCCCTGCGTCTCAGACCGCAAAAGCACACCTGGTCACTCTTTTCCATTACGCAAAGACCTCACCACCTCCTTCTCCTACACCGAGCACGCAAACGGTGAGAATCTCTCTCTCTCCTCTTCCCTAAACCTACTCGAACACCAAGGCTCCTCCCTTCGCACTCTTGTTCCTCCCAGTTCTCCCTCAGCCTTGCTTCGCCACTATCCTTCACTTCCGACAAACAACTCACAACCTGCACTCTCCTTTGTCAGGCTCACTTCAGTCACGCGACTATTTCCACGAGCCAAAGTACCTTCTCCATCTAATTGCACCACAAACTGCAAGCCAACCACACAACACAAAACTGCAAGCCAACCATACCACAACAACCTCACTCTCATTTTCTTTCTTTACACGGAAAAATCACCTCATTCCCACTTTCTCTCTCTAGAAAGAGAGAAAAATTCAGAAAGAGTTGTGTATTATTTTCGGGGCAATTACATAAACCACCTTCTTTCAACCATTTTTCAAATTCTTACTCATACATCAAAATTCATTGTAAAACCCCAACCCATATTTTAATATTTTATCAAAATCTCAATAGTTTGATAGTGGCACACCTAAATACAACGGTTTGACAATTCAAAGAAACCACTTGAGTGATTAACTTGTAAATATCAATATTTAGGATGGTTTGTACGTAATTGTCTCTTTTTTTATTATTTGATGGCAAGTTTCTAGTTACATTTAGTGCAGAAATAAATGCCCAATCACCAAGCAATCATTTCATCCTAAGAAAATGTGTATTTGCATTTGCAAACTACACAATTTTTTTTTTTAATTTTCTACAGATGAGGTGACATGATTGTTAGGTATTTTCTCCCACATCAAAAAATTTCATGCTAGAAATTTGTCCACCCAAAAAAAGAATACTCCTAATATAAGAATATGTTACGTAGTCACATATGTATTCCAAGGTGATGAAGAAAAAATATAAATATAAGTACTTGTAAACGTTCCAATAATAAAAAAATCTTTTATTTTTTTTTCATGCAAGTATTGATGATTTACACAACTTTGGTCAAACACGATTGATTAAAAAAAATTTGGTTGCGGTGACACGTGACACTAATAATGCCTTCTAATATGTAGCAGTTAAAATTCTATATAAATACATTCTTAAAAGGATCCATTAAAATGAACCTATTGGACTAAAAAATAAACAAAATATAAGTATAAATAATAAATTGATGAAAAAATAGATGCCTGAATTATCTTGAATTATTAAAATAAAAAAAAAATTGAATAGAAATAAAATTTGCATGAGACTTACATGAAACTTTATTGTTCATCCATAAGCACGAATGAAATTGATAAGGAAATCATTGACCCACCAACGGGAAAAAATTGGGCCTTATATTGAATATTTGGAATCTATTAAAATTCTCGTTGAATGGAATGTAAAGAATTATAAAGAACATGTAATGAAGTTGAAAGTTAATTTTCTAACAAAATCAAAATACATAATTGCCTTGTAGTGAAGTTAATGCTTTCTTATGAGCGTGAATGAAATGTCATTGAACAATTAAGTCAGTAAATTATTATTGATTGATGAAATTTTAGAACGTCACACTGCTATGAGATTTGTAGCACTTATATACAAATGGACAAAAAATATTTTCCTGAAAAAAGTCAAAGGAAAGCTTTGCACACAATAGTTCGTTGAAACAAATAAAATTTTGCACGTGTTTTATTAAACACTTTTTAATTTAAATAAAAGTCATCTTGAAAAGCATGTAAATTTATTAAAATGTGCTCAAGCCCTTGAAATTTAAAAACACCCATATCCACACCGACTAATCAGTATATAGAAATCTCAACTATTTGATCTGAGAATGAAATGCGAGTTGAACGTAAGTTTAAATTAAAGTGTAATCTAATTTGAAAATCGTACAACTATCTTTTAAGTTTTTCAAAAATAAATCTTTTAAAAATGAAATTTAAAATCATTAACTAATTCATGTTTTTCAGTGGGTAAGGCTATGTTATTAATCCAATCCGATCCTCCTTCTCGAAGGGTCAAGAGTATGCAAGACCCAACTCCCATTTTGGTTAGTCAGATCTTTCTCCTAACGAGGGTTAGAGCTGATGGGACTGAGTTTACCCCTAACCAGTCTGATCCTTCTCTTTAAAAGAGCTAAAGTTAACAAGTCTTATGCTTTGATGACATTGAAATATTTAATTTTAATTAAATTACAAATATGAATGTTTCAGCAATTTTTAGTTCGATGAAAATCGTGTTGAAGGTCAGACTCAATTGACGGGTCGACTCCTAAAATTTAAGTTTTTTAATCCTAAATCTAAATACACAATAATTTATGCTCGATAGTGGACGTGTTGACAATGATTATCAATAGAAATGGTCTATTTCAATAATTAAGCTCAAAAAATATTTTGAATAAATTTGATTAATATAAGTTGTGAACTTGAACCATTGTAAGCAAGACAGATTCATCAATTTTCAAAGTTAACCAAATCGTTGATGATGGCCATGTTGAATGTAAATTTCAATCCATGGGCTTCTTATTTTTAAAATATACATAAGTTTTAAGTATTTTTTTTAAAACATAAATTTCAATGGGGTGTAAAAATATAAGAAAAAATTATGAAATATAAATTTCTTAAGTGGAATTTCATCGCAAAAAAGCAAATATAAAATCTCATCCAGCCTCCATAATTATTTGTATAATGTGAAAAATTTATGATTAATTAAAATTTATAAAGAATGAATGTCATATAAAGTGTATTACTACATTCATACTGAAAATAATTTATGTTGGTAAGGATGTGGTCTGAGTTCTTGATTCGTATTTTTAGCTTAACGACTCGACAGATATAGTAGTTATGAACACAGCTTCGGATCGAGTGGTTAACCCAACGACTCTACTATATTATATTTATAGTTATAACCTGTACATTTCCCAATAACTTCGTGTCCAATTGCGTTGTGAACCATAGTGTGTACTTAATATGGTACTCAGAATAAGAATAATTATCTAAGATCAACCCGAACAATCTACATGTATAGTTTTATCTCAAGTTTATAAGGATCTCTTAAACTAATCAACTCATGACTATTGATAAGAATTCTTTTATCCAGTTAGCTCGAATAATTCTTCTTAACAAGATAAACTAGGGTCCATGACAACCCAAAATGACAAAAACATGAAATATTGACAGTTTCATCATTATTCTCCCCACTATTTGCTCTAAGCTTATGGTGATGACTTTCTATAACCCAAAACCTAAATTATAGCTACTATATGCTAAACAATTAACACCCTAATGAATAGCCTTAATGAAAAGTACTCTCCCGCTATCGGAAAAGTAATTAACCTAAAAGGCCAGTCCTATAGGAGATCTTGAACGGAGATCTTAAGGTCCTCACAAAATGAGGGTGAAACCTTTAGGTAGTATTTTATCTACATTTCTAATCTACTAAAAATTTTTCCTGAAGCACAAAAAATATTATGTCATCATCAAAGGAAGCCAGGGTGCAAATTTTCAAAGCCAACACTCTTAAGATTCTTAACACAAACCTTCATCCTCTTCTATTCATGCAGAATGTCACAATCATGCTTGGAATGTTCATATCAATCCTATTACAATTGATTCTTGTTAGGGACCATAGCCCTATTGATCTTCTTACTTCAAGTTCCAAAAATGTCTAGTTCATTAAATTCTCTATGGCCCAGTGATTGAAGAAGATTGTTTCTTTAGTTCTACTGGTAATTATTAATAAACAACGCATAACAAAGCCAAAGACTTGAGGTTGCCTTTTTGCTTTTTACCAAGTAGGCTGAATTAGAACAATATATTTGAAGGTAAAAGTATCAAATTTAAAATTTTTTTGTTAAGAAGCCGGATGCATATGAGATACTGTGTAATTCCATGTTGGATTATATTTTTACCAAATTTTAAGATTCGGTTTTAAGGATATTCAGTTCAGCACAAATGCGTAGAACTTTCATACCTGTATGAATGTGGAAAACACATCATCGTCTCCTAGTTTTGAGAATTCAACCGCCCAATCTTCTTCATCAGAAAACAAACTGCTTTGTCTCTTAGCTTCAAGCAAAAGAGTGTCAAGATATATGAATCTCTGCCAAATATGGCGAATGTTTGCTAACATGAATTCCACTTCTGTTTCATTGATCCCCTGCAGTAAACTTACAAGCCTTCAAAGAACAAAGAGAAAAGATAACTCTTCCATTGATAATAACAAAAGAAGTTACTATACCCGAAGTATCTTAACCAAATTTGGAATTTCATCCTCAGTTATACGGACAGCAAAACTTCTGTAATTGAGTATATTCTCATATGGCAAGAAAATCCCATCCTGCAACAACTCGGTTGCTCAGGCTTGAAAAATCAGGACATGTACTGTAATAAAAATTCAACTTCTGTACTTCTAGTGACGATACAAATTCTAAGAGGCTTAGACAAAGAGATCTTTAAAGCTGAAGTTAAAAAAAAAAAAGTACTAAAAACTTCAATGAAATATTTATTAATCGCAAGATCAGCAAGAAAATAAAAAGAAAAATTGCAAATATATAAAAAAAAGCCTAAAAATAAGGAGAATGCTGCATGATGCACCCAAATTTTACCTGAATTATCACAGGAACACATCCTTGGAGAATGCTATCTTCCATGCGACCACTCCAACCATCTCCAGGAAGAACACCACAGAAAATGGAGCTTGCGAGTTCCTCAAAGTACTTAGAAGAACGCATTGGGGTTACTGTAACATTAGAAGTATGCTGTCTCCCAAGCTTTCCCTCCTTATTAGGAGTAGAACCAAACTCTGCAGCTAGCTTCTGTCTAATGCCCATACTGTACCTGAAATATAATTAAGCACAATAGCAGATTCAAACTCATCCGTACGGGAGGAAAAAGACATGTAAAAAATCAGTTTTAAGTGTCAAAACATACGTATCCTCGGGTCGACCATCTTGATATGCGGGACCTAAATTTCCATTGAAGTAGAAAAATGTAGTTCTTCTCTTAAGAGGCCTGTGAATATGTTCCAATCATATAATTTTAGAATAACAAATCAAGCGTTCAATGGAAATCCAGAATTATGTTTCTGTTTTACTACCTAGCCCACAATTTTAACCAAATTGCACCGGGTTCAGGCCTTTTCCAAGCAGGGAGCACAAGATCCTTCTCTGGATCAAAGCATGGATGGTTTCCTCTTCTATCGGAAGGAATACTGTCCCAGATATCACCCCAATAAGCTGTTGTTGAGTGGTTGTGTTTTGTATTTGTGTTTCCCCAGTGGACTAACATCATACTGTTCCAGATTTCTTTTGGAGCGTAGCAAGCACCTTCGTCCCATGCAAAGAACTGCCTCGCAGAACCAGCTTGATTAGAACCGAAATGAAGGGGCATTTGCATATATACAACCCAATTACTATGCATTAAGAATTCTAACACCTAATAATTTACTTTTTATATTTATACCACCCAAATTTTTTATATCACATAAAAAATACCACTATTTTAACTTCTAAAATGTGAAATACACCTTTTCAAACATAGGCAAGGTGTACATACATACAAATTGAGGTTTAGGTCTTAGATACATAAATACGTAGTAATTGAGTGGTATGCATGCGAATCTTCAAAAAATAAATCAAGAAGAACAAATCTGGCTTTATCCAAACTATTTGCAGGTCGGTGAATTAACAAACTAAACATAATACCCATATATGATCCCTTCCTGAGGTACGGTTCCAGTATGGATAATGATGAGCTATATGTCGATACACCTTCTTATAAAAGTCAAGCGCTAAGGAACTTCTCAGACCCATCTGTTCCTGAAATAAAAGCAAATTATTCAGGTTTTCTCCATCTTTCTAACAGTATATTCATGGCAAGGAAAGTTAAAAGATGTCGGATATCAAATAGAGATATCAGGCTCTAATCAACAGTATGTACTACTATGTAGGTATTTATACCCGCAAGCTTAGATGAGGGGCGTCATCTGCTCGAGTAATTATGCATGAATCGAGAACTGGAACAAAGAAATAGTCTGCTTCTTCACCATTCAAAGTACGATGAGAGCTTGCTAGAATGCTCTCATAAAGTGCCATCTAAAAATGGAGGATAAGAAAACAGTTGGAGAACTAATTGAGGACATGAATATACTTCAATGAAATTGAAATCTTCATCAAATAACACCTGTGCGCCGTACAACTGAGAAGTCCACAAAGTTCTGTTTTTCTCGGTGTATAATCTGTTTACGCACTCAAATCTGAAATGCCTACCCTGCAACCACCAAAACATCAAATTGGCACCTATAAACCTAAACAAAAGTTTAAATCAGGGAAATTCAGTCCAACAGCTGACCTCAAGGAGATGACTATTGAAATCTGGGGGGAGATCATACACATATATTAGAGGTCTCTTCTTTCTAACAATTGCTTTAATACCAGCGAAGTCATTATCTAAAGTTGCTTTATCTGGTACCTCTACAGTTGATGGTCTTAGCCAAAGAGGCCATTCCTTTATGGGTGATGAGATTGAAGGAATACTGCAATCGATCCCATACCAGCCTCCGCCGCACTGCAGGAGGACACCATTTCAGTCAAACAGACTAAGAAAAGAATAAGCAAAAGAGTAAAGTGCCAAAATAGCCCCCTAATTATTTTAATCCTAGAGTCTATAAAAATATCAAATTAAACCCCAGACTCATTTAATATGGGCTAAAATAGTCTCCAAAGAGGACTAATTTAGCCCCCTTAAAAAAGTCTTATGTATTTAATTGATGCTTTTATAGACTTTCGGACTAAAATGGCCTTTGACAAACAAACGGAGGCCATTCTGACACTCGTCTTATAAACAAAGTGTGGGTGTGATTTTAGGAGTTATACTGCCATATTCTTGAGTTCAGATATAAATTGCGTTATATGTATTGAGGCTAGCAAGTCTGAGATTGAATGGTAAATTGAATTTTTCAGGTAAGAGTATACAAAAATCAGCTCTCTCCTATTATTTAAGCTTGTTTACCCAATTGCAAATAGATCAAGAGATTGTTTCTTCTGTCGCAAAGAAGATACAAAAACAACTTATGGAAGCAAGTTAACTTCGGAGGTGTTTGATTTGTTCTAAATTAGCATCATTTACTTTACATCAAGTTACTTTTTTACTTGAAAAATATGTTGCACAGAAAAGAGAAGCATTATGGCCGCACTCTCTTCCAACTGGTTTAGATCATTTTACATCTATTTTAAGGGAAAGTTACATATGTACCAAACAATTCTTATGACTTTACATATCAAACACAAAAAGTTTAATATTTACATTTATAACACCTTGGTGCTATAAACTTATGTATAAAAAGGTGCACTTAACTTTTAAGCAGTTAGTGAAAATGGTATTTTTGGTGTGATGTTAAATATTTGAGTGCTATGAATGTAAATATTAAAATTTAGGTGTTAGATATGTAAATGCATAAGAGTTGTGAAGTATGCATGTAAATGCCCCTTAAAGAGCAAATATGAAATCTCCATGACACAAAATTGTTACACATACCTGGCAAGCTCCCCCACGACAATATCCGTGCCCAGAACATTGGTTAATACAACTGCATTCTGTCGGTATTTCACAGAATCTTCCCCATCGGCCATCATATTTACAATCACACTCCTCTTTGAACTTCACCTTATTAGAATACGCTTCTGCTGGATCTACATTACACCAGCCATGTCTGCTACCATTTGTTGTATATACATTTTCCAAATCATCTTTCGACCAATCGGCAATCTTGGGACCTCCAGGTTCAGTAGGCATGCTGAAGAAGATAATTACTTCAAATAATCAATTTAATATATGATACTATTAAGATAATGATAAGGCAAAGCATATATAATATATAAGAAATTTACATACATAGTACACAATTCTTATGTATTTACACATTCCACACCTAAACTTTCATATTTACATGCATAGCACTTTGGTGCTTTAAACCTACACATGAAAAGGTGTACTTCACTTTCAAAAAGAGATAATAATGCAATTTTTTATGTGATATAAAAGATTTGAGTGCTATGTGTGTAAATATGAAATTTTATATGTGAGATATGTAAATACATAAGAATTGTGTGTTATTTATGTAAATGCCCCATAACATATTTGTTACTTTATTTTAAATCCACAAGCCTCTGCAACTGGCCTATATGGATACTTTGTCCCTTCCCCACAAAAGCACATAGCTCTAGTTCTATCACAATAAGCAGGACAAGAAGAAACAAGCCATGGGCCATATGGACTCCCAGGTGATGATGGAAGGTTGCAATCAAATTGCAAATTCTCAGAACATCCTTCACCTATTATAGCAATTATGATATCAGTACATATCTCTTAATGATGAGTAGAAATAAAGGGAAAAAAAGAATGGATGCAACGTTTGGCTAACTATTATCATATTCAAGTGTGGATTAGTGGTAAAATATGATAGATAGGTAAAATTCTTCCAAGCCACCGTATAGTAAGGCAATTTTGAAATCAATTTGACAAATCTCAAGATTCAAGCTAGCTGCAAAAATAATCATCACGCAAATTGAAAACATCTTTACCACATGTACAACAAAAAGGCACTTAACTGAATCTTCCATAGATCCGACGATTCAGAACAAAGAACATGCCGAAACCGAAGAATGACAACTACATATAAATGACATGAGGTCGACCGATCAAAATTCAACCGACCAAAAACCGAAAGTTATAAGGTCTTTATTTTAAATATTGCCCCGATCAAGATAAAAGCAAAAGTGGAGTTATATAAATCACAAATGTACAGGTTTAAGAGTCGAAAAGATAAGGAGTATAAGTGTCATTTCACAACAATCTAGGCCTCTATAAATAGAGGGGCATTAAATATAATATAAGTAGTTGAAACCTAATACTAACTAACCCATGTTAAGATCTCTCTCTCTCTCTCTCTNGCGACGCCGTGGAGAGTTTCCCCTTCGGAGATCCGGGGAGAAACTCCTCACATGTCCTCACCAAAGCAAGAGGCGGCGGTGTCGCACATCCAAGGGTCTAAAATTTAGGTCTCCCAGGTGAGGTTGTTAGTACGAGCATGACTCACTATCATATGTGGTCATTTGTATTTCATTGCTTGCATGTTGCATATTGTATGTTACATATCGCATCGACACTTGCATTTGCACTCTGCACCTTGCATTTGCACGTTGCACTTGCACTTGCACCTTGTGTCCCGCATTTGCACTTGCACCGGCACCACTTGCACCTCGATCGGTCGTCTCGAACCGGTCAATACCATTTGTGCCTCGGTCGGTCATCCCAAATCGTTCGACTAATCACTTTGGTTCGACCGATCACCTGCATTTTTGTCTGCTTTTCCATTATATCACATGTTTGTCTGCTTGCATGTTGCACCATATGTGTTTGCATTTGCATTTGCATCTGCATTTGGGTGATGCTCCCTAGTGAGAATCACCACTGTCTCCGAGTCACTGCTGTTTCGGTACACTTTTCTTTGGGTTACTGCCTCTACGGCACGCCCATCCCTTTTGGTCACTGCCGCCGCGTCACACCTTCAGGCCGCTGCCTCTACGACACGCCTACTCTTTGAGTCACTGCCACTACGGCACACTCATTTGTTCGGGTCGTTGCCTCCACGACATGCCCACCTTTTCCTGAGTCACTGTCTCACGGTACACTCATCACTTCTGTCACATGACTGATTGCATTTGCATTTGCATGTTTGCATGGATAGCGAGTCATGCTCGTTAGGAGAGTGACCCCATGTTGGTAGTGATGCCTTAATGAGCATTGCTTGCTGGGTTGATCCCGGTGAGCAATGCGAGTTAAGTCATCGAGATTGACATAAGTATGACTGTGCTAAAGATCTAATAGATCTAACTCGTGTCACCCCTCTTCGTGACACCCTTTAGATCCTTCGAATCTTTAGGATGGGGCCAGTATGGCGACCCCGTCAAAGTCATACTATACCCAGACCTACCCCGCACTTAGATACTAGGCTGACGCACTTTTCGTTAGATGATGTACTAAGCTAGGATTTAGGATGCTAGGTAGTCTTTTTGATGCCTGACTATTGTTCTTTGCTGGTTTGGTTGCCCTAGTCAGGTATCTTTCTTTTGTATTGTGCTTGTGATGTGACTGCATGCTGCATATGTGTGGTAGTA
>NEWO01000137.1:260433-280993 GCA_003013225.1 Phalaenopsis aphrodite
TGTTTCCTCCTTTTCGTCGTGCTTCGTCTCTGTCGTGCGAAGTCAGCTTCTTCGTCTCGCGTCGTCTGTTCCCCGACTGTTTCACGCTCGAAGAAGAAGAGGTTTTGCTCCTCTGTTTCATCTTCCGTTGTCAGCTGCATCTCCTGCACTCGCACTTCTGGGGCTCCGTCTGCTACGGCTCCGTCTCATATTGCACTTGTGTCCGTCCTACTTGCACGTACGTGAGCTACTCGCGGTCTAGACTCAATCCTTGTAGCTTGCTGCTGTTCAACTCCCTGTTCCATGGCTAATGCTCCTTCTCAACCACCGACTACTTCAATTTTAAACCTTGGAAAGGCTTCTTTTGTTGATATGGTTGGTTTTATGGGTTCAGATCAGCTTTCCCTCAGGTTTACCATGAATCATTCGAAGTCCAGAAGGACTGCAACCTTATCAAGAATACGTGTAGGAAGAGTGGCAAATTAGCTCTATTCTTTTCTGATGTTGAAGTTTCCAACCTGGTTAACAAGTGCAAATTCACCCTCATTGGGAAGTTTCAATCGGAACATCTTAAAATGGAAATCGTTCTAAAGACATTTGAAGATCTCAAACTATTGAAACTTTGGAAGGTTGGCCTCTTTGATTGGAGACATGTGATGATAAAATAATCTAAAGTTGAGGACTATGCCAAAATATTTTCCAAAAAGTTTATGACAATAGATGTAAAATATATGAAACTGCATAAGTGGTCTCCTGCATTTGACCCTAGCCAAGAACCACCTATAGTGTCAATCTGGTTTAAACTATACGGCCTAAAGTTGCACTACTTTAATCGCCAAGTACTAATTCTATTGGAGTTGCACTAGAGAGACCTATAAAATTGGATACACCCACCTTCAATACCAGACTTTCGGTTGCAAGATTTCTTGTTGAAAGGGATATCACCCTCCCTGATGTGGACGAAATATAGCTTGGTACTGCCCAAAATGGGTATTGACAGTCAATTGTTGTTGAACAAAGACCCTACTACTGCAATCACTGTAAACTGTTGGCACACACCTATCAAATGCTTCAGGCTTCACCCACATTTGAGATCGGCAGGTACTAACAATATTATACATGTGGAGGAAAATATAGCAGACAATGTTAATCTTCCAGAAATGTTGAATGAGAATTTGACTCATAAGGCTACTCCTCATCAACAAGATCAATAGTTTCCGCCTACTGTTGTTGAGCAGCTCTTCCTCAGATCACAAATACTACGAATTTTGTTATAGCAGATGTTGGCCAAAGTGTTTTGGAACCACCTATTGTGAAAGAAGAGGGTAATCAAGTTCTGGAGGAGTGTCAGGATCAAAATGTGTTGTAGGCTCGGTCAGATCAGCAGTTTACCTCCATCGAATATCCACTTATTGTTCAGACGTGACTACCTCTAGCAGATAATTAACAGGTTTACAAATCTAGGAGGAACAAAAAAGGAATGCTAGATCTCAATAATTCTCAGGATGACTGTTTCATAGTTTCGGACGGAAGCCCACATCTCAGTATGTTGCTGGACTCCCTCCCTATATCCAGGAAAAGGGGAAGCGATATATCCACCAACTACACCTACCATGATTAGGAGTTGTTTTCTTTTTATTATATTTTTGGGGATTAAGTTTAGTTAATCCTTGCGAATAGGTTTTTTGTACTCACTCACTAAAACATTTGTATCCTCTTTTTTATATCAATAAATTTTGTCTTTTCAATATATATATATATATATATATATATTACGCTCTATTCATGGATGTGATTTACGGACAAATCTAAGTTCAATGCCCTAAAATGTGTGGCGAGAGTGGATCATGCTACAAACAAGAAGAGTAACTCGAGAAGAAGAATCCCAAACTTGAGTGACTACAAAAAACATAAACTGCACCCAAGAATTTGTGTCTTAACAAATCAACAAACTCAAAGAACAGAGCACTAACTAAAAAGAAAACACAACTGTTGCGATCAGCGGCGTCTCGCCACCCGCAGGGAGCTCGCGCACCAAACACCAGATGAAACCCTCCAGAAGAAAGACACTCACTACTCCGACAATGCAGGTTCAGTGCCACTCGACCACAACAGATATGGAGCACCGAAGCACCGCAACCTATGCAATCGAACAACGTTTTATTCAGGAAAATCTCTAAAGTTGAACCCTCTGAGCATTTCAAGATTCCAAGCCTGGAATTTTATCGATGACGATCGAACCCGACTGACCATATCGCCTCTTTCGAATCGGCAATGTGATTGCTCAACATAAATGACACGCTGAAATGTCACATCTTCTTCACAAAGCTAAGGAAATTTACCCTCTGATGGTTCAAAAAACTACCACTAGTGTCGATCACCTCATTTACAAACTTCAAGAAAATGTTTGTTGTGCAGTTCATCGGCATGCAAAATCTCACAAGAGCTTGCAGATACTCCTACAACTGCGCCAGCGGCAGGGTGAGTTCTTGCACTCCTTCATCACCTGATTTCAGAGGAAATGTTGGAAGTGCATGAAATTAGAACCTACGGTCGTTCATGTGGCCTTCACCCAAGAACTGAAGGAAGGTCCACTCTGTTATGTGTTGGGCCTACAGTGCCCCAAAACATTGGTCGAACTACTGGATCTCACCAACAATCACATATTGGCAGAAGAGAACAACTCTCCCCTTGTTCTTTCTAGAATGAAACGGGCGAGCAAACACCCCTAAAGAGAAGCACCCATGGGGAAGGTTAGAGATCAGGAAGCAACCCTTGTTCGCTGTTCAAAGCTAAGTTCGAGGATTAGATAATTGGTTGTTAGGAAAAATAACTCTCCACTAGAAAGCCGAGTTTGACACCCTGAATGGCGGTTGAACCGTTATGCAAACAGAAGGCCACCTCCAGCCCACGAACTCCCTCAACCAACTCCTTTGAAGGTTTCGATGGTGGAGGTGATGTTGGTCATTTGAAATAAAGAGTACTTCAAGAAAATACCTCTCATTAAGGTCAGAGGCTACCTCTAGGGTCCCAAAAGATACTGTACTACCACTAGGACCACAACCATAACAAAAAAGAATGTTGACACCTCTAAAACCTAGTTGAAGAACAACCAAAGTAGGGAAACTCAAGTTTCTCGTAGCACCTGAAGTCACTACCCTTTGGCAGGGAAAGCCCCTGCAGAAAAGGAAATGAACCTACTCGAGCTCAAGCCACCATATTGCTGGCATACTTACCGTTATCTTCGATGGAGATGGGAGTGATGCCACCAACCGAGAAAGCTTGAAGAGGCTCCCTTTAGGAGAACTATGCATGGCCGCTTTGCTTCCAAATGTGTCGAGCGATACCCTCCAATCTGCTTCAAGGATAATGATCTACCCCACAAGGGCAATCCTTACAACGACGTGTTGTCTTCACTGCCCTCAACGCCAACTTTCAAGTCAAGAGTATATTAATCAACACTGGGACTTTGAAGAACATCATCTTCAAATAAGTTTTTGACAAAATGAGCCTCAGGACCACCTATCACTTAGCCACGTCCGGACCGCTCTACAACTTCTAAGGGGAAAGGAAGGGATGGAACTCACGTTCAACATGATAGAAAAAGAAAGCACCAAGTTGGCCCTCAAGAAGGAAAAGATCAAGAGAGGACCGCCCGATGCTACAACAAACATGTCAGATAAAGTTTTTTCAACAAATGAGATCTCGTATTGAAGCAGTTTGGTGAATCACACCACAAGCCGGAGACCAAGCATGCTCGGATCGACGGTTGGATCTATCATGAACAAAAAAACCCTACACCTGCCAGAATTGACAAAGAAAATAGTCAGATAAAGACGATCCAGTCAACTCTAACTGATGCCTGGGCCCAAGTCCAGCACACTGAGAAAGTTAGAAGCAGATTCAAGAGTGTACAAGCCTGAGAAAAGCGAACAAACTTCTTGCCTGCTGATTGACCTCCAAAGTCAGAATGCAAGAGCTCACCCTTCGTGAATTCAGCAAACAAAAAGTTCAAAAGCCAAGCGATGGAAGGTTCAGATAATCAGGCTCATCCTCGGCAATCGCCACGATCCTCAGTCCCCTCACTTAATGATCGTTGGAACCCTACATGGGTGATTCTAATGTACATTTCAGCTCCGTGGTACAGGTTTGGAAGGGAATCCACCAAAATTTATAGGAAGCCCAAGAGAGAAGGCAGGATCAACGCATTTATTGTGGCTCTTCGTGGCCTAATAATTTAGTGACGACATTGTTGACCTCATTTTGAGGTCATTACTCTTTTCTTTAAAAACCTAGAATCTAGTCATAAGACTTTCTTTATTGACTGTCTTAAAAAACTAGTATTGAAATTCATCCCCTTAAAAATTCCAGTCACTTTCTATTTCTCTTGTGATGTCTCACATTGATGATCTCAAAATCATCGTCGTATAGTCGAGTGGTTAAAGACTATAATGTGGAAACTCAAGGAAAAGTTCTCAATAGAATCTCAAGCCCTAGGAAAACCTCTTCAGAACTTTATCATCACACACACACACACACAAAATGCACAGAATTCACTAAGTTGCACAAGGTCAGATTAAAATTGAGCTTAAAGGATGGGTGAAAATGCAAACTTCTCCGAACAACTTTCGATGAAAAAATGGACTGCGCTAACGCGTCCGGGACATCAATTTTAGCTAGGAAATACACTCATATTGCTATAATCTCCGACACGAGCAAATTGCATGCAAATTGTTGAATTCGTCAAAACGACCTCCGACGACGTAACGGACCACGCCAACGAGTCTGAAACGTCAGAATTACCTAAAAAGGACATCCATTTTTGTTATGCTATTACACACGAATAAAAATGTATTAATCAATTTTTTATTTTGAAATATTAAATACTTTTATATTTATATTAGTACTTATCATAATAATTATAATCCTAACCCTATTTACCCCTTTCCTGCACACTTAACACTTCGTTCGACCCATCCCGCAGCTTGATCAGCCGCTCGGCTCGTCCTTGTGTGCCCTAGATCCCGCGGCTGATCCACGCGGCAATCTTCCTCTCTCTCAACTCTTCTCCTTCCTCGCGTGGCTGCTCGACCGCTTAACTCTCCAATCATGGGAGCTCGGCTAGCCGACTCTTCTCCTTCTCGAGGCTTTACTTTCTCCTCCTATATGATGACGATTCCTTCCCGTTGTTTGATTCGACCACCTTAGGGCTGGTAGGTGGTTGTCTCCCTCTCATCTCTGCCTATAAAAGGGCTTCTTAGGGTACTATTTTAGGTTGTTGAAAATTTTGAGAGAAAAAGGAAGACTGAGGCTTTTGCTAGTTGTTGTTTAAGGTTTTTAGGAGAAGGCTCTGCTGGAATTCCTTCTCGGCTAGGTTCTTGTGTGTTGGAAGTTTGAAGTGTTTGTTAGTTGTTGTTTCTTGAAGCTTTTAGAATGAGGGTTTCTGTAGGAGGTGTTTTCTTGAATCTGTCTTACAGTTTTGTTTTGAGTCTGCATTAAGAGGTATTTCTCTTCTTTCCTCGAATCTGCACCATTTCGGATGGCACCTAAAAGTATTTCTTTTCTCTTCTAAAGCATGTGAAAATAAGATTTAGGCATGTTTTAAGATCTAGTAATGGATACTTGATAGAATCAGTAAAAATGAAGCATAATATGTTTGCCTTCTCTTTTTCTGCTCATAAAACTTGGAGAAGTCATAGTTATGAGCTCTGAAATGATATTTACTCATCTAGAATTCATGCTGGAAATGAAATATTGATGCTTTTTATTATTCATGTTCAACTAAATGCTGGAATTAGTTTCAATATTGGATAATATGTTGGCATTAGGCATTTGCTTATGCTTATTCGTTCTCTGTTATCTGTTACTATTTGAAACATATGTCGGGCATAATATTTTGAGACACAAAGCTTCATGAGATTTGACTTTGATGGCTGAAAGTGTTGTCTTTTTATTTTCCCCATTTTGTGGGCTTGGTATACTTGGGATGTTTTCTCAGTTTTTGGTTTCTTTTGCCCATTTGGTGGGCTAGTTTGGCCTGAAGCTACGCTCGGTTTAACTGGAAATTATATTTTGTTTTGACCCATTTGGTGGGCTCGATTTTTGCTTCCTGTTGGATTAAATGTTAGCTTGAAATTATATCCTGTTTTGACCCATTTAGTAGGCTCGCTTTTGGTTTCCTTTTGGACTAAATGTTAGCTAGAAATTCTGCCTTGTTTTACCCATTTGGTGGGCTCGGTTTTGGCTCCTTCTTTACTAGATTTTGGCTGAAAGTTTTGTACTATTTTTGCCCATTTGGTGGGCTCGGTTTGGCCTGAGGTTTTGGGGACCGGTTTTGCATGAGATTTGGCATGGTATGCTCCCTTTGCTGAGCTCAGTTTATCTGTCATAATTCTTTCTGTTGCCCCATGTGTTGGGCTCGGTTTGCCCATGTGCTGGGCTCGGTTTGCCCATGTGTTGGGTTCAGTTTTGGCACTTTTGGGTTGAACTTATGCTGAAAATGTTGATCTGTTTTTCCCATTTGGTGGATGTGGTTTTGGCTTAAAGTGTATTCTTTTCTTTAGCCTTTATATTGGGTTTAATTGGATTTTAGACAAGGAATTGGTTTGGCTCAAAAGCTTATCTTTTGGCTCTCTTTTACTGGGTTTAATTGGACTAAAATTGTGTTTTATTCTTTTTTCTTGTCCCACCTTGTTGGGCTCGGGTGTGCCTGTTGTGGTTCCCTGTCTTACCCTTCTTGCTGGGCTCAGGTTATTGGTCACGGTTCCCTGTCTTACCCCTTTGCTAGACTCGGTATGGTTGGAAGTTCTTCATATAACGTTCCTTCCGAGATTGTTATTGATAGTCAAGTTTTTCATCCTAAAATATATGATTTCAATGTGTGCTCCTATGTTGGAATGTTTGATGTAAGTTGATCATTTTGTTATTATGTCTCGTTTGATATAAAATGGCTTCAATCTAGACAGTTTACGGGAGTTTGTCCATTCACTCTCTTATGTATATCAATTGAGTACAATGGCAATATCCGTGGTGGCTTTCTTTTATTGTCCCATAACCGTGAGCCTTACCTTGTGATTTCTTTATATGGAAAATTGGAGGGTGGTGGTGTTGGCTGCTGCCTTTGCTGTCCCTGGCCGTGAGCTTGTCTTGGGGTTGGGTTGTTCTCTTCCTTGTCCTAAAATGTGGGCTTAACATTGGAGCTTGGTTACGCTTTTTCTGATCTCTACCCATAGGCTTATTTTGTGGTTTGGTTGTGCCCTTTCTTGGCCCTACCCGTGAGCTTAAATATGTAGTGGCTTCTCCTTTACTACTTCTACCCGAGAATACCTGCTGGTTGGTTGTGTGAGCTGCCGCCCTTACCTGAGGATATTCACGAGGTTCTATTTTATTTTGTTTAGTTGTTCCTGACTTTCCCCTTTGTTATGAAGTTTGTTTACTGGTTTTGGTCTGCTGCCCTTACCCGTGAGCATCCTAGTTGGTTTCCCTTTTGTCCTGTTTGGTTGTTCTCTGCTGCCCCTGGTCGTGAGTCTTCACCTGTAGCTCTTTTATGTTGAATATGGTTGGTTTGGGGCTTGGCTTTCTCTTTGCTGCCCCTACACGTGAGCTTTTGTCCTATTTCCTATCCTAAATCGTGGGCTTATATTGGAGTTTGGTTGTGCATTTTCTGGCTTCTACCTGTGGGCTTGTTATGAGGTTCGACTGTCCTTTTTCTTGGTCTTACCCGTGAGCCCCTATCTTCTTTCTTGTCCCTACCCGTGAGCCCCTATCTTCTTTCTTGTCCCTACCCGTGAGTCTGTTGAGGATTATTCAGGTTCATTTTGCCCTGGCCGTGAGTACTTCTATATTTTCTAAATTGGTGTTACATTTATACAATTGTGAAAACTTTTTAACAATGGGTGGAATTGAATGAATTTAATATTGGCATGGCTTTTGGAGATTTAGAAAGTTGACCTCTATGGATTATTCTCCTTTACTTTGTGAAATATGAAAGACTCTTATAACTTCATTTCGGTAAATCATAAAGTTGATATAAATTGGATTCGTGAAAAAATTAGAAAACTCATAAAATTGTCAGTTGGAAAAGAGTTTCGAGGTTCAACATTAAAACTTGGATAACATAAATGCCACACTTGGGTTCAGGCTTGGGTGTGCGAGTACATATAGGTGGTGGAGCCGTGGATACAATTGTCACATTAGTTTTGGGACTGTTTCGACCTGCTTGAAACAAAATTTGGAGGGGATACTCTTCTTGGGTTGATCCAATTATAAAATTTGAGAAAATTGTATCCTTCTTGGAGTAATTCAAGAATCTTGGGCTCTCTTTTTCAGGTTTTTTAGTCAGAGTTTTGAGGGCTGCTTCATACTTCATTCTCTCGATCTTTTGGGTGCATCAATTCCTCCTCTCTCATCCCAATTTTTATTTTATTCCTTACTTTTTGATTCGATTTTCAGTGCTTATGTCTGACACATAAGTGCTCATATATAACATTTTGCTATATATGAAACCATCAAGCAAGGTCGCAAGTAGGACAGCTTTGTTTTGGGGCTTAAGGCGATGATGACAAAGACACATCTATGGTAAAGCGGAATGATATTTCATCCTACGACATCAGGACCCAATCCAAGGGCCCGATGAACCGTAGGATGATAATATCATTCGCCGACACAAGACTAGCGATGGACCCATACCTTCTTAGGTTATTGGTGGTCTTATGTCCGACGACGTGATCAACTCGTGGACAACTATACCTTTTCAAAATTGATAAGAACATATACAATATTTATAAAAATATTTTCACTACAAAATTGATACAACTGCATTTTTGTATGCCTGAAATCCATGTGCATGCTATATAAATTTTAAATATGTTACAACTTCATTGTTCACTTGTTGATTGTTGATATCGGGCTAAGGAGTACAATCCTAAGTTAGGTTTAGTATGAAACTCTTATACTTGAGTAGCGGGTTTTATACATCCGGGTGACCGATAGTAGCCTTCGACATCTCACGAGAACAAATATACTATATTTGATTCTAACCCTAACCCAAGTGCTTGTGGTCCCCTCTTTTCGGACCTTTCATATGTTTTATTGAAATATTTTGGCAAATCACTCGTGATCCTTTTTCAGGGATCTTCTTGTGATTTTGATAATTTTCTTAGAATTTTCATTTGTCGATTTGCCTGAGTTTCTCGTCGTGGGACATTTGTTGATTTTCTCGAGTTTTCTGTTGTGGGTCATTTGTCGATTTTCTCGAGTTTTTTTTTTCGTTGTGGGTCATTTGTCGATTTTTTTTAGTTTTTCAGATAATGTTTTTCTTATTTACTAAGTGTATACTAGCTCGCTTAAAAGAGCAACAAACCTCCCAGATATACAGGTCGGATTTACATTACAATATTTTACTTCACAGCATATTGTACTGTTTTTCTTTACTGCACATTCTACTGTTCCTTTCTTTTATACTGCATGTTTTATTATTCTATTATACACTATACCTTAGTGTAGAAAAACTGAATGATTACATGTACCCTTAAAACATATATCAAACCCAAAGGTGCTACGACAAGAAGCTTGGAGCAAACACCGTGAGCAGCGCGACGAGGACATTCAGAAGAGCAACGTCAAAACAAATTCATATCACTAAGCACTTAGTTTAAATAACAACCCATAGGATTTCGAGGTGGTTTGCCTAGCGCAGCGTAAATCCTCATATATCACATTTAGGTTTTTGCATAACTCTGTTGTGCAATTATAAGTCCTGACATTTTAGGATTTCGAGGTTACTGTACGGTATGGTGTAAATCCTCTTATCTTTTTAAGCTATTTGCACGATCAGATATCGTACAAATGTAAGTCCTAAATACTAAAATAAATTGCAAGATTAAACATTAAACAACATCATTTCAAAGATATAAAGCCAAACAATAGAATAGTTAGGAGGTCATCGGAGTTTTTTCTCGAATTTGTGATATTCTCTAATCTTCATTCATTTGGATTCCTTAAAATAATTGTTCATGTTTGAGCCACTCGCATTTGATTTTCCCATGTCCAATCGTGAAAACCTAAACTTTCAAATCTTAAAGGCAGAATCACTGATCTTAATCAATAATTTTCTTAAGTGATCTCGGTCATTTGAGATGTAATTAACTATAGAGGTTTGCCTGTATAGGGAACTTGGAACCCAAGTAAAATAAACCCTATCTAATCCTTATATTAGATAGGGGAACTTTTTGGTCTCATATAAAAATATTTCGCAGATCAAACAGATGTCACAAATTCTTTAGTTTAGATGATTGAGTCTAATACAAGTGATATGTTTATTCTTTGGGATAAGTATGTTACTTGTGGTATTGCGCTCAATTATCCAAACTATTCAATATGTGAGACTCGTTCGGTCTCATCTCTTTTCAAAAATTAAACATATTACTTTCAAAAAATCAAAATCACATATTTATATTTAAACTATCTTATCTCTTTTCCAAAACAAAAAATTAAAACAGCTGACAGAGAATTAAATCATAAACTCTTACCATGCTCCACCAAGGCATGCCAATCAAAACTCTCACCGATGTAAGGGGCCCACATCTGACACTCAAAGAAGACAACCGACAAGTTATATCTGAGTATGATTTCCAGAAGATCAACTGACAAGAGAGGGGCTCACTAACCACATTATTCAGCTGTCTCTCATTTACTATATGTTTGCCCTGCAACGCCCAAGCACAATAAAACCCTTGTCTTTCACCCTCGGAACACAAATCCATCATTGTGGCTAGATTCTCTCTTTCGTGACGAAAAATCATGCATTGAGCAGCATGTGAATCACCTCAGAGGCGAGTAAAAATGGTTACATCCGCGAAGACAGTGATAAGATGCACTTAATAAGTCTAGCGAATGACACAACCTGTCTAAAGCGATGACTTAACAGAGAGGTCCCCGGTAGCACTTGTGGTATAAGACTGGGGCCAGACATCATATTCTAAGGACAAACAAAACACATTTACTCATGAAATCATAGTTATTCGCCCTAAACTAAAAGACAATGTATTTTCGAGCAACCAAACAATCCCTCGCTTAGATTATTCACTCAGAGCATATGACTTGACTTGGATTTGTTCTATGCATACCCAACACAATCTTTCAAAAAAGGAGCGCAAGGAAAGATCAAACATAAACAAAAGAAAAGGGGGGTACGATTCACACATTTGATGATCTCCTATCACTTCAGTCGCTCTCATCGCTTTGGTCGCCTTCACCTTCCTCCAATTCAAAGTCAATCACCAGTTCCACGAACTTCTCCATACTCAACAAACTAGAGGGAATCAAGTAGCACTTCACCAAGTGGTCGAGGAAGAATTGGATCTCGACTCGAAACTTTTCCTGGAGGATGGCCCTAAACTTGTGACCCATTTTTATAGTGTCGTGGTGGAAGACGGCCACAATGCATCTTTTGTGTAGCTTTTATAGCTCTCTTTTGTACTTTTTGATTTTATTTTAAAGAAAAATGCACACCCTTCATGAAGAGTGGCCCTCTAAGCGACATTGGATGAAAGCTCGGCCACAAACTGCGCAGTCTTCATCATTAGAGCCATCCGCTCCCACCAACACCAGAATTTCTTCTTCCAAGTTTTGGATGAGTGTCGCCCACCAAGCATTGCTCGTCTCCAACTCCACTCTAGCTCGCGTGCCTTCTTCTCGGCCCTCCTTTAGGCCCATCTTATTCAATAAAAGGAAATCGTCAAGGTGTGGGTGGTCTGTCAGCTGGCGCAGGGAGGCAATCGATCTCCCATGACAACTCACAGGGATTCATCAGCGATAAAGTCTCGGTCACACTCGGGGAACCAATCACTGCACCAAGAGTATATGTCTACCGAGCAGCAGTCTGCTTATAAGGGTTTCAATCTTGTGAGAGATCAATGAAAGAATATCAACCACCCCTGCTCACCCTCACTTTCGCCCGATGCTTCTGTAGAGGAATCCACTTCAACTCAAATCCTTTGGGAGAAGTCGTGCCCTTATGCCTATGCTTTCGAGGGGGAGCCTTCACTGCAAAGACTTGTCTCTTATGACGATGCTCAACCTACAGAAGAACCGATTCCGAAGAGTACGCTACTTCAACCGACTCTACCACCGGTTGCTTCAATGGTTCATCCCCATCTACAAGGGATAGTTGACTCGCAGAGGAACTCCCCATCTCTAGGGATGAATCCTTGCTTGGGAAGAGGATCAGAGGCATCATTTCCAAGGGGCTACCTAAAGATCCCTCCTCCCGCCAACTTAACTCACCTTGGTTGGACTCTGCACCACCTATTGGCCTGTCGTAAGTTTCAGCTCCTTGGAAATTTGCAAATGTAAGAGGAGCATACATCATCTTTCTCCAACACTCTAGCCTCTTTATGAGGGTCAGCTCATCGGTTCCCACCTTCTAGAAAACCATACCAGAATGACAAATCGAATGGACGAAATCCTTACCTAGCAAATCCTCATCCAGCTTCTCTTGCACCTCCTCAGCAACCCAAGATGTGTCCTGCTCAGCCTGAAGGGAATTTGAAACCTCCCAGTCGGCAACAGTCATCTCACCGTAGGTGTCGGGGCAAGCAACTTATTGAAAACTAAGGCATCAAGATAGTACCGCACGTCGAGTGTCTTTCTTCAACCATCTGTGCCTCTAGCCGTACCTCAAGTGAAATCTTTAGCGTACTGTTCGAAGAGGGACGTGGGCCTGCCAATCTTGACCGACCGATCGTTCTTAAAAGAAGTGAAACAAAATTTGAGATTCTAATCATTCACCTTATTCTCAAGCCCTCAAAAGTGAAACTGGCAAGTGAACAAGAACTATATGAACTAACTTAAGTACGACTGGAAGACGAAAAGGTTATTGAAGAGCTCAAATGACCAAGCAATTTTTTTTCCGGCAAGCGAATATCAAGAACGTCATTATCACAACAATAGAATTTGGCATCATTTGTGCCAGAATGACCCCATGGAATTTGAAGGTAGAGCACAGCTCATCACAAAACGAGAATCAAAGGCTGAGTCAAAACCGATCCTTGAAGATTACCAACTTGCTTTCAAGAGAGTGTTTGCTCTCTCCTCGTTGTCGGTAACCCGGAGACTGACAAAAAGGTCAACGATGTGTGACTCCTATTACTGATTGACCTCATCCATAGTCATTTTGGATGATTCGGAAAGACCAGGTACCATGAACTCCATTGAAGAATAGCGAGTGTGAGTCGTGTATCACCTAAGGATAGTAAAGGTTATGGAAAAATTGACAATAAAAAACGCATCCATCACCGACAAAACCCCTTTTATAGGGATAGAAAGACCTCAACCATCACAAGAAGGGCAAAATCAAAAATGAATGTAACAAACTCAAAAGGCAAGCCACAAAAAAATAGAATAACATGGAAATAAAAAAATAAAAGAAAATTTTTTATTTCTATAAAAAATAAAAATTATTATAATAACCCTCACAAGCTCAACTCAGAGGAAGAAAGTAACCCACGCAATGGTCCGAAGCAACCTTAGTCTGGAGGTGAGCAAACCAAAGCAGCCTCTGAAGCAAGAACTTGCCCTCATACCTAAACTGACCTAGTCTACTAGACTTGGCCTAAGCTTAGGACATTTAAGACTTCTCCCGCATATCCATGAGTTCGTGGTGGAGAGCAGCCACCATTTGCTTCGTTTCAACGACCTCTTGCTTCGTTTCAACGACCTCCTGCTCTATCTTCACCGCATGGGCCGACAAATCTCCGCACCTTGATGTATATTAGTCGCGCCTGTGAAAGAACACTCAATCTAGTTCAGACAACGAGACATCAACTCGTGGTTTGTCTTAATCTCTTCAGTGATATCATCACAAACCTCCGAAGAAGTTGGAGGATTTTTCGAGCGATTGACTCCCTTGTCCTCACTAGCGGACCGATCAACCCTTTCCGACTCTTGCTCTCCACCCTCGACTGCACGACCAAATCCTCGTTGAAGTTTAGCCAAGTCGAATATCTGCAACATAAAAAACCAAGAAAGATAGAATTTTGAATGAAAGTGAAAAAAAATTCACCAAATGATGTTGGGGACGCCATGTGCCTAAGACTCATCATTTTCGATACCGTAGGCTACTCTGGGTGGGCATCTTGTGAAAACAAGAGGGCCGGTTGAATCTCCTTTGGGATCGCCCCGAAAAAGCCCACCTGACCCAAAGGGGGCTCTAGTGTCCTCTTGTCTGAGACCTTCCTCCTTTGTTCGCCTCCACGATGCACCTTGCCTTTCTCTTTGGCGAACATCCCACAAATCAGGAGCTTGTCTAGGATATCAATTTGACACTTCAATAATTAGTCCAACACAAGCTTGCACGTAGCACGAGCTTGAACGCAATAGGAGAACAATCGAGGAAAGGAAGAAGAGCGAGACGAAGGCAAACCTAAAAGGTGTATCATCGCCCTATTTATAACAATATGTGGCTCAAAACTCAAAAGGAGTATTACTCATTAAGGTCAACTAATGATGATAACCAATCAATAATTAAATTTAATTATCTCATTCAAGGAACTAAAATATGTGCAATAAAATATGTTTGACCGAATCTTCCATAGATTTGACGATTCAAAGCAAGGCACGTGTTGAAAGGCTAGGCTCATAAAAAGAATGTAGGATCATTCAAAGAAATACAATCGCACACAAATGACCTGAAGTTGACCAATTAAAGGCCAACTGATCAAAGGCCGACCGACCAGAGGCAAACCAATCAAAGGCCAGCCAACCGAAGACCGACACGTCAAAGGCCATCCATCCGGAGGCCGACCGACCAAAAAGTTGAACGATCAGAAGTCGGTTGACCGAAGGTTGACCGAAGGCTGACCGGTCAAAGGTCAACCGGTCGAGAGCCAATCGACCAAGGATTGACCAACCAAAAGCATGAGCTAGCAGGCCTTTATAAAAAAATGTTGCCCTAATTAGGATAAGGGCAAAAGATGAGTTGTATACCTCAAAAATGTAAAAGCTTGGAGTCAAAAAAATAAAGGGTATAAGGGTCCTTCCACAATAATCCATACCCTCTATAAATAGATGGACATTCAATATAATAGAGGTTGTTGAAACCTAACATGAATTACCCCATTTCAAGACCTCTCTCACACACACACACATTTACGTTTTATTCCTTGGGTGTGATTTATGGAAAACAAAGTCCCCCTTTTCTTCCTTCTGCTTAAAGCTACTCACAAACCTCAAACCCATTTAATGTTCCAAATTTGAGTCATTCCCATTTCACACCTCTTTGTCTGATTTCGTTGAGAAGTCCTATCCTTTTGAACTCCATGAAGATAATATTCTCTGATTTTTTATCGAGAGTTTTCTTATGTGACTTTGGTTATCTAAGATGTAATTAACTATAGGGGTTTGCCCTTATAGGAAGCTTGTCCGAACCCAGCTTAATATAAACCCTATTTAATTCTTCATGTTAAATAAGGAAACTTGTTGGCAAATAAAATGGTTTTGCAGGCCAAACATATGACATATATTTCTTAGTTTAATTAATCAAGTCTCATGCTCAAGTCATGTGTTTATCCTTTGGGATAGATACAGGGTTTGAGGTATAGTGCTCTTTCATTTAATCTGTGAAAATTATGTGAACACCACATATGAGAAAAATACAACAAAGTCATTTTCTTGCTTCTGCTTAAAGCTACTCACAAACAACCATGTAGTGTATCTTAGTTATGAGCTATTCTCATTATGCTTTTTTTAAATGCCCTCTCATTTTTTAATATTTTCTACTATCACTTCCTCAATTCCATCATGCAGTCAAACACCCTGAGATAGTAGCATAAAACCTCTTTCTTACGAAGTTTGAAAATTTAGCATGAAATAGCACACATTTAATCCTCTACTTATCGATATATTCATCGTCTCAACTATATCAAATTGAGCTAACACGGGAGCTTACCGCCCGCGTTACTGTTGCAGCTACAGTAACCACGATCCCCCTTCCTATTTAACCCCTTTCCTTTTCTTTCGTTTCCTTTCTTAATGCTTTCCCATTATAATACATTTCCTTCCCTACTTCTTTCATATTTGTCTCCTTGCCTATTCTATCTATTTCATATCCTATTATTTACCTATTTTATCAACTGATCCCCTCTTTATATAGGTGTTGTTTTCTGAGTTTAGGGGGAGATTGTATGATTACAGATTTCTCAGTGCTGCCTTTGAGGTGTTCTTCTCCTCTGGTGACTGTACCCAAGAAACGATAAGGTGCTCTGGTTGTAGCTTGACCCTTTCAGCTGTTGTCCAACCCACGTCATCCCTCTTCCATGTGTTGCCTAGCCTTACGTCTGCTATCCAAAATATCACCACTAAGAGTAATTATATTCATCGTGCACACATCAATATGAATTATATCAAACACATTATATGGTCTATATGGCACTAAGCAAGGAAAAAACCATATGTTTTTTACTAATTTAGCAATGAGCTCAAGGTTCACAATGGAAACATCATTCAAAATCTTTTGATAGTTGCGCAAGTGCTCGAAGGTGTTTCCTTTTTATGAGCTCCACATTTTGATCCTTCTACCTCTCATACTGTCCCTCCGACTTTAGCAATACCTTGTAGTCATCAGCATCTAAAGCTATGTAATGAAACATACTTTGATCATATCATTGGCTCCATTCATCGTCAGGTTCTTCTTGTAGCATCAGTCATTTATGTTTGATGGGATGATGTAACCCATCGGAATACAAAATATCTTTCATTATCATCTTCCATACTCAACATATCCTCCATTGCACAAAAACAACGAAGCTAGCCTCACTTCAATACAGCTTTGTTGTTATGGTTATAAAATTAGTGCTTTAGTGATTGAGCAAATGGAAAGGTTTCTGGTTTCCCACTAAACTAAGAACAGCAAATTGTAGCTTCTGTTGGGAAGAGAAATAAGTTCAATTTGCACAAATTCGGACAACGAATCCACCAAGGCTCTCTCCAAAGTTTGTTTTCCGTTCTTCCCATTTCCTTCTCTCATTCTCTTATTCTTTTCCTCCATTCCATCTTCACCAAATTTGAATAAGGGTGATGCTCAGAAAACGCATTGGCTCTTTCTTACTCATTGAGGATTAACCCAATACATATGAAGGTGGATAAATAATACTAAAGGAGAATAAACCCACCACACATATGAAGGTGGATAATTACACAGATGGATAGTTGTATGTGTGGATGCTGGACAAAGAATTTATCTTAAACAGTTAAAAAACAATTCATTATTTTGTGGGGCAAAGATTGAATCTAAATAGCCAAATTAGGCTTGAATCGATTGGATCGTTCAGAGTTCTAGGAAGAAGATGAGACTCATATCACAGATGAAAAGATAAATTATCAAAATTCAAAACAATATGGTCAAATTCTGATGCCATGTAAAAAGAAATTTTCACTGCAAATTCACCAAACTTAAAAGCTAAAAGCATTTTAAAACCAAAGAAACAAAATAGTTGAATTGAATGGATTCAAAGCAACAAAAGAAATGGATAATTTCTGCACTACTATTCCATAAGTTTCCCAAGCCATTCTTTACCATATGTTTATGAGCTAATTACGATAAAATTTTCTAGAATCTTATTAGCATGAGAAATGCTAAATATTTTATTCTCTATTTTTTTCTTCGGTGAAAGGAATATAAAGAAGTATTTCCTAAATATGAAACTTTGCAATCACTCTGACCTGAATATCCATGAAAGCACCTGCACTGTCCTGTTTCTCTATTGCAAACACCTCTACCACTACAATCATTCTTGCAACTCCTACCACCAATGCTCTGCCCATACAATTAATACACAAAGTCCATTAGTTTAGTAATATATTAATCAAAATATGCATGGAATTTAGGATTTATGTCTCCATTAGATGCAAAATTGGAATACTTCGTTGCTCATCCCAGCCATTAGGGGCGGAACAATGAAACTCCAAGGTGGGCAATTTCTCATCCAAAAATTTCAAAATTCTCTTAATGAATTACAAAATAAACAAGTAATTATCAATAAATAAGTAGCTTACACACCTTAATAAATCCTTCTGTCAAAACTCAAGGGAAAAAAAAAAATATTTAGAAGAAGTGTTTGATGTAATAAGTTTGCCCACCATAAACAAAGAAGCCAATTCAGCCCCTATCAGACTTCCAATCCACTTAAAAAGAAATGATAGAATCCATCACAACTAAAATAGTTTTGCAAACCAATATTGAATCCCTACTAGCAAGAGTGGATTTGAAGTATGGGATAAGTTAATTGATAAATTGAACAATTGAATACCTTTTAATCACATAAAAAGGGGGCATTTACATACATACCACACAAATCTAATGTATTTACAGATCTAACACCTAAACATTCATATTTACATGTATGTCACTCAAATCTTTAACATCATATCAAAAATACCATCATCACTATCTTTTAAAGGGGGTGTTTGGTAGCAAATTTTTAACGGGATTTATGCTGGATATAACGTAAATCCAACCAAACGCGAAAAAACAGGAAATTAAATTTGGTGCCCAGTTAAATTCATTTTTCTCTCCCTTCCGTTTATTTTTTGATGTAAATCCAAATTTGTTGAATCCAATTATTTTGTGGATTTAACGGATTTAACTTAAGAAGAAAGTCATGATTATAAGAACTTGAAATAAAATACCAAACACATCTAATAATTTTGAGTGGACTTAATCTCAACTGAACCAAACACTATTCTGAATTTAATAGTGTTGAATCCAAAAGTGTCCAGGAAACACACCCAAGATATAGAACATTGTGCAGAGAAAATCAAGAGAGAGTGTGTAATAGAGAATTACAAAAATGCATCACCTTTATTCATGATATGACCCTCCTATTTATAAAGATAGGCATCTGTCTTACAAAATTACAGAACAGTCCCCTTAAAATTAGCTTTTAGAGGCATTTTTTAGTAATTACAAAGATATTTGAATAAAATAAGACTGACGGATTGAAGTCGGTCGGCAAGAAGTTAGACGGTCGTTCGCTTGACCTTAACTCCATCGATATTTGATCTAAAACTCAATAATCTATTAATCTACTTTAACGTCAATCGTCATCCAGTGGGAAATCCTCTAGCATGTCCTTACAATCGATTGATCCAAACACTTCCCTTGCTGACATTAATCCATCGATGGCTAACAGGAATGTCGAACTATCACATCATCCTTCTGAGTCGTCCATTCTGCCTTGAGATCGATGCTAAGAGAAATAATTGAATGTTATTATTGTGCAATAATGAACTTCCCTAGACTTTCGTATTCAGGTCGTTATAAATAAGCCATCAGATATTGAAAGTTTGTGCCTTCTTTCCTTCTTACTCCTTGGAATTCCCGTCTTTTCCTCTCTGTATCTACTACATATCTGGCGGAAGGGTGTCGTCTGCTAACAGGGACGCCCTTCTTAAGGCCATGAGTGACATGCATGAAGTAGAAGCTGACGAGCGAAGTCTCTACAACAGAAATGAGCAAGAAGAGGCTTGTGCTAAAACCACGAACTGAAGAGGGCAAAGAGCGAGTTGGGTCTTCGAGTTTCCTCGCGGGCTCGTTGCAGGAGAGGGCTACGAAGCAGGCTGGAAGCTGTTCTGACATTCGCCTTAAACGGCACCCGTCAAAGGTAAGTTTTCCTGTTGAAGGAGAAAGAATGTCTGTTCAGGTGGTTGTGGGGGTGGTGGTTGCCCAAGGAGGACTTGAGGAGGGGTCAGTCAAAGCGGAGACATGGCTATGACCGACAAAGAGCTGATTTTCCACAGAGGGTGCAGGGCTAGGGAAAGCTGGTGAAGATGTCCTTCTTACACAATATCTAAATGGAGGCGAATTTTGGGTATATAGCTTGAATTGTCTTTTGTGTCTCTTTTCTAGGTGCAGTTACTGAAGTCTTAACTATCGATTATGTGTCGATAGATACTAAAGTCAGTCCTGTAGATGATGTGACCGCTGCTGAGAAAATCACCCCGGGGGAGTGGAAGCTGTGGAATGGGGCGCAGTGGGGCAAGGTGTTATGGAGCAGGGTGTCGAGCAGGGTGCTGAGTAGGGTGCTGAGTAGGGTGTTGAGGAGCAGGGCGCTGAGGAGCATGGTGTTGAGTAGGGAAGGATGGAGGGAAACTTATCCCTCGAGGGGAGCAAGAATGTGAGTTGTCGGGCACTGCGAGGGAAAAGGAGGCAACGGGGCGTGCAGGGTTATAGTGCGTCGTCTTGCTAAGATAGATGAGTGTTTCCTTCGTTTTATGGGTTATCCTTGAGGGGATAGTGACAAAGGAATTATTGAAGTTATGAAAAGAGTTAACCGAGTGGAAAAGGAAGTTGTTACACTTCGCGAGGAGCTTGCTGTTTTTCGGGGGGAGATGCTTGACGAACGTGGGGAGATGACGCATTCGTGTTTGGAACGGTGGGCCATTAGAGAGGTCTTCGCTGCTCAGCCAAGGGGTAATCAAAATGACCTATTCAAGCTGGGCAGCGATTTTATGTATGAATAGCTTCGTCACCGAGGATTTTTCTCGAACAATCGCTTAGTTAAGTTTTTTTCTTTCTAGTTGTAAC
>NEWO01000137.1:285997-326930 GCA_003013225.1 Phalaenopsis aphrodite
TATATATATATATATATATATATATATATATATAATTGATTAGTAGTATTTTGAGCCAAAACGAACTGAACACGAATCGTGTTCAGCTCGTTAACTTCTTAATGAGCTGAACATGAGCTGCTGGCGAACAACGAGTCGTTTTGACAACCCTACTTAATACAACCTGTCGTCAGGTTTCTCTTGCAGGTGGATCACTCTTCATCCATTGTTTGTCGGTGGCTCCCCTTGAGGAGGTTTAGGTGCTACTCGCTGGGCCGGTTCTCCTCCTGGAATCAGGATTGCCCCCAAGGCATCCAAGGCTCTAAGCACCTCTACAAATTGACCCGACATTTGCTTGGTGATCTGAGTTCTCAAATCTTGCAGGCCTTGTTGAACGAATTTTTCTATGAATTCCCCAGTGCATGTTGCTTCTATCATGTTTTTCTCATTGGATTCTCCCTGTCATTATTGTGGGGCTCCTCTTCTTGTTGACGGCATGTTTCCACACTCACCGCATCTTAAAGGATGTTGAATCCAAAAGTATCCAGGAAACACACCCAAAATATAAAATATTGTGTAGAGAGAGTCAAAAGAGAGAATGTAGTAGAGAATCACAAAAATGTGTCACCTCTATTCATGATATGGGCTTCCTATTTATAGGGATAAGCCTTAGTCTTACAAAATTACAGGTCAGTCTCCTAATCATTAGTTTTTAGAGGAGTTTTCTTAGTAATTACAAAGATATTTGAATATAATAAGAATGGTGGATTCATTTAGGTCGGCGAGAAGTTCGTCGGTCGTTCTTCTGACATTAACCCCATCAATATTTGATCTAAAACTCAACAATTTATCGATCTATCTTAAGATCGATAGTCATCCAGCAAGAAATCCTTTGACACGTCCTTACGATCGATTGATCAAACGTCTCTATTGCTAGCATTAATCCATCAATCGCTACAGAAATGTTGATTGATTGTGTCACCCTTCTGAACCGTCTGATCTGCCTTGAGATCCGCGCTGGTACATTTTTTGTGTACAAGAGTATGTATTTGATAAATCCAGATTTGTTGGGTTTGTTAGATCCTATTAAACATAAATCCTGAGCACCCTCTAAAAGTGACAAAAATATTTTCATGCATAAGTTTATGACGTCAATGTGTTATGCTCTTATAGGTGTAAAAATCAAAATTTGGGCGTTAGAAATGTAAATACATAAGAGTTGAGTGGTGCATATGTAAATTTCCAAAAAAAATAAACTAAAAATGTAGGTACCTCAACAATGTCAACTTCCTTGGAGACAGAATCACAGCCAGAAAGCCATTTCCCAATCTCAGGCCTCCACGGCGCACCGCGGTATTTAACCGCCCCATAAGAATCCACAGGAAATCGAGCATCGAAATCAATATCCAGATCCAAACTTCGATGAATTTCTCCACCAGTCGAAGGACTTAAAGAAGACCGCCCACCAAAGTAATCCAGCGAAGCAGGAAAAATAGGCGTGAGAAAGAAATGCACCACCGAAACCACGACCAAGAGAGAACCCACCATCGCCACCAAAGACCATGAGAATCTCGAGGATTGAAACGAGACCATTCTCTCTCGAATTTTCACTTCAAAAATCCTCTCTCAAACACACAAAAATCAATCACAACATTCGTACCTCCTCAACCGGAAACATGAAAACAATCTAGAACGGAGAGCATCAAAAATAATTTTAAAAAAATGAAATTTCATCGAGTTTCAAGAAAAAAATAAAACGAATACCGCACAGATTAACCTCTAAATCAAAAAAAAAAAAAGTAAGAAAAAAGAAGAATAACAGCGGATCTGCTGTTTCTGTTTTTAGAAATTGGAACCAAGGAATAAGGAATCGATGACAGAAAAAAAAGAATCAATCCGCAACTCATAAAAAACAAGGTTTCAGAAGGAGAACGTGGGAGTTAGTGGCGAAGAAGGGTAGAAGAAGCCAGAGGGGAGAGAATGCCGCCAAGCTCGATCCCGCGGGTTTGAATTGATTTATTTCGTCGCCGCGATCACTCATCAATTATAAAGATGAATCGATCATATTTTATTTTAATAATATTAAGAAATATATTCTCCGCGATAAATTATATTCCATCGGGAGCATGTTCAGTACGGCTACAATAAAAAAAGGAACGTTGCCCCAAAAAAAATAAAATAAAAATAATTTAAAATACCTCAATAATATTCGTATTAAGGAGAATCTGTAGTGTCGTTTCAGCGAAACATGTGGAGGAAAATTTACAGAAATACCGCAGGTTGTTTTATGTATTTACTGTTAATTATTAGATCCAATAGTCCTCAAGAGAGGAAGCACGATAAAGAAGAACCTACAAATGATAAAGAGGGCAACTTACCTAATAGGATGTAGCTATCTGAGTCAAACCAAAGGACGATAATGTCAAGATAAGAACAAAAAAGAAACAATCAAGTCCAAATCAATTGGAATGAAGAAAGACAGATGAGCATCCGAACTAATCATTACAAGAATGTTGACCGAAGAAATCGATCAACTACAAGAATACTAAGCGAAGACATCGACCTACCTTCTGGTGGATATGACTTAAGAAAAGAGTTTGATTCCTCAACATCATCAGTGGATCCCATGGACGCCCTAAAGACTGATCATCAATGACCAAAAATTGACAATACAAAATCTCAAAAGACCCCTTCGTCGAGGAATGAGCTATATATCAGTTTACAGTTATTCAAATTCTGCTAGATAGGCAAGTTTTGTCCT
Source organism: Phalaenopsis aphrodite (assembly GCA_003013225.1). Classification (NCBI taxonomy): domain Eukaryota; kingdom Viridiplantae; phylum Streptophyta; class Magnoliopsida; order Asparagales; family Orchidaceae; genus Phalaenopsis; species Phalaenopsis aphrodite. Next base: position 288,738 of record NEWO01000137.1, read on the forward strand.
GCAAATAGGAGCTCCTTATCCTTAAAAGTCAGGATTAGGAGCTCTTATTGGCATGGATCGAGGATTTATGATCATGCTAGATCAACCGATCGGAAGTCAGTCCTGCCAACCCAAAGTTAATCGAGCTTAGCCAACCAGTAACACCGGCTAAGCTTAGCCGACCGACCAGCCTGACATATGGACAAATTAGGATAAAACATATCTAACATGTAAACAATATATTTACATTTATAATGCAAATGAAATGAGAAATATACATACATAACACAAAATTCTTATGTATTTACATATCTAACTAAGTAAATTTTTTACCTACACTAAAGAAATAGAACTCTTATTTGTGTCCCACATTAGAGAAAATCTCAAAATTAAGACTATAAAAAGTCACATATATCCGATATATCTAATATTAACTGATAATAAATATAATTCGCTTTTTAAATAGTATAAAAATAAATTTGTATAGAGTTCTCTCCAATGATGAAAAAAACAAATAAACTTAAAGTTTTAACTTTAAATATGTAAATATAGAAATATAAAATAGTTAGAAAAATAGATATTACTACTTCACTCTTTAATATAAAAATATAAAAAATACAAATTGCTCTCTTAGTCATTAAAATAGTTAGCAATAATGTTAAATATTGTTTTAAATGTTTTAAGTTTAATTATTGATTTAGTTTAATATTATGATTTTTAAAGTTATTGTTAAATATTCTCATGTTTAATATTGTTTTAGAGGAACTACTATATAAATTAAGTTTATAAAATTAATCGTAAGCTATAGCTCAGCAGCCTCGCTGGGGATATCCTCAAGAGCGAGCAAAATGGTTCCTTAAAGAAAAAGATGTCGCCATCCAATCGGGCATCGAGATTCCCAATTAGGTATGGATCAATTATATGAGTAAGTGCTCTAACTAATACGATATGTTTGTTGGCAAGGCAACGAATTATCCAAGTCAGTTGTATTGTTAAAATCGATCAGGTGGACCGAGTGGTCCAACCCATGTGGGATACCTCTGTTAGGAATCTATCAAGATTCTTATTGGGGATTCCTCAAGAGTGATGAGGTAATTCCTATTGGAAAGGTATCGTGAAGTAATCAGGCCCCAGGAGTTGGATGGGCACACCAATTCATCTCTAAAGTGCTTCTACTAGCTTTAGTGAAGCGACCCTCATCGAGGATTCCTCAAAGGCTATTAGAGTAGTCCTTATTTCAGGAAGTTTGAGATAGCCCAACCTGTAGAAGGGACTTTACTCAAACACCTGAGAAGGTGACCCAATTGGGGTATGAAGATACCCGCTTAGGAACTTCACTGTAGCTCGGAACCTCACTGTAGTTTCGTCTCTCTCCTACCATTAGGAGAGCCTCCTCCTACGAGAAGAAACGCTTTGATCAACCGTCGCATTGGTGAAACTCCTCAAACTCTTGCATTTTCTTTCTTAGCAGACCCAATGAATATAGTTCGCTAGGTGCTGTGGGTTTTGGTCGCCCACACAAAACGGGTATGACTGACTACGCGATATAGTATGGCTCAATTGATCACCTGTTATCGAACAATCTGATTGGTTGAATGATACTAGTCGACCCTACCATAAGCCTATTGATTTGTCGTTTATTTTCTAGAGGAAGCTCTAGGTTAGCAAACACATGCATGGATAAATCCTTTGCGAGGCCTAGTGACTTCCTGTTGCAAACCTTAGACCTAAATCCTATTAGCAAGTAGGAATACTAATCTCCCCTTGCTTTGTCATTTCTTCGAGGGTTGAGATATTTGGATTTCATGAAATGAGAAAAGCTTCGTAGCTAGCTCGCTTTAAAAAATCAAGAGGATTTGTGGAATGGGAAAAACTTTGTAGCTAGTTCATTCCACAACATTGTGGAGAGTTTCTTTTTGAAAATCTGAAGATGAAGCTCCCCGTACAGCTTGCTAAAGCAGGAAAAGGCTATGTCGCATATTCAAGAGCTAAACTCGACGTAACTAAACGAGAAAAATAGCATGAGTATGGCTCGATATCGATCTTGATCAGTTGCATTTTGTCGTGTCTGTATTACATCCTGCACTTTGCATGTTGCAGCTCACTTTGGTTTGACTGGCCGCCCTGGCATGGTTGACTAGTCACTTTGGTCCAACCTACCGCCCCGGCTAGGTCAGGCACTCACTTTAGTCTGACTGCCGCCCCAGCTCGATAGACCGATCACATTGGTCGGACCGTCCACTTCAGCCCTGTTAACCAATCACTTTGGTTCACTTGGTCAACTTAGCTCGACTAAGCACGTTTGCTCTGTTGCCCCGAGTTGACCATCTCGGTCAACTCAGTGGGTCGAGCAACCAACTTCATTTTCATGGTGTGTGAGTTTGCATGTGCATTAATGTTGTGCATGGCGTTTTGTATAACTATTATCATATGCTTGAATTGCACTTTAAGTGCTTATTCATATACTCACCCTACTCGTATGATCTCTCCAGTGAAGATCATCGTGCTCTTAAGTTAATGCGACTAGTGATACACTCGTTCTTTTGGTTGTTGCCTCCACGACACACCCATCTCTTTTGAATTAATGCCTCCGCAACATATCTATCCTTTGGATTGCTACCTCGACAACACACCCGACATTTTAGGTCATTGTCACCACGACACACCCATTCTTTGGGTTGTTGCTTTCACAACATGCACACCCCTTTCGGGTCACTGCCTCCATGACATATCCATTCATCTGGTTGCTGCCTCCAATATATTTCCACCCTTTAGGGTCACTACTTCTGTGCCACGCCCATCTTTGGATAGCTGCCTTCATGACACGCCCACCCCTTTCAGGTTAATGCCTCTACGACATACTCATTCTTTGGGTCATTACCTCAGCATACCTACCCTTTCGGGTCACAGCCTCCTCAACATAACCACCTTTTTGGTCAATGCCTCCATGTAACACCCCCACAACACGCCCATCATTTAAGTTGTTGCCTCCATGACACGCCCATCTTTTTGGGCCACTGCCTCTATGACACAACCACCTTTTCAAGTCACTGCCTCCATGACACACACATTCCTTAGGTCACCATCTCCACAATACGACCATCTTTTTGGGTCACTGCCTATATGACACAGCCACCCTTTCAGGTCACTATTTTCACGGTACGCCCATTCTTTGGTTCATTACTTCCACAACACACCCACCCTTTAAAGTCATTGCCCTCCATTCTATACGCATTCTTTTGTCGCTACCTCCATGGCACGACCACCTTTTTAGGTTACTGCCTCCACGACACACCCACATTTCTAACTCATTGCCTCCACAACACACTCACCCACACTAATCTTATGTATGATTATTCGCATTTGCATTTGCATGCATGCATGAATACCGAGCCAGACTCGATAAGCAAGTGACTCCTGGTCGTGATGGCTTAAAGAGCATTGCTTGTCGGGTTGATCCCGACGAGCAATGTAAGTTAAAGCATCGGGACTAACGTAAGTTATGGATTTGCCTTTAATTCGTGCCACCTTGCATGTTATGGATTTGTCTTTAATGACCCTTATTTTAAAACTAAAAAAAGATATATTTTTCTCCTTATTACATCCACCATAATTTTAAAATTATGCATGTAGTAAATTATGTCATATGTAAAGTCAAATATTTTGAATTTCTTATAGGGCAACATTCTTTAGTTCCCTTGGATATTTAGGATGGGACCAGCGTGGTGACCCCGTAAAAGTCATACATACCCGGAGACTTACCTTGCACACTTAAATAATAGTTAGGACACTTCTCGTTAAATGTTGTGCTAGGCTAGGACTAGCCTGTTAAGTAAAATATTCGATGCCTCTGTCTATTATTCTTCGTCGGGTTGTTGGCTCTAGTTATGTGTCACTTTTGTGCTCTTCAGTGTGCTTTTGTGTGTCCATTTTGATATGCATGATAGTATATTAAGGAAGTAATTTGTAGGGAGTTATGTCATATATATGCACACAAACATGTACAATAAAAAGGGGAAGCAATATAATGATTATTACTAAACTTTTTCTTCATGCATATCAAAACAGACACGTTGCATGCTTCTTTGACTTTCTTGCTGACATTATTTTTATGCAGGTCCAGTTCATTTTTTTTTAAAATTTTTCTTGATGTTTCATTTAGAGTCCCAAAAACAGTCTGTATTAGAAATAAAATACTGGCACGGATTCCACAGTGCCAGACGGGTGGAACCCCGTGACGGGAACCATGAGTTGTTTGCTCTTGTCTCGTACATTAATTCTAAATTTTATTTATGCATAGAATTAGGATTGGGTATGTATATGCGGAGTCTGGTGACCTTTTTTTGTTGGGTATGTTGTTGACCCAGTGAAACCTTTCTTTTTATTATTTTATTTGGCTTGTTCTACTGCTTTTCCTACATAATTGCATGCTTGGGTTGTTTCCCATGTTTTTTATGGTTGTATCTGGGATGCTACCAAAATTATAATTTAGGCTATTCATGATCTTAAAATTATAATTTTTCTACAAAAATCCTAATAAAAATTTCAAGATAAATTAAAATTTAGGATCAAGAGATTCAGAATTTTTTAAAACCTAATTTCTACTATCTTGCATGGCTTTCGAGCCGGTTTTAAAATTGGTTTCATAGTATGGGCATAACCTAAATCATATAATAGGGCCTCCACAATATATAAGAAACGCTCTAGAAAACTGCATCATTTGCATGTCCTGAGAAGAAGCCCTCATGCTTCTCCAACTCGACTGGCCCAATATTGAATTTTACTTTGGTGGTTGTCTAGTCGCTTAGATCGTTAGAATGCTCCCCGACCCAGATGAGGTGTATGACTATTGTTAGAAGTTTTTCCAGCTTTATAGCTAAACCTCCCATTCTCTTCATTTCCGACGGCATCCTCGCCACTTCGACGGGAATAAGTCTCACCCATTAGAGCTTCACCTGATAGTCATAGGATAAAGTTTCGTTCCTTTGGTCGGGCTACCGAGTTTCCCGTGAATGATGCAATTCACGGATTGCTAATTGAGGAACTTTGGACTTGTTGTGTCAACTACATTCACAACCAGGTAGACTTAAGGTCCTAATGACTTAGGATGACTGGTTCGTGGTACCTCGACCTGACTACCTCTACCAGTTAGGGATTACTCCACCCTTCAACTACGCACTTTGAGCCTAGTCGCTCATCTTGCCTTCATTTGTATCATCTTGACAACCCAATTATTGATTTGTTGCTCATTTGGTATATAACCAATTGTCCTCTACCCTTATGGTCTGGATTGATTTGACGCATCGGGATTTCCCATCAGGATGATTTGGTTGTTTAGAAGGTTGTGTATGTCGATGAGTCTGTTACCCATGCGGAACCATGAGAGACTCATTCTCCACCCTATGACTTAGCGGGAGCTTTGAAAGCATCAGAGCATTCCCCTATGAAATAAATGTTCTTTGATAGACCTACGCTAGTTGTGACTGCTAATGTAAGCAAAACTCCTTAAATCAAGAGCATTCTTGGGGAACCCCCAAGATGTAATTAATTAGTGAGAAACGCCCCTTTAGGAGCACTTTGGACCCATAACTGGCAAACACTCCAAAATTTATGGTTGTGGGTAGCTTTTTTAAGCATTCTTTCGCGGATATTTGACACAAGCTATTTGGGTATGATCTTGTTCGAATGTATATGTTTGGCATATCCTAGTGAGGTATCTAGCATGAAAGTTATCCACATTCTTCCTCTCTTCTCACGATCATTCACTTGATCCAAAAGAGAAACTTATTTGGAAAAATGAAGCATACGCCGATAGACACTTTGATGACTCCTTTAAAAATAAAAAGCGAGGGGATTGAAAACACCTCTTACCTCAAATTATCATATTATTCTAGTCTTTGTGGCTTATGCACATTACTGTGGCTCCAAACTCAATCTCTTTGGCATACAGATGTTGTTGCAGCTCTCAACTCTGACATCTGTAATCTATAAATATTATTGCAGCTCATCATTATGACCTATGTGACCAACTACAACTTACGTGGCTCACATCTCATGTAGTTCCCAACTCTTACCTTTGTAGCCTACAGATTATACCATGTGGCCTACGAATATTATTGCAATTCCCAAAGAATATTATTGCAACTCCCCATTGAAACATATGTGACCAACTACGACCTGCACTGCTCATAGCTCATACAAATACCAACTTCTACCTCCGCTATCTACAGAAACTATTGCAGCTCACCACTACTGCATATGTGAGCAACTATAGCCTATGTGCCTCACAGCTCATGCAACTTTCAACTCTGGCCTCTATGACTTATGAAACTTCTTACGGCTCACCACTATAGCCCGCGCGACTGACTACAATTTACATGGTCCACAGCTTACACAACTCCAAACTCTATTCTTTGTGGGTTGCTAGCATTATTGTAGCTCCCAACTCCAGCCTTTATGCCCTACAACTGCTTTCACAGCTCACCACTATAGCCTACATAACCAACTATGGCCAACATGGCTCACAACTCACGCAACTCCCAACTCCTACCTTTATGGCTTACAAGCATTATTGCAACTCGTCCTTATGACCTACATGGCTCATAGCTCACACAGTTCACAACTCCAACCTCTATTACTTACGAGCATCATTACAGCTCACCACTACAGCATATGTTACTCATAGCTCTTGCATCTCCCAACACCGACCTCTGTAGCCTTTGAATTTCACTGCAGCTCACCAATACAGGTTACATGATCAATAATGGTCTACGTGGCTCACAGCCCATGCAGCTCTCAACTCCATGTTCTACGGCATACATATGTGATTGTAGTTCACACTACAACCTATGTGGCTCACAGCTCCTGCAATTCCCAACTTCGACCTCTATGACATATTGGCATCATTGCAGTTCACCATTACGGCCTACCTACATGGTCGATAGCTTATGCAACTCCCAATTCTGACCTCTATGGCATATGAATGTTATTCCATCTCCCAACTGTTATTGAGCTCACCATTATGGCGTAGGTGACCAATTGCGGCCTATGTGACTCGCAACACACACAGATCTCAACTCCTGTCTTTATCTCTTACGAATACTCTTGCAGCTTGTCACTACGAGCTATGTGACCAACTATAGTGTATGTGGTTCATAGCTCACACTACTCCTAACTTCGGCTTCAAAGCCCTATGGGCATTATTCTAACTCACCACCACGACCTACGTGATCAACTGTGGCCTACATGACACAAATCATGCAGATCCCAACTCCGGCCTATGTGGTCTACGAATGTTATTATAGCTCCCTTCTACGACCAACATGACCAATTTTTGTTATTACATCCTTCATTTATGTCCTTGGTGGACGGCAGATGCTCCTAAAGCTACCACCAACAATCTTTGTCACCAACTCTTATCACACCTTCCAACTATACCCTATACAACAAGCTAGTGTTATAACCACCACTTACAATATTTACTTTTGAATACTGCCTCCAAAGTAATAGACTATGACCTTTATGATCCGTTACGACTATTGCTGCTAAAATATCATTGTACATCAATTTTAAAATTACAACTTCCCTAATTCAGAAAAAAAGCCAATACACTCATAATTACAGCGTATTACTTCAACTAGAAAGTGTGTTCCACATAAAAATCATGATGTCTCCTCTCGTTAATTTTCTTTTAACTATGTGTGTTGAATCTCATACTACACTAAGACACTAATTTATTATTATACCGCTGTGAATTTTTCAGCACACATCATATATAGCATTCAACTTAGTGATTTTCGTCGTTGGAATAATGCTCTATGATTTGAACTCTTTTTTTCTTTTGGCGTGAGGGTAGACACTTAATTTGATCTCTTATGATTCTTCATTTTATTTCCAACCAATTCAATCTAATAAACCCAACATATAAAAACCCACTTTTTCTAAATCCTTTTCGTTTATTTTACTTCACCTATGATAACTTTTTAGTCCTTCAGCCTTTCGCTTTGTTTGATTCCTTGATACTTTCTTTGTTAGGAGACTATTTGTGTCCTTAATAGCATTCCCTCGTAAGTATGATTAATCATGATCATTCAATCAACATTTGTGCTTTTCTGATCTCTACATAATAACGAACAAATGTGTAACAACTTGTCTAATCTCTACACCATAAGATCACTTCACTTCAAGACTAATAAAGGGTTCCACAAGCTCAAATCTCATTGATCACTTCACAATCCTATATATATATAATTAAATGACCACCAAAAACTCTAAGAAGATTTACCACTCATAATTCCTATGTAATTACACATTGAACAACCAACCATCCAAGTTTCAACTTTTCTAGATATACCACCTTACTTTAGAATGGAAGATAAATTTCATTAAAAGAAAAATTAAATAGTGACATTGGTGGTATAAATGTAATAGTAAGTTCAGATGTTAGATATGTGAATACATAATAATTGGGTGGTGTGTATGTAAATGGCCCAAAATTCTAATTACATTTGAAGCTTACAGCTTCAACAGAACTTTTTCAAACACCAATCTGAGAATTATGTACCACCCTCAACCCAGACAAATGTCAATTTGTAATACAAAAAAAGTTGAGCTGGTGGTTGAGTTCATCAACCATAAGGTCACATTTCCATGAAACAGCCAATCAAAAAAAGTATTTACATAGTGTTATTGAGAAATTCTGTACCGCCCTCAGCCCACAGAAATGTCAAGATCTAACAAGAAACAGGAAAAGAAATTTAAAGAGAAAAATCAGGCCAACCCACAAAAGGTCAACGTTTGATAAGGAATTGAAGGGGGGGAAAGAGAATGCAAAGCTATGTCTGTTGAGATAGTGATGAGTTTCTCAACCATAAGGTCCGTCCCAATATGACATTTCCGTGAACAGCAAAGTAAGCAGAATTTAACCTGAAAAGATTGAAATTTGCAATTAAAATATATTATGAAAAGGAAACAGGATCTGAATATTCCCCTGATGTTTTCAGGTGTGTTCATTTCAGTCCTAGTTCTTTTTTTTATAAGGAAGATTTACATAAATACCACTCAATTCTTATGTATTTACAAATTTAACACCTAAACTTCATTTTTTTTGCATATATGCCACCTTACCTATGCATGCAAAGGTGTATTTCACATTTTAAAAGTTAAAATAGTGGTGTTTTTTTATGTTACGTGAAAGAATTGGGTAGTATAAATGTAAAAAAGTAAACTTTAAGTGTTAGAAATGTAAATACATATGAATGGAGTGGTATGCATGTAAATGCCCCTTTTTTAAATGGTTCAATTTTAGTGCCTCAGCCCATTAAACCTGAACCAATTTAATTCTACCACAACTTCGTCCTTTCTTTAGACAGTAATTGGATAAGGGGAAGCTTTTCATGAGAGAAATCAGAATTTTTAGGATTTGATGCTAAAAAATGAAAGTATGGCTGAAGATAAAATAAGATACTTAACTTGTCAGCACTGGGAATGACTAAAGGATCATAAGTTTCTTCTCTGTGTTCCAAGGTAGGTACTGCAACTGTCATGGATACCATATCCGATGCACTTTCAGCCTAAATTGAACTAAAAACAAAATAAGTACTTTATTGATATAAAATAAAAAATATGCATGTACATAAATAGCTCGCAATTCTTCTGTATTTACATATCTCACACACATATCTTCATATTTACCAGCATACCACTCAATTCTTTCCTCTCACATCAAAACTATCACTAAGTATCACCGTTCACAAGTCAAATGCATCTTTTCATGCATAGGTAAAGCGAGAGTTTTGGTGTGAGATAGGTATATACATAAGAATTCCATGTTATGTACGTAAATTTACCGATAAGAAACGGAATGATCGTTGACAATATAGTTAGATGGCATCACTGGAGCATTTGTAATTAAAAAAAGTGAGCACAGAAATTGGCACAATAATACATCCTAATCTTCATTAGTACTTGCATCTACTGAAGTTCCCTGTCTTATAACAGTCAACTTCAGCCTAGACCAGGCTCAAGCCGGTTGTATGTTGACTTTGGCACCATGAATGAACTCGGCTATGCACAAGATTTACACTAAGATTAGATTTGATATGTAATTGTTTTGGATTTTGACTAAGGTAACAAAAAAATTTGCTTAAGGGATGAATAATTACTAATTAACTATAAGAAACTAAATAAAAAGAGTAAAAAATATTTTTATAAAGATTGACAGATGGGCAAAAAAAGAGAGTTTGACCACGCAACATGAGCAGTAATTAGGGATGTATGTTTTATGAAAAAAGAAAAATAATCAAAATAAAAAATTAACTATTAATGGGATGGTGAAATTTGAAATACGGAAAAATTTATCTTTTAGAAAAACTTGTTGAGATAAATTAAGATTCTTTAGTTAATCAAAGTTTACCGTAGGACGGTATGACTGGTTTCATAAGAAGATTGTCATAAAAGTTATATAAAAGAGATGGATCATATGCTGATAAGAAAGAATTGTTTTTAGGGCGAGGTGCTAAATATTACCAAGGAAAATAATATGGTTTTAAAAGTTATCAAAAATTGAATATTGCTAGACTTGCAATGATTATGAGAAAGGTAGATATTTATAAAGAGTGTGGAGAGCTAAAATCAAAAATAATATTTTTTGTGATTAATATAGCTGGTTTGGGAATACTGTCATTGTCACATCTGAAGCCCCGGATATTAAAAGTAGAGAGTTGTGTTAGGTAGTTGACAACAAGCATAAATTTTTTGTCTAAAAATCATGACATGAATCAATTAAATCATTATGTAAATGCTAAAGCGTCTCATGCGTTGTATGGCCTGAAAACAGTGAAAAGTGAGCAAGAGTCGCTACACTGGTGTCCGGGTGTAGTGTTAAATACGCAAGAATTTCCATATTATGAACAGATGCAAGCACAAAGTTAGTCCATGCAACTAATTTAGGATAGGACGTTGAAATATAGGTATTCTCACAGATAAATTAACGGAATAAAGAGATATGAAGGTTCATAGAAAGACAAATATCTTGAAGTTTTGTCTGTATGTCAAGCTTTAGGCCCTTCATAAAATGCCCTTCCAATCCCGCATCATAATCACTATCAGTCGTCCTGACAATAGCTCGATCTCAACTTATATTCCATGACAATTCCCTCCTGATTCAAAACATAGAATTGTTTGTGTAAGTTTCCTTCTCGAATAACTCGAAAACTTTCCAACAATCTTTGAATTCTTCCCACGAACGAATCGGATATCAAGCCTCCCACCACTAAAACCATGCTAGGGTTTTCTCCCTCAAAACATAACCGTGTCGCCATGAGTTTCTCCTCCTCAGCTAGCCCATTCACCGAGAAGAATCGCTCTACTGATACACGCACCCATGTGCACTTTCCCCTCGAAGATTGGCATCTTCAATTTCCTAGCCCTAACATCAACAACTCAACTTCGTCTCTCTACAATTTTTCCTCAGATATCAAGGGAAATACTCCCTCCTTCGACCATAATCATTCCAATCCCAGCTTCTCTCATTTCTTCTTTGTGCTTCTCCATAGCCCTTCGCATTACCCCTCCTCCATGTTTCAAATGAACAGCATCCATAAGAAATCTCTAATCCACCCCCTATTAGAGTCCTGAGAGGAAGTTTTTGATGGTGGATGCTTTCCTCTTTGGGTTCTTCTTATTTGATATCTTACCATTTTGAACTGTCAAATGACTCTCTGGTCAACTAATAGTTAGGTTTTGCAAACTAAACTGTAGGCGAGGTCTTGGATTGCATCTAAATAAGCTTCCTCAACGTGTCCTCCAAGCTCTCGAATTGCCCCTCAAATCGATTTTTCAAGGTGGAGACCTTTCCTTCTATGGTGAACATTTCCTCCATCCCAAATCTGGTTTGACGCATCTCATCCTCCAATTTTTTTTCTCTAAATCATATATTTTTTTTGTTTTCATTACTCCCCGAAAATTCTTTTATCACAAAGGACGAAAACGCCTGCGCATTGAAATCTCGTTGATTGGTTCGAAGATACGTATCGTGAGATTATATGCCCAATCTCATTAGTGTCGATACTGAGTAAGTTGAAATGCAGTAGCTTCGTACGCTAAAATCGCGTCTATAAGTTAAAATTGGTCATATAAATCTTATCCATTAATCAATCCATCGATCCTTCTTTGATAACACACCTCATTCCTTCTTAGCTTGAATCGCATCACTGTAGTCGTGATCCCCTTGTATGGCTCAGACGCATTGGGAACAGATGAAACCCAGAGTTTCGGGTCTCTAGAAGCCGCTATCCCGCCTTTGCTTTCCCTGATTGATCATGCTTCTTCGCATAGACTCATAGGAGGAAGATGGGAGATTTGGATCTTTCTCATGAGCCTGTATGTTGTGATTGTGTCGATGCTTGAGGAATAACAACAATCCAGTTGTCTCTGGATTTTGCAGCAGGGTTGAAGGCCAAAAGCTCAATCCATTCGATTTCCGGGTCGAACGCACTGAAACCAATTTGATATGATTCGATGCGGCAAGATTTTCCAGAGAAATTAGGGCAAACCATGTTATTTCTTCAATACCATCAAATAAAAACAATAGATCACGATCAACTTACATGAATACAAAAGATAAGCACCTACAATTCGAGAAGTATGCGATCTCTCCCAATTCCTATAATTCGAGAGGTAGAAAATCTCTCCCAAACTCTAAACCTAAGAGTCAACAATAATCTCATGCATAACCTAACGCTAAACATAATAAGCCTAATTATATCCAACAATAACAAAAAACTAACTTGCCCTTAGGCATGCAAAATACCAAATTGCCCTCTAGGCTAGGCACCAGCGTAACATAGATCTTAAAAGGCTTGGGCATGTAGTATAAAAATGATATTAATTTATTAGAATTAAATGAAAATATGACACTCACTAGGACACAGTGGAGAAAAAGGATTCATGTAGCCAACCCCATTTAGTCGGAAAAAGGCTTATTGTTGCTTTTGTTATTGATATAGCTGGTTTGGTATTAAGAAAGGAGAATATACATATAGAGAGAGAGAGGCAAAAGATAATATATCAAGGTATTTTGACCAAATAAGATGCAATAGAAGCAAAGATAATATTATCTTGAAAATGAAGACACAAATGCAAGGCAAAAATGCTACAATCGGAAAATATTAAATTAAAATTAAGGAAAAAATGATGAATAAAAAATGAGGCATATCATAGATCAATCAAAAAAGTAAAGCAAAGTAAGCTTTGACAAAGATGCAAAAGGTTAAAATCTTAGGTTCAAATGAGAAGTTCAGATTTGGAGGGTCATGAAAGGTCATACAAAGATTTGGTAACCATTTTTCTTTCAAATGATTGAAGAATAAGTATTTTTGCATAAACATTCAAGTACGAAGTAGACATTCAAGAATATGCTAACCATAGAAAAATCAAATTTAAAAGTTATATAATGAAATCATGTGATAAAGTGGTGAAATGTTGACTTAAAAAATTATTACTTTCAAGGTATCACTTTGATTTCATGCCAAGAAGATTTATATAGAAAAAAAATTTTGTATTAATGATAAGTATAAAGAACAGGGAAACAATTTTCATTGATTGTAATCAAGTTTGAGAAGATATATGAACGAATACCATTAAAAAAATTTTGGTACATATTTTAAAAAAAAAAAGATCAGTGTCAAAATGAATAAGCTCCTCACTTAACCCCTACCAAAGAAAAAAGGAGTGGGGATAAAGGAGTAAACAAGTGAAAGTTAGGTTTGCATGCAAAGTTATTTGTATCGTAAACTAAACTTCTAAAATTTAAAAAAAAAAATCAAGAAGATACGCAAGAAATTATAAAAAAAGTGTGGTAATTTTTTTATATGTTATCCATGTGATAAAAAAGAAGCACATTGGTCAACTCAATCCAAACTGTCAAAAATCAAAGCCTATCAGACTAAAACAATGCTTCTTTACACAATCATACAATTAAACAATCAAGATGACAACTCCAACATAATATATTATAAATAAATGCCACGGTACATAGGTATAACCTGTTGAGGGTATTGTCCATATCCTCCATATGCACCATATGCATAGGCGGATGGATCTTGAGTTGCCCCATAAGCATAAGCATCGTAGCCATAGCCATAGTATGCATTGGCCCATTGTGTAGGGTCTGCTTGCGGGATCCAGGCACCAGATGCATCCTGCAAAAAAGAAAATGAAACAAAAGATTATTAAAGCAAAGCATTGCAACTCTAATCAATTGAAATAATACTAGATAACATTACAAGTAATTCAAATAGTTATTCAAGGATTGGACAAGCTATAGGAATATATTTGATCATGTGATTCTTTTGGCCTTCCTTCTTCATGATGATCAATTAATATAAATGTGGTTAGTGCCATGTTACATAACATGGATCTGTAAAATCAACTTTGACAAGAAATCGATAAAGTATTTTAATGTATAGTTGAACAAGCATTATTATTAAAAGTAACTTAAATATATATTTTTTGCTACTAGTAGCATGGGTATTAGTGCTACCCTAAAGATGCATGTAAATCAAAGAACCCAGTAGCATGGGTCATGATGAAATTCATGGTGGATATGAAATTAGGTATATTATAGTGATGAAGGGATTATGCTTAATTTTGCATTAACATAAGATGCTGCAATAAAAAAGATGTACTTAGGGGAGGAGCTAGGTTTCTTTTTTATGGTGATCTGGAAAATTTTAGCCATAAAACATAGAGAGAAAATTAGAGATGTATATCTCAGAAGTAAAAGTGAACTATCAGAATAATATATTTAATAGGGTAAGGTGTGGAAAGCAAAATAAGTGAAATTATTAATTTTTTAAGATAGCTTGTTAAGATGCAAACGTTTGAAACTATATCCAAATTAATTTAATGTTGCATAGGTTGACTTTGCATAGATAAACTACCATAGAATTTTGAGTCCAGAAATAGGTCATACATATGCAAGTTGCCCATAGAGTAAGGAGGTACAAAACAACAACAACAACAAAAATAAGCTTTTATCCCACTAAATGAGGTCGGCTACATGAATCATTTTTCTCCATTGCGTCCTACTGAGTGTCATATTTTCATTTAATTCTAATAAATTAAGATATTTTATTATACAATATGCCCATGTCTTTCTAGGCCTACCTCTGACTATCTTAACATAATTCAAATCTAAAACATCTACTCCTATAATCGGATCATCAGATGGTCGGCATTTAATGTGACCAAACCATCTAAAGACAACTCTCTCTAATTTTATCTGCCACTAGAGCTACACCAACTCTATCACAAATATATTCATTTCGCACTTTGTCTCTAAGTGTCATGCCACTCATCCACCTAAGCATTTTCATCCCGGCAACACTTAACTTTGTTTTATGCTTCTCTTTTAAGGGCCAACATTCTGCGCCATAGAGCATTGCAGGTTTCACCACCATCTTATAAAATTTACCTTTCAGCCTAAGCGGGACTTTTCTATCACACAAAAGCTCGATGAATTCCTCCACTTCAACCAACCAATTTGAATTCTACAAATAGCATCCCCATCCATATCACCATCACATTGAATAATAGTCCTGATATAGCTTAAAAGTTTACACATTTTAATAATTTGATCACCCATAGATATAACTCTGCCACTAGAGCTACTACTACTAAATTACATTCCATTTATTCAGTTTTAGTTCTACTCAAACGAAGGTCTTTAGCCTCCAATGTAGTCCTTCGTAATTCTTTTTCTCCATCGCGTCCTACTGAGTGCATATTTTCATTTAATTCTAATAAATTAAGATCTTTCATTATACAATATGCCCAAATCTTTCTAGGTCTACCTCTACCTATCTTAACATAATTCGAATCTAAAACATTTACTCCCATAATCGGATCATCAGATGGTTGGCATTTAATGTGACCAAACCATCTTAGACAACTCTCTCTAATTTTATCCGCCACTAAAGCTACACCAACTCTATCACGGATATATTCATTTCGCACTTTGTCATTAAGTGCCATGCCACTCATCTACCTAAGCATTTTCATCCCGGCAACACTTAACTTTATTTTATGCTTCTCTTTTAAAGGCCAACATTCTGCGCCATAGAGCATTGCAGGTTTCACCACCATCTTATAAAATTTATCTTTTAGCCTAAGCGGGACTTTTCTATCACACAAAAAGCCCGATGAATTCCTCCACTTCAACCAACCAATTTGAATTCTACAAATAACGTCCCCATCCGTATCACCATCACATTGAATAATAGTCCCGATATATCTTAAAAGTTCACACATTTTAATGATTTGATCACCCATAGATATAACTCTGTCACTAGAGTTACTACTACTAAATTGCATTCCATTTATTCAGTTTTAGTTCTACTTAAACAAATGCCTTTAGCCTCCAATGTAGTCCTCCATAATTCAAGTTTTTCCTGAACTCTTTCTCTAGTCTTATCCACAAGAAGGATGTCATCAACGAAAAGCATACACCAAGGTGCATCCTCTTGTATATGTCCAGAAAAAACATCCATAACTAAAGCAAAAACATATTGGCTTAAATTTAATTCCTAATGTAATCCAACAGAAATAGGAAAATATTGGGTCAATCCTCTTGTTCGAACACAAGTAACAACTCTATACTAATCTTTAATGACTTGAATATAAGTCATATCAACACATTTTTTCTCTAGAACTCTCCAAAGCAAAAACCTTATCGTAAGTTTTTTTCTAAATCAATAAAAAACATATGTAGTTCATCCTTAATCTCTTTGTACTTCTCCATCAAAACTCTCAATAAATATATAGCATCCATAATAGACCTGCCCGACATAAATCCAAATTGATTATGAAAAATCTTCGTAATACGTCTTAGCCTATATTCAATTACCCTCTCCCAATTTAAAGTGTGACACATCAACTTAATTCCTCTATAATTTGCACACTCTTGAGCATCCCCTTTATTCTTAAAAATGGGACCAAAATACTCTTGCTCCACTCCTCAGACATCTTTTTTATTTTTTAAATAATACTAAAGAGTTTAGTAAGCAAAGAAACTCTCAAATTTACTAAATATTTACACAATTCAATTAGGATATCATCAGGTCCGATTTTTCCACCCTTGGTTATCTTTAAAGCCTCCTCAACTTCATTTTTACTAATGTGATCATAAAAATAAAGTATTTTATTATTATTAATTATATTAAGACCACTAAAGTCGATCGTATTTTCAGAAACTTTATTAAAAACTTTATCAAAATAGCTCACCCACTATGTTGAAAATATTTTTTCAAGAAAAAAGCACTTTTTTATTTTGATCTTTAATATACTTGAGTTAAATCTTTAATTTTTTTCATCTTTATTTGATTAGTTTATACATATATTTTTCACCATCTTTAGTATCTAATTTATTATAAAGATCACTGAAAGCTGAATTTTTAGCATCACAGATGATTCTCTTAGACTCCCCTACGAGCCACCTTATATTTTTTTTCAGTTTTCTAAGAATTTACATTTGAACCAATTTTTATAACACAACTTCTTATATTTTAATTTTTCTTACGCAATATTATTTCACCACCAATTATTTTTATTTATATATTTTTCTCCTTTTAATTCCCCAAGTATACACTTGTTTGATAGTTTTTGTTACTATATCTCGTATAGAATTTGCTTTTTGATGAACATCCTAAATCTTAAAATATTGAAGTTTACTCAAAAAAATAATTTTGTGTCTTTTAGGTGCCGCTATCTAATTCTATAATAATGATTCCTAAAATTATTTATCTTACAAGTCTTCATCTTAAAATCCAGAGCTAATAATCGATGTTGAGCACTTAAATTCTCACTAAAAATAACCTTAAAATCTTTACATTCTCGACGATCTCTTCTTCTCATAAGAAAAAATTAATGTATTTTATTAGATTCATTCTTATAAGTAATAATATGTTCATCTCTTTTAATAAATAAAGCATTAGCAATAACAAAGTTATCCGCTAAAGCAAAATCTAATATGACTCTACTTTCTTCATTAATCACTTCAAAACCATAGTCACCGTGAATATTTCTAAAATCTTATACCTCTCTACCAACATATCCATTTAAATCTCCTCCAATAAATTTTTTTTCTTCTAGAGATATAATTTGTATTAATTCTTCTAAGTCATTCTAAAATTTTTCTTTAGAACTTGTATCTAAACCGACGTGAGGAGCATAAGCACTTATAATATTAAAAATCTTATTACCAACAACAATCTTAAGGGCTATAATTCTATCTTCAATTCTATTAATTTTTTACAACATTTTCTTTCAATCCCTTCTCTATAATTACACTTACACCATTTCTAATGTGACTCCTACCCGAATACCAAAATTTAAAACCTAAGCTATCAATCTCCTTAGTCTTTTCTCCAACCAATTTAGTTTCTTGAATACATAAGATATTAATCTTCCTATGAACTATAATATCAACTAATTCTATTAATTTACTTGTGAGTACCTATATTTCAAGATCTTATTCTAATATTAGTTTCATTGACTAACTTATTTACCTGCATCTGTCTGTAATGTAAGAACTCTTACTTATTTGACATTACACCCAGACATCGATGTAGCGACCCTTCATTTTTCACTGTATTTTGGTCATTCAGTGCGTCGCTTCCAGGGACACCCTAACATTTACACAAGAATCTAAAGGATTCATGTCATGATTTTTTCGACAAAATTTATGATAGTTGTCGACTACCTAATGCAATCCTCCACTTTTCACATCCGTGGCTTTGAAACCAAGCAATGACAGTATTAAGGAGGTACAAAAAATATTTTAAAAAAAATAAATTCTTTTAAAAATGAAATAAAATAAGTATTAGAATGACTTGATATAAATATAGGAAAATTGTAAATTCTAAAATAAAGTTAAAAAAGTCTAGCCCAAAAATACATTTGATAATCTAGAAACTTCGACCAAATTAAAAGTATGAAAGTAGAGATGATATTACAATAGTTAAAATTTAAGACATCAATGAATGATGGAAGTATTGTTTATAGAATTATTAATGAGAGTTATAAGAAAAATATCTTTTCAAATTAGCAACATGTAGGTTTAATTTAAATCAATCTTAGAACGTGAAGTTGTGTTAATTTTAAAGGTGAACGGATTTGAAAAGTTATTCACATTTTGGAGTAGTTTGATTAAGTAATACATTCTCAAGACAGTAAGGGTAAAAAATGTGTGCATGATTATGGTAACTATAGTAAAGCCAAATGTATATATCATATAATGAAATTATG
Organism: Phalaenopsis aphrodite; assembly: GCA_003013225.1. Lineage (NCBI taxonomy): Eukaryota > Viridiplantae > Streptophyta > Magnoliopsida > Asparagales > Orchidaceae > Phalaenopsis > Phalaenopsis aphrodite. Next base: position 308,022 of record NEWO01000137.1, read on the forward strand.
AGAGAGGGTAGACATCGATTTAGAAAAATCATATCATTGAAGGATCATTTTGGCTATATGCAAAAAATTTATATAGTTGTGATTAACAAGAAAATATGTGCGACAAAAATTTGTTTAAGTTATTATATTTATATATATATATATATATATATATATATATATATATATATATATATATATATATATATATATATATATATATATATATATGATAAAATATAGACTTTTTTTATAAATAATTGTTGTGTTAATAAAATTTCGAAATCAAAATAAGAATGCAATAATTATCAGCATTAACTTTGCCTCTTTCTACATTTACAGGGGTGCATGCAAAATAAGCTGCCCTCAATATATGTTATCTGAATATGCATAATGTTGATAGGTAAGCCACCTTTTGAAATAAATTAAGAGTTTCAAAGTTGAAGAAAGAAGACAAATGATTAAAAACTAAAAAAATGAATGAGGATGTACATAATTTTAGTGGATGCTAAATTAATAACTATAAGTTAGTATTATAAGAAGATAAACTGTGCTTGCAATTACTAAAGTTTATGATTTTCTTTTATCATATAGTACTACATAACCATTCTTCATTTTAACCACCATAATTTTAACTCTAAATGTTATGTCAAAATTAACATCCCCACTCTTTTATATCATAGAATTGAGACACTTCACCCATTTGCACCTATCTATCAACGACAAATGGTTTCGAGTGGCAGGTAATAAAGTGTTATACTATAGTTACCATTTAAAAGGTGGATAAAATGAGAATATTAAAGATGAATTTGCTAGAAGGATAGAGTAAAAAAACAAAATTAAAGAGATGGAGAGGGTAGCTATTACATAGAATAGATAATGGATTTGGGTCAAATTTATAATATTAAGGTAGCATGATAGAGTTAATCTGCAATGATGAAAAAAGATGAGCAATATAACAACTTTTGAGAAAATTGGTTGAATGTCTTTTTACTTTGCTTTCATTCCAATAAATAATAATATGTACAAACTATTTTAGGTAACCTAATAAATATTCCTAATCTAAATACATTCAGCTATAAGGAAAGAATATGCAAAATTAACCAGAGAGGTAAATCAGGAGAGAGAAATTGGAAAAAATTTAAACAAGGAAATTCCTAATTTAGTTGTCTGATTTATGTCATTCATAATTGATAAATCCCCCCCCCATAAAATTGATATTGACTGATTAAAAAATATAAATTTGATAACAAGAAAATGGATGATGCTGCCGAGAAAAGAGTCTTAATAAATATATCAACCGTTTGAAAATCCGAAGAGATGAGGATGAGAAATACAATCATTATCATAAGCTTCTTGATAGATGACAATCCACTTCAATGGGTATTGTGAGCTCATGAAAGATAGGATTAACAGTAATTTGTATAGCACTAGTATTATCTGCATAAAGAGAATTGGACTCAAGTTGAGGAAAATCAAGCTTAGCCAACAAACCCCAAAGTCAAATGATCTAAAAAAAGCGGAGGACATAGCACGATATTCAAACTCAGTAGGAAACTTAGTCACCCGAACTTGTTTCTTAATCTTCCAATAAATTAAAGAATTTACAAGAAACATACACCAATCAGTAGTAAATAAACGTGTATCAGAACAACAAACACAATCAGCATCACTATCTGTTGTTAAGTGAATAGAAGACTCCGCAGAGAAGAACAAACCACGATGAGAAGTACCTTTCAAAGAGCTAACAATACTTCAAACTGCAGCTAAATGAAAATGTGTAAGGGTCTGCATAAATTAACAAACTTATTGCACAACAAATGAAATATCATGACGTGTAATAGTCAGATAATTGAGAATCTCAATAAGTTGTCGATACAGAGATGGGTCAGATAGAAAGTCACCATCATGTTGTTGATATTTAACATTCACTTCGAAATGAGTATAAGCAGGACGAGCCTCTTGGAGACCAGCCAGTGAAATGAGTTTCTTAGTATGGTTATGCTGATGAATAAATATATTAGCGAGAGAAGAGTGAACCTCAAGTCCTAAGAAATAAGTTAAAGCCTCCAAATCCTTCATATGAAAAAAACCCTAAAGATGCTCCTGTAAGGGCCATCAATTGCATATCAGATCTTGTGATGACAATATCATCAACATAAACTAGTAACAAAACAATTCTCTTGTCTGTCTTGCAAAGAAATAATAAAGAATCATATTGATTTTGAATAAAAGAAAAGCTAAGAAGAGTATTGCAAAACTTTTCAAACCAGGCCCGTGAAGTCTATTTCAAACCGTATAGAGATCGTTTGAGCTTAAAAACATCATATGAGGGTGTAGAAAACAATTATGGAGAAGGAGTCAAATAGATATCTTCTTTTAGGTCCCCATGCAAAAATGCATTCTTAATATCCATCTGTCGTAAGAACCAACCTTTAGATGCAGCAATAAATAGAACAAGTCGGACAGTTGTCATCTTAGCCACAAGAGAAAAGGTCTCTTCATAATCAATCTGATATTCCGGTCGATTGCCAAGAGCTATCAATATTGCCTTGTATCAGTCAAGGGAACCATTAGATCGGTGCTTAAGAGAATAAACCCATTTACAACCAATGGGTTTAGCACCTGCAGAACATAAAACAATATCACAAGTGTGATTGTCTTGAAGTGTCTGAAGTTCCTCTTACAAGATTTTCATCCAACAAGCCTGATTAGCAACCTGAGAATAAGAGATAGGAACTGTAATATTAGTAAAAATCGTAAAATAGCAATGCCCATCCGGAGAACGATTGTACAGAATTGATCGTCAAATAATCATTGGAGCGTTTTTAGGAGCAAAGTCAGGAAGGCCTACAGATGAAGAGGGCAGACGTCATGTGTAGACAAGGCTAGACTTGAATCGTTTATCAAAAGAAGAATCATCAAAGTGAAGAAGTACAACAGTATCAGATGTAGAAAGATGATGCTGAAAATAGTATTCATGTTCAAAGAAAATCACATCTCGAGAGATACGCCATCTATTATTATTTAAATCATAACATACAAAACCTTTATGATTAGGACAGTAACTCATAAAGGCACATCGAACAAACTAGGTTGACAACTTATGACGTTCATGAGCAGGTACATGAACAAAACAAACACATTCAAAGGTATGTAGCATATGATAAATAGAATGTTAACCAAAAATTCAATAGTAGGGAGAATCAAACGTCAATTGTTCATATGGTAAACGATTAATCAGATAAACTGCAGTAGATAAGATCAGTCCAAAACTTAGCTGGAACAAAATATTTTAACAACAATGTGCGCACCATATCCAACGATGTCGATTTTTTCGTTCGGCAACTCCATTTTGTTGAGGTGTATAATGACATGAACGTTGTGAAACAATACCCTTGTTATAGAGAAATCCTTGAAACTAATGAGACAAGTATTCACCGTTATTGTCAAACCGTGAGGTTTTAATATAAATAGAGAACTGAGTTTCAATATGTTTCACAAAGATTTAAAACACAGTAAGCACTTCTGCTTTGGTATGCAAAAAATAGATCCATATGAATAGATTGTAATCGTCAATGTCACAAAATATTTATACTGAGCATGTGAAATAACCGCTGTAATTCCTTAAATATCACTGTGAATAATTTTAAAATATTTATTGGCACGACTACCCAAAATAGGAAAAGACAATGTCTTACTTTTGGCACAACTAACCAAAAGCACCACTTTGCAACAAATAATTCAAAACAACATTATTTGGATGACCTAATCGTCTATGCTAGACGCCAGCCTTATTTTTAACAACTAAAGAAGCTAATGATAAAGTCTGAGAAACAGTAAATTATAATGGAAATAATCTGCCCACTTTAGGCTCATTCGTTATCACCTTCCCCGACATTGATCCTGCACAATACACCATCACGAAAAAATTGTATATCACAGTTATTATCCATCATTTGACCAACAGCAAGCTAGTAGAAACTTTAAGAGAAACTAAGGGCCTATTTGGGGCAACTTATTTGGTGCGATGGCGTTTTGAAAACGTACCTAGCCTGTGTGGGTAAAATGTGTTTTGACAGCTTAAACATTTTCAAAACGCTGAAAACAGTGTTTTCATACCGCACCTATCTAGGTGCAGTGACAACTTTCCAGCTACGGTCTGGCTTTTCCAAAAAAATAATTTGTAATAGTCACCGCATCTAGTTTATCAGCAATTTTTTTTTAATCAACTTATCAGCAAATTATTCAACAAGCTACAGCAGCCCCAAACAAACCCTAAGACATGTCGGAAGGAGAAGCTAATATCACCAACTATCATAATTGGAATATTAATTCCATCAGCAACTTGAATATGTTGAGTACTAGCATACGGAAATTGATTATGCAATAAAACAAATGTGTCAGTATTATAATTTATGGTGTTGTAATCAACAAACCAAGGAGAAAGAACAGAAGTAATAGTCTTACATTTCCCTTATAGACCAAGAGCAGAAATATAGAGAGAATCATCTGTTGAACCATATTTGGTGTAAAAATAGATTAATTATTGTCAGCAATTGTTAATGTCGAACCAAGATTGTGAAAGTCGGATACTGCAGCATGAAGGGCTTGTGGTCTGCAGTTGAGACCATGTATGACACTTTTTAATAATAAGTTTGTTTTGTTTGCAATAATTATAGAACTTCTTACTACAATGGTGAGCAATATAACCAAATTTTTTACAGTTGTAACACTGCTTTGTTTCCTTCCCCCGGGTGTGAGCAGCATATGCAACATTAACTATTTCAGATGATCCACCAGCTGCACCGATAGCAACTTGTGCCGTCAATCTTTATTCTTCGTGCAGTAATTCACTAAAACATATATGCAAACAATGAATAAGATCTCCATTCAACAACCCAGCCCAAGCAGTTTCAAATTCAGGTTTGAGTTTCATTAAAAAATAATCATGACGACTCACTTCATGAACTGCCTGAAGACTAGTTAAATTCTCCTTTGACACATTAGCATAGATAATATCAAAATATCCACTCCATAAATTAAGAAAACCAGAATAATATTGTTCAATTGAGAGATTACATTGACTATAATTACTCATATCAAGTTCCAATTGAAAGCTAGTTGCAGTATTAACTTGATTGTAAACGTGCGTCAACTATTTTCACATTTCTTTAACCGTGTCAAAGGATCGTAAATTGTTCACCATAAGAACCTCAATAGATCTGAAAATCCAAAAAACAATTCGAGCATCATTTGCCTCCCATTGAGCAAGATCTTTTGGCTCTGTAGGTGCTGGAGAAGACCCATCAATATGGTCTCAAAGCTCTTTCCCTTTCAAAAACATCCTGAACTAAAATTTTTATGCTACATAATTCTTTCCAATAAATCTGATAACTAAAAATTCATGTGTTTTCTCAGAAGAGATTCTAAACAGAATTGTCACTCACAAGTTAATTATCAAGAAAGTTATTAATCAAAATTAATCAACCTAAAACTAAATAAAACTGAGTTAATGAGTTTTGCGAGACTAATAAATGCTAGGGCAGGAAACTAGCTCGGATTGCATGACTTTGGGAGCGACCAAAAAAAGAGATCGAGCAGAAGATCACACAGGACGAGAGGCGAGAGGCGAGCGGCTTCGGCGATCTTGTAGGGTAAAAAGATCGCATTAAGGATAAGAAGGCTCGACACAGTGAGGAAGGGTTGGATTACAAGGAGGATGCAAGGCTTCTACTAGTCAAATCCCAAGTGAGGGAGGGAAGATGAGTTAATTCATGCACATAAGGAAGGGGAACTCGACGAAACCAACGAAGGCTAGGGCAGAGAGAGAAGAGTGGCGAGCGATCTTTACGTGCAAGACAGAGGCATTGAGTCGCGGTAAGCAGGGAAGGGTACGGCCAATGGCTCTGATACCATAACAACTTTTGAGAAAATTGGTTGAATGTCTTTTTCCTTTGCTTTCATTTCAATAAATAATAATCTATACAAACTATTTTAGATAACCTAATAAATATTCATAATCTAAATATATTCAGCTATAAGGAAACAATATGCACAATTAACAAGAGAGGTAAATCAGGAGAGAAAAAAGGAAAACAATTTAAATAAACTTCTATCTATAAGAAACTCCTAATTCAGCTGTCTGATTTCTGTCATTCTTGATTGATACAATAGACCATAGATAATTGGGGTAGAAATTATTTTTAAAATTTGCATAAAATAGGACCAACTAATATAGTACTCAGCACAAATAAATAATAAATAAACATTAACCCAAACCCAAATGATTGGTATAAGCTAATGATAATGAATGATGATTACATGTAAACAAAAATATATATGAACAAAAAATCTAAGTAAATGCAGATGATAGATAACTCCAAAGAAGTGTCCAATCTTCCAATAAGAAAGAGCATACTTATTAGCGCTTCAAACACAAGTCGGATAATATACTCTCAAAGTCCTACAAAGTGACTATTACCAAGAAGAAAATTTGTGATACGACATCAGAAAGTACCAAAACCCAAAAGACAAAAAGAATATACAAGAAACATCATTAACCATGGCGTGCTCTTTGCATTTCTGTATACCTGTAAAATTGTATCATATTGATTTTAATATAATAATAATTATTCATCAAGCCAGACAGTACAACTGAAGATGATAATTTATTTGAGCAAGAATCTTTAGTACATAGAAGAACAACAATGGTTTATAAATTACACCACACAAACCTAAGCTAGTGAGAACTTAGCTTGGAACCCAAAAAATAACAATGTCCATTGAAGCAACCATAGGGATGCACATTCGAGGGTGATAAACCTTGAAATGGGAGGCGGAGGGCAAAACTAGTCAAGCCCGCTATCATGGTTTAACTTTTGTTGTCAGAGCTTGCAAGCTCCAGCAAGCTTGTGATGACTTAAGAGTGCATAACTCAAGAATTTTTTGAGAAATTGGAGAAGTCGAACTAAGGAGGATATGGAAGAGGAAAATAGAGCAGATGGGAGTAGAAGAACCAGCCAACCAGGATTAATCAATTACACAAATCTCTCGTCAACGCCGTTGCAAATAACAAGGAGAAGGAGAGCACCCTAAGAGGAAAAAAAGAGGAGCTGAGAAGGAGAAGAATGTGTGAAAAACAGGGTACCAGGATGGAGTGCAAGAGGGAATGGGAAGCAAACAGGGTAAGAGTTTTTGAAGGTATTTAAAAACTTAGCATTTAAAACCATTGATCTTTCTCAAATTAGTTGGCTCATCAAGCTGGTGAATGGAACAGGGACAATTTCAAAAAGCTCGGTAGGCCTGATAAAGTAGGATCACAAGCCATTTTCAAGCCAGGACCACGATGATCATAGTCGGTAAAATGCCCAAAGGATAAAGTGATAAGCATGCTAGCTTATAAACAAGCTATCAAAAAGACAATGTAACAAAATAAAGTTTGGCTATGATGAGAATAAGCTTCTAAACCAAACTTCATGGATCAATAAAAATTCTTGCAATGTGGGTAAAGGAAACAGCTTCAAAGCGTGATGAATGGCAAATGGAAAATTTTCATCCCTAGAAAGTTTCAGTCCATTGATCTAATGAAAGGATTCACAACAGCATTTTTCAATTCTTCTAATATCAAAGGCATTTTGTTGATGAAATGAATTACTACTGATAGTTAAATTAATCTAAAGAAAGGGCGTACAAAAACACCCTCTACGTGATAAAAAGACCCAATCCAAGTTCTATGACCTTTAAGGTATTAAGAACAAAGAGCAAGCAAAATAAATCATCAAAAGCCGCAATTCAAGTTCATTCTTTCCCTTATCTAGAAATCTTAAACACATATTCATTCTTTCCCTTATCTAGAAATATTAAACACATGTTGAATGCACGCGGAAGCAAAAGCTCTTCATCAAATTCTAAACATATATTCAAAAAATTTTAAAATCCTCTAATGGGAGTGTACGGTACATTTCACTACACAGACAGATGGATGATTTCATGAGACAAGTCATACCGCAATGGAAATTGTTTTTGTGATTAAAGTACGGCACATGAATTTAAAAATTCTATTAATCTCCGTTATTGTTACCCGGATTACGCCTGGAAAATTTTAAACTATGCTTATAATATGTAATTAGGGGACTTGTCATGCAAATGCCAACATAATGGAAGTTATGCTTCCGGGAGATAAATAGACTGCAAACTTATAGAGTTGGATGTATAAAAATACCAACACTTAAAGCATACAAAATAGAACATTGATAGAATCAAAAAGTTTTTTTTCTTTTTTAATTTCAATCTTATATGTACGCATTAGATATGATTTCTTCGCATGTGGTACAAGTGCGACTATATAAATTTAGGGACTCCATCTCCTTATACCAGTGTTAGGCCTGAATTTCTCATTTTGATGAATTCTTTCCTTGCCTCATTTATTCTACATGTTTTATTATTGATTTGATAATGCTCTTGACTTTTTTCAAGTTTGACACAACTGAATATTTAGTTATGCAAATTAAATTACAGCAACTCATTGATTATGCATATTTCAAATTTTTCACTGATTACTTTGAATTTCTCATGACTCCCCTCCACCATCAATAACACACTCGAGTTCAATGATATAAATTATCTCCTATGGATGAGAGTTAATCACTTCCTGAGGTCAACGGCCTTAGAATAAAGGGCTATGATGTTACTTTTAAGTGATGTTCCCAAAATTACTCAACCTAATTCTGGTGACAAGCAAGCAAAATTTGACAAGGTATAAACCTGAAATTATGTTTGCCATACTAAATTTGTCAAATCTGAAAGGAAAGATAAAAGAGCATTGGTGGGCATTATAAAAAGAAGAAAATTAAATATTGCATGTTTACAATAAATTAAATGAAAAAAAGAAAATCCAATGACAAGGTTTTAAGTTATTGTATATTGGAAAAGTTAACAATAAGAATTGAATCGGGTTAGCACTAGAAAAAGGATTGAAAGTTAAAATTTTTTAGATTGCAAAGGTTAGTGATAAACAGACTGCAAAATAATTATTGGAGAATAAATTATGAATGTCTGAGGCAAGGTCAAAAATGAGAATTCTTATTATATGCAACTGAAATAAGCTTTTGCAAATAGTAAAAAAAAGAAAATAAACAAAATAAAAACATAAGTATGAATAGAACAAGAAAAGAACAAAAGAAAGAATTACACAAAGATAGGTACTAGTTAGCTTACACTTTTTATTCATTACTTTCTATTGTTGAACTGTAAAAGCATTCATTAGAAATTTTTTTCCTTCTTTATAAAAATTAAAAAAATAATACCAAAACAAAAAGATAAAAAAATCTCATTCGTACTCCTAGTTGAGTAGTTTTGAAAGTGTTTGAACTAACACCAATGCTTGTGCTCATCAAGATCAATTAGAAGACTAGAAAATAAATTTCGGAAAAATGTGGATGAATTGCTGCACCGTATGTCTACAAAAGAGACAACTATCAATGGTTCGTTGACCTTAATTCAAGAGAACCCCTTTCACATACATGAGGCCTGGTTTTTCATAGTTAGGCACTTTCAACTATATAATTTTATATTAGCTTGATTAGAAATTTTGATTTTGCTCAAACTTGGCACAAAAGAAATTCAATTTGTAGAAATTAAATTACAATTGTTCATTAATTTAATAATGTGATACGAAATTCTTGTTTAATTTCAAAATTTACCTCTACCTCAATTATTTCATTATCTATTGAATTTTAATTCCAACATTTTCCGTTTACATTAAAAGAGAACAAGGGGTTGAATTACTAGTTGGTTTGTGATATGCAAAATCTCAATTTCCTTTGCATATATTTATATTATGTATTATATTAATAATCATGATTAAGAAATTCAATTATTGATCTTGATTTGCTCAAATTTGGCACATGAGAAATTCAGTTTGTCGAAGATGTTCAAGGATTTAATGTGATTCTAAATTCTTGCATAATTTCTCATCAATTAGGTTCTACTTGTAGCATTGCTTGTTTGCATTGAAAAAAAGAAGGGGTCAAAGTATTTAGTGGCTTGTGATTTCTGAATCCTCAATTTCTTTGCAATAACTTATATTAAACATCATATTAGTTTAAAAAACCCAAACTCTGAACCATCCTGCATCGAGTCTGATACCGAACTTAACCCAAACAACAATATAAAATAAATATGATTACTGAAAAAGACAATAAGCATTTACAACCAGCACACGGAAAGAGAAATAACAATGCTAGACACAAAACTCAACTCAACTACATGTGTATCCCAAAGGGGAAGGTGGGTGGTTATGCAGGATGTATGTGAGGTAGGTGGTCAGCAGCAGGTTGGGAATATGTGAGGTGGTGGAGGTTTGTAGGTGGGAAGGAAAGAGGTGGGTTCGGCTGGTGGGAAGGTGTTGACCCGCGAGGACAATAGAAGCTAGGAGTAGTTGCTGCCTAGCTGAAAGGGTGGCAGGGGCAGGACGACAGCAATGAGGATTGCCCGATGGTTCTTTCAGCTAGGGAACAGCAAACTTGGGAAGAGGGGGACAATTTGGTTTTTGGGTGACTGGCTCGAGGGGTGGTAGGGGAGGAGGACAGCAAAGAGGGTTTTCCGGTGGTTCCTGCAGCGAGGAGAGGGGACAGCGGCCTTGGGAAAAAGGCAACTATTTGGCGTCTGTGACTGGCCGGGGGAGGGAGAAAGGCTGGCAGGAAGAGTTGTAGGGGCAGGAGGATAACAAGGAGCGTTGTTTGGTGGTTCCTTCAACAAGGAGAGGACGTGGAGGCCTTGGAAAGAGGGGGGTTTTTCAGCTGTGGCTGTCCTGGTTGGTCGCAACAAGACAAGGGGGCTGCAACATCGAAGGGATGGATGCAGAGAGTGAGGAAAATTGAAGATAATAACCACCACGAATGAACTGCAGCCGGAGCACCACCCGACATTGAATATAGCCCTAAAAGGGAGAACCAGAGACACCGACAGCTGTCCCAGCATAAAAAAATACACCAAAAACTATTCTATTCTCCTACGAAAGCAAATATATAATAATAAGATAACTAGAAGTGACCCAAGAGGACCTGCCAACTTCTCAAAAGGGCCAAAACTTGGACCGATTCGGTCCAGGTGAAGCAGTTGAGTCGCTGCTTTGTTCACGGGACTCCAGCGTGAAGAGCGGGACCGCTCCCGTGTCAATGCCAACTCACCCAAAAACACATGACTAGCATTTAAATTTTACTAAGCTAACATCAGCTGCAATCAACTCACAATCAATATTGTGTGCATCCATGGACCTGCATAGGCGTGCTTGTGTTTGAACAAGCATGCAAGGTGCGCATACGTGCGCGCGCATGTGTGTGAGTGAGTGGGAGGGAGGGAGAGGGAGGGAGAGAGAGAAAGAGAGAGAGAACAACAAAGCATTGCAGATTATGGCATCATATACCTGCTTACTGGTTGGGCTTCTACCCCACGAGAGCCTAACAATCTGTTGACCAATCATAGTGCCATGCACCCTCTGAATAGCTTCTTCAGCAGAAGCCCTGCCGAGTAAAATAAAAATAGTATTATAACAGTATGTATACTTTCAGCCTCACTGCAAAAGATAACGCAAAGCAAAAAAAAACAAATTATCAAAAACCAACGCTTTAGAACTGTAAAATGGTACAATTCATGGGCTAATAACAAGCAAACAAAAGTGAAAGAAATACCAATTTCTCAACATACCTTGCAGCAAATTGTACAAAGCCACACCCTTTTCCTGCTGGGATCTTAACATAAACAAGCTCGCCAAATTGTGCAAATATCTGTCTCAGTTCTTCTTCAGCAACATTAGGATCCAATCCACCAACAAATATCTGCAGGAAAAACAAGGTAAGAACAAGGTGCTGATGGCTGAGTTACAAAATAAAAAATATACAGTTGTATTTGTGATATCACTGTCTGGCAAAACTGGGGGTAACTGTGGTGCAACATAAGCCGGCGTTGGATAAGCAGCTACAAAAGCAAAGAGCATTGTTTTAAATTTGCATAATAACCCTAAGGGAAATTTACATACATAGCACAAAATTCATATGTATTTACATATCACCCATCAAAACTTTTATATTTACATTCATAAAACTTTGGTGTTTTAAAAATATGCATGAATAGATGTATTTCACTTTTAAAAAGTGATAATAATGTTATTTTTTATCTGATGGTAAAGATTTGAGTGCTCGTGTATAAATAAAAAAGCTTAGGTGTGAGATAGGTAAATACATAAAAATTTGGTGGTATATATGTAAATACCCCCATAACAATAATATTCAGAGCTGAATGACCAGACATTATACCTTTGACAGTTGTATATGTTGGTTGAATCCCAGTAGTCTTCTTTGGTGTGGCTGCACTTATGCGCATTGGCCTGGTTGAGCAATAAACTCCATTCATTTCAGTCATTGCTCGATTCCTTTCTGTCTCATCAGCAAATTTAACAAAACCATAACCTTTTGAACGACCAGTATTAGGATCTGTTACCACTTTGGCGCCTCTAACTGATGGATACTGAGTACGGAACGTTTCTTGCAGCAAGTAATCAGTGACATCTGGTGCTAAATCACCAACAAAAATGGAATGGTCAGGCCCTTCTCCCCTTTTATCTCCAATACCGAAAGAAGCCCAATTAAGCCTAAAGGACTGCTCTGTTCCTGGCATCTGCAAACCATTGTATGTCTGCAATATTCGCTCAGCAGCTGCATGAGAGACGAACTCTACAAACCCATAACCTTCTGGAAGCCCAGTTATCTTGTTGCGGATGACCTTAATAGACAGAACCTGCTACAAAGTAAAGTTTTTACATTAAGCCGAAATGAAAAGGTTGGAAGAACAGGCTATTTTGAATTTGCTGTTAAGCAGTTACTAAGGCACCAAAAGAATTTCAAATTATAGAAAAAATGAATAATTCAGAAAAAAAATGAAAAAGTTAAAAAACTGAAAAAGAAACCCAGAGCATCGAGCAAATCAGCAAAATCAAAGAAGATCATGAAACTTTGCTTGAATTCTAAAATTTATAATGGAATTAGAGAAGAGATTATAGATATTTAAAACTTCTTGACTATAACAAACAAGCATGTCTTGGTATACAGAGATATGGGATGGCAAACCCCGTTTCAACAAGAAATACTACTGCAAATATGTCTATAATGACCCAAGAATGCTTCAAACTGAGCATCATTATCATTAGCTTGATTTTAAAAAGAAAGCCAATGTGGGCTCCGAAAATTCATGCCCGCTCTCCAATACAACTCTCTGCAACTTATTTTTATTTTTGTTTATTAAGAGAGAGATTTGGAGGGTTGAATTTTCAGAAGGTAGATTGGATTGTCGATAAGAAACTACCCAGAGATTCCACCCTCATTTAACGATGATTTTTTTGATCTAGGGTTTGGGTTTCCATAGGTGCAAGCCTCTATGATTAATTACTCATCCCGATAACTGCAGAGCACTTTCGATTAGGGCTAGTCATTAAAAATTACATATTCAGTATATAATAGTAGCAAACTTGAGATTTTAAATTGTAGAATTAATCACTTGAAGCTTAAAGTGGATGGTGGGGGAATGAAGACGAAACCCGATCAAGATCTCATGGTTCCGTCATCTCAGGTCATTGTTAACCCTAATCGTCTTAGTCAGAGGAGGTAATCAACCCAACCTGACACAACGATTCTTGTCATCAACCATGGGGTGCGTCGTCCAAGAGATCCTTGTAGATCTAGGGTGGGTGTTTATCTAAGGGGACAAATTTACAATGGACATTAGCTAACAGAAGGTTGTGTCAATCAATTATATCATTATGATTCACAACTCAAAAAGTAAAAAATTATTGGGAACATATGAGTTGCAGATGTGACCGTAATATAATGGTGTCAATTAGCGGCAACCACCCGATCAGGGGTTTTGGTCATAAATGCTACTTTGTGGTGTCATTTGGCAGTAAAACCATGCGGACAAAAGACTCGGTCACGTCCTTACTAGCATGTAATTACTTTAATTGTGAATATAAAAGTGCATTTGATATAACATTCGCTCTATGTGAGCTGAAGTCAATCAAAAAGTTTATCACCTTCGACAAACTGTTGTGAAGGGTGAATGAGATTTGTTTTAATGAATTTACTTTGAATGTTTGGTTGATTACTTTAAAAATCCTGATTTCAAAATTTGGCACACTTCGGTTGAAATATTATATCGACTCGGCTATCATCGGGGAGTTAGTTTAAACTTCTCAAAATATAAGCCCTGACAACTCATATCTTTGAAAAAAGTAGGATCAGACTAGGTGATTTGGGCTTGTAAATTATTATTTTTAGTATTTGAACATTTATCAAATTTACTAAACTTGTCAGACTCCAGTCCTTGTAAGGAGGAGGATCTGACTAGTGGAGTGAGAATTACAGCCATATCCTATGGACAAAGCACCTCAATTAGGCCACGCAGCATTCTCGAACCTCGTATTTAAACATTTAATATTTTGGTTGGAGCACATGCGAGCATTTAAATTTTACATATTTGAATATCTTTTTATAAGCTTTAAAGGTTAGCATGAGTTTTAAGTCATAAACTTAATATCGATTTTACAACACATCTCAAGTGGAACCCTTTTAAGTCTTAAGGATGGTCTCACATTTCACGGTATTGCATTTGACTCAAGGAATAACCACTAAATTCTTATAAAATTTGAAGTCACTTGGAGCTTAAAACATTTCAAAAGAATTATGATTTTAAGCTTTTAAAAAGGAATTCTCTTATGTTCGCTAGCACATATGTTGTGAATTAAGTGACAGATGGTGATTAATTTCTTTTTTTTTTAATAAAGCGCTATATTTGAATTATGTTTCACTCCCCGCTAAAAGCTGTCTAAACAATTCAATTTTGAAGTGATTTCCAAGTTGCAGGTGTTTAAGTTTGAAAAGATTAATCTTTTAAAATATTTTTAAATTTATGAGCTCAAGTTTTAAAATCCAAATCTTAATATTTTAAACATTGAAAATTTATATTTTTAATAGACCGTAAATTTAAAACTTTTAAAACCTTAAGGGCATAAATATTTAAAAGCTCGGATTTTAAAACAAATTTAAGCTAAGAGTCTATATTTCAAAAGCCTGAGATTTTAAATATTTTTTTTAAAATCCTAAGAGCCAACATTTCAAAAACTCAAATTTTCAAATTTTTTAAATTTCAAATTATTCACATTTTATTTTTATTGTGCAAGCCCAAAAATTTCAAAAAAAATATTATTTACAAGTCCAAATTCACCCAAGAAACCGGCAACCTCCCGGCGTCAACTCACGTTTGGGGGCACCGGAGAATGCCAACCTTTCCAACTATCTTAAGAGATGAGTCGGTCAGTGTCGTGAGACACTGCGGTCGGAGAGCAAAAATTACAAACCTAACATGCAATCTTAAAAGGCACAATGGGCCTTCAATGCACCTACACAAAATGGTTAAATCGCAAACTAACATTTCCCGAGTAGTACTTTGTTTTTCCCAAACGGAACTCAATTTCCCATGGATGGGTACTTACTTTCCCATGAGCGGGTATTTTAAAATACCAATTTTTAAAAAATATTTTTCAAACTAGTTGGTGTTTTTCCCCAAACGCTACTTAATTTCCTCATGCAACAAATGCTTGCGCTTCCTCGAATAAATACTTTGAAAATTACCCCTTTTCCCCCAAAAAATTTACTTTTCGAGCTCCAATCTTAATGACAACGACAACGACAATAACACAATAATAAGAAATAATAATACATCACATACTTTCTTCTTTTCTTTTTTACATATGTATACAGCACACAATAACTAATAACAAAAAAGAAAATGCATGATAAACAATGAAATGGCTCGGCTAGGCTTTAAAGTGGACTCTGGTATTATGCCTGGAGACTCAAATATTTGAGAGGGCAGGGCTAGTTTTAGTTCGAATAAGAAGATTGGGAGAAATGAACTTAGAGTTGAGGAGTTTGGCCCGGGCAGAAGATCACGATACGGCAAGGGGATTGAGCGATTGAAAAGAAGGTAAGGTAGGGAGGAGAGCTTGGTCGTGGGTTAGGGAAAGAAGTAGCGGTGTGACAGAGAGGAGCAGCGTCGGTGAAGGCTTGCGACAAGGGCAGTGCCAGTGTGTGGCCTTTTACGACAGGAAGTAGCGACGTCAGTGAGGATAGACGCGACAGAGAAGTGTTCGGCGAGGCTTTCTGTGTGGTTAGGGTTGCGACGAGAGGAGTTCTGCAAGGCTTGCGCGAGTGACGAACCAGGTGAAGGCTATAGGAGAAGGATTTCAGCATTTGGTTAGCGTGAACAGGGGAGTTGCACAATTGGAAAGAGTTGCTAGTTTGGACGCAGCAGAGAGGCTTTAATCGTATGAGCGGGATGGAGCAAAGAAGGCTTTGGTTTTAATAGAGAAGGAGGATGTGATTCCCTTAGTTTTCTGCATGCAATTTGACCAGGGGGTGCAAATGAAACGAGAAGATAGAATTGTGCGAATAAAGTAGGGAAATAGTGACTTACGCTCAGCAGATTTCAAACCAAGGAAGATGAACGAAGTGGAAGAAGCGTGGACTAGAGCAGGGAATTGGAAACACTTCAAGAAATTAGAGAGCAAGAAAATGACAAAGAAATGAGACAATGCAAATGTAAGAATGCGAATCAAGCTTCTTTCGCTTGTAACAGTGAGAAAGAGTGGCAAAGGTTATTGAAGTTCGCGCGGGCTTTATGGCGGAAGGTATAAAACCTTAAATTAGTTTAATTTTAATTAATACAATTTATTTTTTATTTTTTTTATCTCCCTCCTTTTCTATTTTTACGGTCCATAGGCTACAACTAATTCATAAATTATAAGTATTCTTGGCAAATGCTTGTTCAAATGTAATTTTCTATTTTCTTAAAACTAACAAATTAGTTTGTAGAAAACTGAAAATAAGCAGGAAAAAGGATGTGCCAAAATCACTTTAATTCATCATCATCAGGGCTTGTCCCAAATATCTAGTTTGAGATTGTATGAATTATCCATCCCAAATATATAATGTTATGTGTCACATTAGATTGGCCAACTCTATACAGTGCAAGACGCTTTGCACATTTTATAACTAAACTACTTTCATCAACTCATTTTCCTAATATTTTCACATTGATTCTATGATTCTATCATCCCATCTCATTGATGTGCCTCTTGACTTCTACCCTGACAGTCAGCAAAGTATATGTTTCTGTGTTTACTACTTTCAATTGACAATACCTCTAAAACAAAATCATTCCTCCAATATAATTCCTAATTTTACCATGCATTCATCCTCAAACTCACATTTTTCCACATTCAAATAAGATATAGTTTTCTATACCCAACATATCAATGATATAATCACGATTTATGAAATGCTATCATAACTCCATCATATTCTCTTACGATATAGGACTTAGAAAGTAGTTTTACATTCTAGCAGCAAAGCCATAACTTATGACTTCATTTTTATTATAATTCTACTCTATAGTACACCTAAGATACTTCAAAAACTAAAGATATCACATAACTTTCCAACAATATATATTGATAATCATCCATTGTACATTCAATAATATTTTATTATTAATGAATGACTTCTTTGTTGTTTGATATTATCATCCCTAAAATAAATGATCAAAGTAAAATTACATAAAATTTAGCTTTAAAGCTCCAAGATATTTTCTAATAATGGCATGATCTCAGAGAATTCAACATTCTAACAATATAGCTTAAATTCTGAAATTAAATCTTCATTTAATACATCTATGGCACCTAAAATATTGCGTGATTTTCTAAAAATATTCACGAACAATAATCAATTTAAAATCAACTAAAATCGTTGATCATGTACCTTATCTTTGTTATAGTAACCAGAGCCTTTGTCTCTTAAAAGTTTTATCAAAATGTATTGTTTTTTACTTTCTTCAAATATAGGCCTCAACTATCACATTTTTTGCCTTCTCTATCTCATATTCTCTCTTATGAAATAAGATTTCAATTAAGTTGCATGAAGTCTAGTGTTCTCCCATTGTGCATGCTCCATTTTGAAGACATAAATTGTGATATCATTGTACTTATCATTATTTCAATGTACTCCTTTATACTCCATCCTTCAATATTTATTGACAATTTGGACTAGGGCTATTGAAAAAGCATGAAACTCGTAGCTTACTCAAAAAACTTTCAAATTTGGCTCATCTTCAAATCATCTCAGCTCAGCTTCCAAATTGATTGCAAGCACCACTCTAGACTTGAAACTAAATTTGTCAACTTTGCATTTGTCTTGCCATGCTCAAAACTAACTCCTAAACTACTTTAAATGAGCATTTATATAAAATATATAATTTTTATAATATAATATACGTAAAATACATTGTATCATACTTAGATATTCAATTAAATAAAACACACATTAAGTTGACTCAAAATTGTTTTTGAGTTAACTCAGATTTGAAAATTTTTTATTTGAGTCTGCGTAACTCAAACTGATTATTATTTCAATTCGAGTTGGGATCATAACTTTTTATGGCCATTTACATGCATGCCACACAATTATTTATTTACATATTTAATACATAAACTTTCTTATTTAAATACAAAATACTCAAATCTTTAACATCATATCAAAAAAATAATTTTATCCAACTTCTTAAAAATGAAATACACATTTTCATGCTAAATAAGTGACACCAAAGTGTTATAAATATAAATATCAAACTTTAGGTGTTATATATGTAAAAACATAAGAATTGTGTGGTATGTAGGTAAATTTTCCTTTATTTTTAGTTGAGCCAAACACCCTCAAGCTCAACTCTATATCAACCCTAATCAACCCTACATCAGCCCTAATTTAGCCGTGAGAAACATTATAGCATAGTCTCTCCATTGTCCTTCTTGACCATTCCAAGCTA